>CM066032.1:498543579-499068687 GCA_033557465.1 Ichthyophis bannanicus
TCATGCGTCACCTGGACAAGGTTTTAGATAGTGCTAGGGAGGAGCCTGCTGTCTTAGTATGTGTTACTACCATTGGCATAGGAAAGTGTGGGAGGAAGGTTCTGGAAGCCAAATTTAGACTTTTAGGTAGGAAGCTGAAACCCAAAATCTCCAGGGTAGTATTCTCAGAAATGCTTCCCGTTCCACGTGTAGGACCCAAAAGGCAAGCAGAGCTCCAGAGTCTCAATGTTTGTATGAGATGATGGTGCAAGGAAGAGGATTTTGGATTTGTTAGGAACCAAGCAACATTCTGGGGAAGGGAGGGGTCTTTCTGAAAGGATGAGCTCCAGCTTAACTGGGATGGAGCCAGGCTGCTGACATTAACCTTTAAAAAGGATATAGAGCAGCTTTTAAGCTAGATAATAGGGTAGCTGACTGTCACCCAATAGTGCATGGTTCAGAAGGATGTATCCTTGAAGGATACTAGCAAAAGAGGGAGGTTAGAACATCCCAACAGAGAGATTCTAATAAAGATAAAAGTAACAGATGCCTTTAAGCACGGAGAAGACAGAACTGAAAGATTCCAGATCATGACTGTCAACTGATAATCAGATTGTTAATATGAACAAAATGCAACCTCTAAAATGCCTGTATGCAAATGCTATACATCTAAAACAATAAGGTGGGAGAGTTAGAATATATAGCACTAAATGAAAAGTTAGATTTAAGTGGCATCTCAGAGACCTGCTAGAAGGAGAACAACCAATGGGACAATGTGATATATTTTGTACCCAGGTATCACAATGATAGGGTTCATCAAACTGGTGGAGATGTTGTACTCTATGTTAGGGAGGGCATTGAGTCAAACAGGATAAATGTTTTGCAGGAACCAAATACACTATAGAATCTCTATGAATAGAAATTCCATGTAAAAAGGTGATAGCAATAGAGGTGTACTACTGTCCACCTGGCTAGAATAAACAGATGGATGATGAAATGCTAAAAGAAAAGGAAGCTAACAAAAGTTACAATGCAGTAATAAAGGGTGATTTCAATTACCCTGGTATCAGCTAGGTCAATGTCACAGCAGGACATGCTAGGGAGATAAAGTTTGTTGGAGCAGCTGGTTCATGAACCAACAAGAAGGGAAGCTATTTTAGACCTAGTCCTTGGTGTAACACTGGATTTTGTGCAAGAAATGGTATGTTGGGGCCACTTGACAATAGTGATCATAGCATGACTGCATTTGATTTACTAAATGGAAGGAAAACTGCAAGGAAATCCAGAGCACTAGCTTTTAACTTTGAAAAGGGGAACAATGTTAAAATGAGAAAAATAGTTAAGAAAAAAACTAAAAGGAGCAGCTGCAGAGGTTAAAGGTTTACATCAAGCATAGGTGTTTTTTAAAAATACTATCTTGGAAGCCAGATCAGATATATTTCACACTTTTAAGAAGGAAAGCCAAACAACTGCCAGCATGGTTTAAAGGTGAGGTAGGAGGCTGTTGCAGCCAAAAAAGCATCTTTCAGGAGATGGAAAAGGAGCCAAATGACAAAAATGTAAAATAGCATAAGCACTGGTAAGTTAACAGCAAGGCATTGATAAGGCAGGCAAAGAGAGTATTTGAAAAGTAGCTTGCCTTGGAAGCAAAAATCCATAATAAAAACTTTTTCAAGTACATTTGTAGCAAAAAATCTGTGAGAGTCAGTTGGACCATTAGATGATAGAGGGGTAAAAGGGGCACTGAAGGAAGACAAGGCCATAACGGAAAGATTGAAGGAGATACAGGGAGGTTACCCATGCCTAAAGGTTACCCATGCCTAAAGGTGATGAATCGGAAAAGTTACAACACATTTTGATAAACCAGGAAGATGTATTACTACTGTTTCATAAACTGAAGAGTAGCAAATCACCTAGACCAGATGTTAAGTATCCCAGGGTGCTGAAAGAACTGAAATATGAGATTGCAGACCTAGTATGGTAATCTGTGAATTATCATTCAAATCAACAGTAGTACCTGAAGTCTGGAAAATGGCATGTGTAGTTCCAATTTGTAAAAAGGGTTCCAGGAGTAGCCTAGGAAACTACAGATGGTGAGCCTTATGTCAGTACCAAGCGAAAGGGGGATCGATTATATATTTTTTGAAGTTGTGAATAAACAGGTAGCTAAAGATGAGCCAGCTGATATAGTGTATCTCGATTTTCAGAAAGCCTTTGACAAGGTCACTTATGAGAGACTCTTGAGGAAATTTAAAAAAAAAAAAAAAAAGCAAGGGATAGGGGGCAGTGTGCTATTGCGGATCTCCAGGGCAGCAGCAGTATTGCAGAACATATCTAACCTTTCAGTACTGCACTGCTGCTTTCTGTTCTTGCTCTCCGTTGAAGATTTCCATTTTGCATGGGGGTGGCAGCAGCTGATCCAGCCAATTACACCTCCATGCAAACAGCAAGTCTGCATTGGAGGGGTGGAAGCAGCAAAGGTTTAGATAAACACTGCGATGCTGCTTAAAACCATCCCCGGAGAGGGGCAGCAGTGGTGGCAATGGGGATCGAAGCAGAGGGGCTCTGGAATTGGGTTTTGCCTACAATGCTGCATATCCTCGCAGCACCATTGTGTGTCAAAAACAGTAGTTGGAAATAACATCACCAACACTGAATCAGTACCTTTGTACAGAGATGTAAGCTGCACATCAAAGATAAATTAGGGCTCCTTTTACCGCTTGCTAATTGGGTAACATGCATTTTAGCAGGCAATAATAGCCCATGATGACAGCTACTGGTCACTGAAACATGCGTTGTTTGCCCATTGCATGAAGGGGTGGAGAATGGACAGAGTATGGGAAGACTGTGTGCACGGAGAACACATTGTAGTTAGTGTGGAGGGTATATATCATGCACTAAATGTAAATGGGGCAATTAGCACAGGTGCATCTAGCAATAGCTTTATGGGTGCCATGAGGTGCTCCTGCATTATTTGTGCCATGTCTTGGGGTATGTATCTATGTGAAAACTGCTGGCGACCATGCTGCCTACACCCCCAATAGTTACCATGGAGGCTTTGCTCTCAATATACATTAGTTTTCATGCTAAAGTAAAAGGGCCCCTTAATTTCAGTTCTGTGGCAGGGATGAAAGCAAAACTGAGGGGCATGCAGCCCTACATGATCTTCGAAAATTTGATTCAATTGTACTGCCACAGCTCTCTCAACCAGTTTCTAGAAAAACAAAAGATTTGAAACTGGCCGGTAGTCTGAAAGGATAGACACATCCAATGAAGGGTCCGTTAATAGCAAACGGAACATGCCTTCCTATAAGAGCATCAGAGAAACCTCCTTCTCGTAAGGCTTCATTTAAAAGTAATGAAGTAGGAAGAAATGTCAATAAGGAAGAGCAGCGTAAATCATGATGAATGTATGCTATACCAATCTTTATTTCTTCTAGCTGCCAAAAGAATAGTTGCCAATGTTGAACTGATTTCTCTGTTCACTAAAGATATTCAGATAATTCCAGCCGCTTTAAGCAAGCAATCTTAGTATATAGAACATCATTTTCTTTCTTTCTTTCTTTAAGGGTTTTATATACTGTCTTTCAGGAAAATCAAAGTGATTTACGAATAATCAGTAAAACATTACATTTTAACACATTTCAGGATGAACCCCGGGGGGCAAGATGGCGGCAGGTATCTGACCTCGGACTGCTGAGCTGCGGTTCACTCGAGGTGATTGTGCTGGCGGCGAACTCCTGCTCCATTGAGTATGGGGCGGAGGAAAAGGAAACAGGTGGGTTTCTCCATTGCTCCACTGCAGGCTTCCCTTTTGAGCCAACGGACCCTTGAGTGATGTGGGTTTGCGGTAGTGGGGTCTATAGCAGCGTCCTCGATGGCACCGATTGCAGATTCTGAGTCGGTGCTGGGTGCATCAGGAGTAAGCCTGTCTCCTGATTCGCGGGCACCTCTGACAAAACCCGGAAATGTTATCTCTCCGGATGGAGCTTGTTCCCCTGTGCTGCCGGGTGGTTGGGAGAGTACTCCGCTGCCTGAAGAAGAGGGACAGGCTTCTCAATGGCTGGCTTTGGACTCCAGTGGGGAGAGGCTGCTAGAGAGATGGATGGTGGAGGACCCGTCTACTTGTGTGGGTTCCCCATGGCAGTTGGATCCTGGAGGAAAGCTGAAGCCAGTGAATTTGGTGTTAGGAAAAGCCTGCAATTATCACTTTAGAACAGGGGTCACCAACCTGCGGCCCACGAGGTCCCTTCGTGCGGCCCGCGAGGCTCTACCCCGGTTAACATTACGTGCGGCCCGCCAAGGATTCCCGTCATTGTATCTGCGGCCCGCGGCATGACTGTGAAGTGACTTTGCAAAAGTGCACTTTGTGCACAAAATATCTGCATTTAGGAACTTTTACAACACGACCAATAGCCTATTTTTGAAAAGTACACAACTGCAGCATCTCCGCAATGCCACACACTGCACTTTTTTTCCACCAGCTGCACCAACCTATTTTAAGGACCTGCCTGCAGGTGGAGAGCTACCGAGAAAGGCGGGGCAAACCGTGCTGATTGGACCTATGGAGGCGGCTCGTTGACGCCAGGCGCCCTCTGATTGGTCATTCTTCCAGGATGTTCTAGAACTGGCAGCCTCTCCATTCTGGATGGTAGCAGAGGGTGGGGAACGAAGGATATGAAGACGGAGCAAGAGGGGAACGTGGGATAATGCCCCACTGCATTAGGAAAGTCGCTGGTATGGGCGGTTGTCAGTGCCTGAAAGATGCCTCCCCCCTTTGCTCTTTTCAGCAGCGTTTGCAGGTAGATTTTTCTTCCCTCAATTTCACCCCCCTCCTCCTGCATCTGGGAGCCTCACAGCGGCCGGCGAGTAACCGGCTCCCTCCGACTTCCCGTGGCCCCGCGCTTCTGACATTACAGGCAGAGGTTTGAGTGAGTTACTTGCGCTGCCCTTTTCCCTTCTCGTTGTGCGCAGCCTTCCTTCATGGTTAAAGATCATCTCGACCGCTCGTTGGCGCACCCCGCAAAGAAAACGACCACACCGCTTGGAGAACCCAGGTACTCCCACACAGCATGCCACCACTCCTAGCCCCCATCTATCTCCTAACACCCCTCCTAATCCTCCACCCCCACTCAGCCAAACCCTGCAACCCCCTCTGCCCAGACACCACAACAGCTCAACCCACGAGCACCCACAATCATGCACACAACCATGCACACAAGCACACATACTCACCTTGCACACCAACCTGCACCACTGACCCCACAAACCACCACCACCTCTCCATTTCACTCATAAACGCCCGCTCAGTTAGGAATAAATATCACATGCTCCAGGACCTGATCACAACAGATAAGATTGACATCCTCTGTGTAACGGAAACCTGGCTAACAGACCACGACACCGGTGAGGGCCCCCCCCCCTTGATCCCCCCTCCCTTGTTATGTGTTACACCGCTTTGACCCGGTGAAAAGCGGGATATAAATACAGTTAAATAAATTAAATAAAATAAATAAAATAAATAAATAAATTAGAGGACCAATCAGCAATAAGGCTTAAACTTTGATTCTGTTTTTGCAGCTATCGATAGAATTCCTGTTCTCTTTTTTCCCCATGGCTTCCCCCATGAACAAGAAGCGCAAGCTCAGCGATGAGAACCGCAGCTTCAACCCTGAGTGGAACAAGCTCTTCTTCACGCTGCACAAGGATCATGCGCTGTGTGTCATCTGTCAGAAGACCGTTGGCATTCTGAAGGACTACAATGTGAAGCGCCACTTCGAGTCCGTCCACCCAGAGTATGCCAAGATGGATGCAGTCAAGAAGAAGCAGGAGTTTACCCGCGTGTCGTCTATGCTCCAACGCCAGTCCGCTCTCTTTGTGAAGAGCGTGACAGCCGCCCAGACTGCAGCCGCCAGCAACACCACAGCTAGCTACCGCGTTGCCTACCTCGCCGCAACTCGTCTCAAGCCCTTCACCGACGGCGAATTCGTAAAGGACTGTGTACTCGCCATCGCCAACGAAGTGTGCCCTGAGAAGAAGGCGGTCTTCGAGAAGGTCAGCCTGTCTGCTCCGACCCTCACTCGCCGCGTCGAAGATTTGAAGGACGACATCTTGGGCACCTTGAAGCAGCGCTTCCGTGACTGTCAGCACTTCGCGATTGCCTTGGATGAGTCGACAGATGTGAAGGATATCGCTCAGCTGGCGATCTACTTCCGTGGCGTCACAGACTCCTTCGACGTCATCGAGAAGTTCGCTCAGCTTGTGCCGATGAGCGGAACCACCACTGGCGCTGATGTGTTGGCAGCTGTGCTCTCCTGGATCAAGGACTTTGAACTTGACTTGTCGCGTCTGTGTGGTGTCACCACTGACGGCGCCCCTACCATGTTGGGGAAGAAGAACGGCTTTGCCTCGCTTCTTGTGAAGCACGTGCATGACCTCGGCCACAAACAGGATATCAAGACATTGCACTGCATCGTCCACCAAGAAGCCCTTTGTGCCAAGTCTGCAACCATCGCTGAGGTCATGTCGGTCATTGTGAAGGCTGTGAACTTGGTGCTGTCGCACGCATTGAATCATCGCCAGTTCAAGGACTTGCTCGCAGAGGCTGACGCACAGTATGGCGATCTGCTGTACTACTGCGAGGTGCGTTGGCTCAGCCGTGGGAAGATGCTTCAGCGTGCCTACGAGCTGAGAGAGGAGCTGGCGTCTTTCCTCGAAGCCAAGGGATTTGACTTCCCGCAGCTGCGCGATCCTCAGTGGTGCCAGGATTTAGCGTTCCTTGTCGACCTGACAACTCACATGAATCAGCTCAACACCCAACTGCAAGGAAAAGAACTCCTTGTCTCAGACATGGTCGCCAAGATCAAGGCCTTTCAAGTACAGCTAATGCTGTGGGAAAAGCAGCTGCAAGCACGCAACTTCGCACACTTTGCACAGCTCGCTGCACTGACGCCTTCGGCTGCTGCTGCTCGCCGTTACGCATCCACCATCCGTCATCTCAAGACGGAGTTTAAGGCTCATTTCCAAGACTTCACCAAGCACTCGCAAGACTTTGCCCTCTTCAGTGCCCCCTTCGAGATGAACCCCACCGACGTGCCCTCTGACCTTCAAATGGACTTGATCGAACTGCAGTGTGACGACGCACAGAAGTTGCGCTTCATGGCTATGGGCCCTGTCGCATTTTGGAAGACACAGGCGGCCACCCACCTGTCCATGGCCGCCAACGCACGCAAGGTCGCTGCTTTCTTCGGCTCAACCTACTGCTGCGAACAGCTGTTCAGCCGAATGAAATTGATAAAGTCATCCACGTGCTCGCAGCTCACCGACGACCACCTGCAAGCATCCCTTCTCCTGTCAGTGTCATCTGTGAAGCCGGACTTTAACCGTTTGTCTGCTAGCATGAATCATCAGCCATCTCATTAAATTCAATAAAGGTGATCAGCCATTGTTTTCATAATTTTGCGTTTGTTGTTTTTTTTCGCGGGGGCGGGGAGAAGGGGGGTGCGGCCCGCGAGGCTCCCGGTAGTCGGCTGTGCGGCCCGCGGCCCTCTTGAGGTTGGTGACCCCAGCTTTAGAAGCTCTGTGGGATGCCACCTCAGCTTCAACTTCCACCCTTTCAACCATTGTGGGATCAGTAAGTACTGAAATGTCTAATATGAAATTGAAAGCAACTAAAAATCAGGAGCTGTAAGCTGGTTCTCTGTTACAAGTTAAGGAGGAGATTTCTCACCTTAAGGAGGAGCATGTTGCTCTGATGAAAGAAAGGACTGTGTTAACACGGAAAACTTAACATCTAGAGAATATTGCCTGATGGAATAATCTCCGTCTGCTGAACTTTCCGAGGTCTCCTCTTATGTCTCTGTTGGAGATGGTGTGGAAATATTTAATGGAGGTGCTTAAAATTCCAATGGAGCACTTACCTCCACTCACTAGGGCACAATATTTGTCGGTTAACAGCATGGAAGCAAGTGGGAGGAATGTGGAGGCTTCTGTGAGTGGAGTGGGGGACCTAACAGGATTCCTGGAAAGTTCTTTGGACGTGGTCACAGAAAGAACTACTATGCTTGTGACTCTGGCTTTAGAGGCTGACAAAGCTTTAATTCTTCGATCTTTTTTCAAAAATATTAATGAGCAGTTTTTAGGTTCAAGTGTGCGCATATTTCCTGATTTGTCACGTGTAACCTAGTTAAGGGGAAGGGATTCATGGCATATCGTGCCAGGACCATTTCCTTGGGGGCTTTTGTGTTAAAATATACATCTAGATGTTATGTTTCCTACCAGGGGAAGAATTTTCTTCTTTTTTTTACCCTAAGCAGCTCTTAAAATTTATATGTGCAAGGGAAGAGATTGAGGTAGAAGTTGGGCCCACTACGGTTGACGCATAAGTCTTAGCCTGTTGGAATATTGTTTTCTTTTGGAACCTTACTTTTCCTCTTGTGAAAGAGTGTAAATGTTGGTAATGTTATTTCTTGTAGCCCCTTAACATTTATTGTGGGCTAAAAGTTGAGGAATTTGTTTCTTAATTATTTTGAGTTATAATGCATGTAATTAATGCTTAATTTCCCCTATTTTCCATATTCTCATTTATGTAATTACTTGAGTGTTATTATAAATGCCAATAAAGTGAAAAATTAACAAATTTCAAACAGGTTACAGCATAGAATGGAGAGGATAAATTAGAAGGATTGCAACTGGACTGTATAATGTGGCAATAAAACGTATTTACAAGTATGAACTTATCTACATGTAAATGGTAGATCTATTAGCATGTGAGAGCTGACCCCAGTTTTGATATCTAACTATGGTTGTAGTCAAAAAGACTGGAGGGGGGAAGGGGGAGTATAGAGGGAGGGGAAAGAACCAGTATCGTGTATGTGATGGATTGATAAATTGGTGTTACGGGGGGAAGGAAGGAGAGGAAAGGTAACCAGTATCATGCATTTGATAGATTGGTAAGTTGGTGTTACATGGGGAAGAGGTCTTGCATTGGTTCATCTGTGCCAAAATCTTCTATGAACAGATGTGTCTTAAGCTTTTTCCTGAATGTTGCTAGGTCAGTAGTAGATCTAAGTTTATCTTGGAGGGAGTTCCACATCATTGGTGCTGTAAAACTAAAGGCTCTGTTGGTCGTTGCCCTGATGAATTTTTGGAAAGATGATGGTATGAGTAGTGCATTATGATTACATTCCCTTCTTATTCTGTCATTTCAATAATTCTTTATGAGATAAGTTATATATGAAGGTGACATGTCCTTTAATAGTTTTAATGTGGTCATTAAAATTTTATATTTGATCCTGCTATGAATTGGCAGCCAATGCAGCTTGTATAGAATGGGTGTAATGTGTTCTGTTGGGTTTGCTTTGACAATAATCCTGAGTGGTGCTCCTCCCCCTTACTGCTCTGATTGGCCTGTACATATCTTTGGGCTGGTTCTCATCCGGGCACTTGCTACTCTTTCATGATAAAAACCGTTGGGTTGAAGATGCTCTTCAAGGCTGCTTCGGCTAGACAAGGCTGGAACCTGATGCAGGGGCAATGTTTTCCAACCCCGAAACGTCGTTCCTGATGCTGGCTGACTAGTCTTCATGGCCTGTTTCTTTATATTGCATTTTTGATGCGGGAGTTGGACACCGCCGACAATTTCAGATAAGTGTAGTTTTAAGCACTTGCATAAAGCATTTTTATGATAACATTTGATTAAAAAGGAGTGGCTACAGTGGTTTGGGGTAATTCCCTTTCCCCTCACTGTGGTAACTGCTCCGACAAAAATAGATTGATAGCTTCACACTTATGGTTTATTTTGAATCTCGGGTTATGTTTTTGTGATTTTTTCACCGGGATTGGGTATATTTGATTTTTTCTTGACAATAATCCTAGCAGGAACATGTTGAGCTATGCTAAAAGGGTTTAGAGCTTGTCTCGTTAGCCCTTGGATGATGCTATTACAGAAGTCAATATGTGGGAATACCTTAGCTTGGAGTACGGATCTGAAATCATGGTGTGGTAGTAGGAGCCTCAAGTGTTTAATAAGCCTTAGTTTGTTATAGATTAAACCTGTTGTTTTCAAATGAGTTGTTAAGTTTAGAGACCTATCAAGGGTAACACCAAGGGGCTTGTAAACAAGCCCCCAAGGTATTTTACTTCATTTTTTATTGTTAGTGAAACGTTCTCAACTTTTAAGTTTAGAGGTGGGGTACAATTTTGGTTTCTTGTTATAAGTAGGACCTCAGTTTGCTTATAATTGATTTTGAGGTTATGGTCACTTAACCATTGTGAAACTTCTGCAAAGCATGAGGTGATGTTGGTAAAATTAGGTGATGTTATAGTATGTGCTTGTAAAATTGCATAGCGCCTACTTCTATGTGAAATACATATAGGCACTTCTAGTGGCAGGATCAACACTTAAGACCATCTCTTAGAAAATGCACAGACAAGCCTTGGTTCTTGTTGGCACATATATACCCACAGCAACTCTTGTTTCAGGGTAATTTTGTGCAGCATCTTTTATGGGGGCAAATTTATAAAGACATAAAGTATATATCTTGCCTTTATAAACTAGGCATGACATATGCGACTTCACATCCCAGTTGCCCTGTTATTTATTTTATTTAACAGATCTTTTATACTGCTTTATCATTTCAATTAAAGCAGTTTACACTGTGACTTAAACCCAGTTATGTACATTAAACAGGGACATTGATAACTTGGAATTTTCTGAGGTAATGGATGGTTAAGTGACTTGCCCAAGTCCACAAGGAGTGCTAGTGAGAATTAAATCCTGGTCCCTTGGCTCCTAAGCTCTGGCCATCAGGCTACTCCTCCACTTCACTTACAAAATTACCTGCTAAAGGGTCCAATATACTAAAATATAAATATAAATATAGGGCTCAATAGTCAAAGGGACTAACACAGTTATTGCCACTGAATATACCTGGGTGTTTCCACTGCATGCTTCGATGTTAAACAGTCAGCATTGGGAATTTAAAGGGACACCAGCCATAACTTGGCAGCAGCGATATTGAGCTGCTGCCCAATTATGGCAAAGTGGCCAAAGTAAGGCACAGCAAAGGCTGGCCTAACTTCTTCTGCGGAAGCTAACTGGGCAGCAGCTGAATATTGCTGCTGTGTAGTTAGCTTCCTGCCAATCCGGGCAACCCAAATATCCAATGCTGGGGCCAATCCGGGTTTAAGTTTCAGCAGCGGCAGCCACTGGATATCCCCCCTATAGTATTCATAGTAAGGACAATTTTAGATAGATCACAGAGAGGTCAATTATGACATCCAAGGTCAGAATATGGAAAATTTCCATTGCATTTTCCAAACGCTCTGCAAGCATTAAGCCTGTTTTGAAATATATATAAGGATGTGCAGAAATGCATGTGGATTTGCCTCCATACACAACAGGAGGAGTCATCGTACAGTTGTACATGTGAGAAAACTGAGCGCCACCAACCCACCATCTTCCACATGATTTTGCAACTTCAATGTCTAGTCAAGCCTATGCGTGCAAATGTTGTCAATTAAGTACAGATGTCACTGTTTTGGTTTCTTTTTCCCTTCAGAGGAAATAAAACACAAGAGATTAAGGAGAATTTCTCCATTAACCCCTCATGTAAAGTCTTGGCTAAAACATGCACTTTTTGAAAATCTATGCAAGCCTAGAACTGGTACAAAGGCTGACATGAACATTTTTTTCCATATATGTTTATCTCCTTGTAGAATGGGGAATATACATGTAGATTTTTGGCCTGCTCAGGCCATAACCATACCATGTCTCCCCTTAAAATCCCTGCGTAGTGTGGATCTCCATGTATAAATAACAACTTTCTGAAATTGTATTTGCAAACTACCTGAGTTGGTGCATTGGGCTCCTTCTCTGGCCCTATTCAAGTCCAGGCTGAAGACCCACCTCTTTGAGACTGCTTTGGGATCCTGATGCCCCTCATTCTCCTGTCTACTACTTATATGTATCTTGCCATGCTCTGGTCCCCATTTTTGCAATATTTTTTTCATCTTCATTAGATTGTAAGCTCTGTGTCCTACGTCTATATGTGCAGCGCAGTGCACACCTTGTAGCATTATACAAATAATTAGTAGTACAGTAGTAGTAGTAGGAGGAGGAGTAGACAGGCTTGGCTGGGACTAGATTGGGGAAAATCGAGTGGTTGGCTTAAGGACCTGCTTGAGAACTCAGGAGAGTGAGAGATGCATGGCTGGTTGGCATATTGGAAACCAGATCATTTAAGGTCTGTATGGTGACCTCTTTTTTTTACTAGGCATACCGGACCCTTGTGACCTAGGGTACCTTGGCTGCTGGTGGGTGCCATAGAGGGATAGTAGGAATCAGTGGGGGCTATCCCTGTCAGGCAGGCCTGGATGTAGACCCCTATATGAGCTTCTATATAAGTAGGCCATCTAGCCATTGTTCTTCAAAGTAATACAGTTAAGCAGGGTCAGCCCATCTACTAGGCGGCTGCCGAGGGCAGCAGGTCTTGGTGTGTGGCACAGTAGCTTTGGACTGCCACTTTAGTGCCCATAGCAAGCCATGTGCTTCAGCATGAAGCTGTCGCTTATGAACTGATGCCGCCACCACCGCTCCCTCCCAAGACAGAATGGGCAGCGGAAGCAGCAGCAGAATGGTTGGGAAGGGGCGACGCAATCGGGCTGGTGGTGACATGGCTGAGGCTCCTGCCTGAAGTGGCAGAAACCCTTGGGCTGGCCCTGGGGAAAGGTGGGCATCCTGAGGGTATGTTGCAATGCAATCATAGATTCCAGAGTGTTTGCAAACTGGGTACTTGGAAGGAGAGGTAGCATGACTTAGGTGGGATGCTTTTAAGTTTGGTCTTCCTATACCTTGAAAGGACTATGGCAAACACATAGGGCAGGGACTGTGTCATCAGCATGGTATAAAGGGGAGCATGGCAGGGCAGTGACAGCAAAATTGGCTATTATAGGAGGGGCAGGGCCCCTTCATTGCATCCTCCCCTTCTGTTGTTTCTGGATGTACTTGTTTCACCATTGGATAGCATTCCAAAGGCTGAGTCACAATTATGGTGAAGGCATCGATTATAGCTCCTTAGCATGGGGGTTAATTCCTCATGGAGCTGACCCTTGTTTGCTTCTCTCTGTATAGAGCACATCAGTAGAGATCTTTGGTGCCACATGGAGTCTGGTGAGCTTAAGGCCATAGCAGCAGTAGCATAATATTTTGAATTGTTTAAGAACATAAGATATGCCATACTGGGTCAGACCAAGGTCCATCAAGCCCAGTATCTTGTTTCCAACAGTGGCCAATCTAGGTCATACGTACCTAGCAGTTTCCCCAAAAGACACAGGTTCCACAATGCTTGTACTGGGTCAAGCATTGATATTCTGGGTCCCTTCTTAATAATGGT
Source organism: Ichthyophis bannanicus (assembly GCA_033557465.1). Lineage (NCBI taxonomy): Eukaryota > Metazoa > Chordata > Amphibia > Gymnophiona > Ichthyophiidae > Ichthyophis > Ichthyophis bannanicus. The sequence goes on from CM066032.1 coordinate 498,556,953, forward strand.
TTATGGACCTTTCCTCCAGGAATTTGTCCAAACCTTTTTTAAACCCAGCTACACTAACAGCCTTTACTACATCCTCCGGTAACAAATTCCAGAGTTTGATTGCACGTTGAGTGAAAAAATATTTTCTTTTATTAGTCTTAAATAGTTTACTCTGTAGCTTCATTACATGTCCCCTAGTCTTTCTATATTCTGATAACATAAACAATTGATCTACGTTTACCTCCGTTCATTAATTTATAGACTTCAATCATAACTCCCTTCAGCTGTCTCTTTTCTAGGTTAAAGAGCCCTAACCTTTTTAGTCTCTCTTCATAGGAGTATCCTTCCATCCCCTTTACCATTTTGGTGGCTCTTCTCTGAACCTTTTCTAAAATCGCATTATCCTTTTCAAGATATGGCGACCAGAATTGCACACAATATTCAAGGTGCAGTCTCACCATGGAACGATATAAAGGCATTATAATATCTTTTGTTTTATTTTTCATTCTTTTCCTTATGATACCTAGCATTCTATTTGCTCTCTTGGCCGCCGCTGCACACTGGGCTGAGGGTTTTAACATGTTATCCACAAAGACGCCTAAATCTTTTTCCTGAGTGGTGGTTCCTAATGTGGAACCTTGCATCGTGTAACCATAGTTTGGGTTGTTCTTCCCTAGGTGTATAACTTTGCACTTGTCCACATTAAATTTCATCTGCCATTTTGATGCCCAGCCTTCCAATTTATCAAGATCCTCTTGCAATTTTCCACAATCCTCTTGGATTTTAACAACTTTAAATAGTTTTGTGTCATCTGCAAACTTGATAACCTCACTCGTTATTCCACTTTCCAGGTCATTTATGAATATGTCAAAAAGCAGTGGACCTAGCACAGATCCCTGGGGTACACCACTATTCACCTTTCTCCATTGGGAAAATTGGCCATTTAGCCCTACCCTCTGCTTTCTATCTTTTAACCAGTTCCTGATCCACAGTAGTACACTGCCTCCTATCCCATGACTCTTTAGTTTTGCCAAAAGTCTCTGATGAGAGACCTTGTCAAAGGCTTTCTGAAAGTCCAGATACACTATATCAACCGACTCACCTTTGTCAACCTGTTTATTCACACCTTTAAAAAAACATAACAGATTAGTAAGACAAGATCTTCCTTGTCTAAAGCCATGTTGGCTTTCTCCCATTAGGCCATGACTATCTACATGCTGAGTAATTTTATTCTTTATGATGGTTTCTACCATTCTTCCTGGTTGCGATGTCAGGCTCACCGGTCTGTAGTTTCCCGGAACCCTTTTTAAAAATTAGTGTTACATTGGCGATCCTCCAATCTTCAGGCATTAGAGATGCTTTTAATGATAGTTCACATATTACTAATAGCAGGTCTGAAATCTCATATTTCAGTTCTTTCAACATCCTTGGATGTGTACCATCCAAACCAGGTGATTTGCTACTCTTCAGTTTATTTAATAGTTGTAATACATCTTCCCGATGTATCGATATTTCCTTCAATTCTTCCACACCTTTAAATACCACTTCAGTCATGGGTAAAATCCCTACATCTTCCTCAGTAAAGACCGAAGCAAAGAATTCATTCAGTCTTTCCACTATCGCCTTGTCGTCTCTTAGTACCCCTTTAACCTCTCTATCATCTAATGGACAAACTGACTCTCTCACAGGTTTTTTGCTATGAATGTACTTGAAAAAGTCTTTATTTCATGTTTTTGCTTCTGCAGCAAGCTTCTTCTCAAATTCTCCCTTTGCCTGCCTTATCAATGCTTGCATTTGACTTGCCAGTACTTGTGCTGTTTCCAGGTTTCGTCGTTTGGCTCTTTTTTCCATTTCCTGAAAGATGCTTTTTTGGCAACAACAGCCTCTCTGACCTCACCTTTAAACCATGCTGGCAGTTTTTTGGACTTCCTTCCACTTTTCTTAAAGCGTGGAATACAGCTGGTCTGGGCTTCCAAGATAGTATTTTTCAACAGAACCCAAGCTTGATGTAAGTCTTTAACCTTTGCAACTGCTCTTTTTAGTTTTTTCTTAACTATTTTCCTCATTTTATCATAGTCTCCCTTTTGAAAGTTAAAAGGTAGTGCTGTGGATTTCCTTACTATCCCTCCTCCACTAATTAAATCAAAGGTAATCATGCTATGATCACTACTGCCAAGTGGCCCCTTATCTCTTGCAGTAGATCTGGTGTTCCACTAAGAACTAGGTCTAATATGGCTTACCCTCTAGTCGGTTCATGAACCAGCTGTTCCAAGAAGCAGCCATTTATTTCATCTAGGAACTTTATCTCCCTAGCGTGTCCTGCCATGACATTGACCCCGTCGATACTGGGGTAATTGAAATCACGCATTATTACTGCGCTGTAACTTTTGTTAGCTTCTTTGATTTCTTTGAGCTTTTCATCATCCTTTTGTTCATTCTGACCAGGCGGTCGATAGTACACCCCCACTGCCATCGCCTTCCCCTTTTTACATGGAATTTCAATCCATAGAGATTCTACAGCAAATTTTTATTTCCTGCAAAGCTTTAATCCTTTCTGACTCAATGCCCTCTCTAACATAGAGCGCAACCCCTCCACCAATTTGATCAGCTCTATCATTACGATACAGTTTGTACCCTGGTATCACAGTTGTCCTCCTTCAACCATGTCTCTGATATTCCAATCATATCTTACCTCTCATTTAGTGCTATATATTCTAACTCTCCCATCTTATTTTTTAGACTTCTAGCATTTGCATACAAAGCATTTTAGAGCCTGTATTTTATTCATATTAATTTGGCTATTGGTAGACATGGGTAATTTGGGATCTTTAAGCTCTGTCTGCTCCATACTCGAGGGCATTTGGGCTACTTTACTCTTTTTTGGAACCTCTCTGCTTTTGGTAGTATCCTTCAAGGATGCATTCTTCCGAACCATCCGCTCTTGGGCGACTGTCGGCTTACCCCTATTATCTAGTTTAAAAGCTGCTCTATCTCCTTTTTAAAGGTTAATGCCAGCAGCCTGGTTCCATCCCAGTTAAGGTGAAGCCCATACCTTCGGAAGAGCCCCTCCTTTCCCCAAAATGTTCCCCAGTTTCTAACAAATCCAAAACCCTCATCTCTGCACCATTGTCTCATCCACTCATTGAGACTCCAGAGCTCTGCCTGCCTTTTGGGTCCTGCACATGGAACGGGAAGCATTTCGGAGAACGCTACCCTGGAAGTTCTGGATTTCAACTTCCTACCTAAAAGCCTAAATTTAGCCTCCAGAACCTCCCTACCACATTTTCCTATGTCATTGGTACCGACATGTCCCAAGACAGCAGACTCCTCCCCAGCACTATCTAAGACCTTATCTAGGTGGCGCATGAGGTCCGCTACCTTCGCACCAGGCGATCCTCATGTCCACCAGCCACCCAGCTATCTACATGCCTAATGATCGAATCACCAATTATTCCAATGAAAAGGGAGGGATTCCCTTTTAGTGGAGGCATTATGGGAACCATGGCTGGTCTCAGAGCTGCTCAAGCAGTCGAGGAAGTAGGTGCATCGTCAGGGGTGGCCCAAGGGTGATGCGGGGCCATGTGTGGAGACTTATTGCAGGGCCTCATTTGCATATCCACTGGACCTCATTTGCATTTTTTTTATTTATATGTTGTCCATCTAAAATTTTAGATGGCTTTCAAAGAAGCCCTTCACAGGCCTTTATTTTTGTCTTGGCAATGACTTAGGGGCATGTTTACTAAATATTAATATGTGCTAAGTGCTACTGCGCCAATAGAAATAAATAGATGTTGCTGCACTTATCACACATTAGCATTTGTGAGTGCACATTAACTTTTAGTGAACATGTTTTTAAATGAGTATCTGAATACCAATTGAATGGGCAGTGAGGATAAATAAAGACTACCAGATTTCTACATTACTATACTTCGGAGTCAACTGCCAGGAACATTAGGAAGTACTATAAACACTGCCCATTTAGAACCCATAGCAAACTCACCATATCATAACAGTACTACCAGGACTAACAAAGCACCATACCCTACCTATAAAAAAGGCAACATTGCAAATATTAAACCAATACATCTCAGAAAATACCAATACATCTCCTACTGGGGAAAGAGAACAAGTAGCATTGTCACATAGAAACTACCTAAACAGTATACCGCAGCTCAGTTACACATGCAAAACATAGACCATCGCCAAGCAAAGAACAAGAGATCACAATTTAGAAATAGGAATACAATAATTAAACATTGGAACCCAAAAGCCAAACTTGGAATGTACAACAACACTGGAGAAATAAAACAATAAATAAATTCCTCTTGTACAAAACAAAACGTAAAGATGTTATTCATGCACATTTCTCAAAAATGAGATATCCCAGTTAATAAAATCACAATAAAACATTTTTTTTCTATTTTTTGTTGTCTGAGCATTTTATTTTTCAGTCATAATTGCCGCAGTTGCTTTCTTCTGCTTTCTTCGTGTCTTCTGCTATCTCTCCATTGTCTGCTGTCCATCTGTCCTTTCGTCTCTCTTAGTTTTTCCATTCTCTCTCTACATCTGCCTCTACAGTGCCTTGTGAAAGTATTGTGTAATGTGTATTGTGTAATGTGTCCTGTTTGGTCACATTACAACCTGGAATTAAAATGGAGAGTTGGGGGTTAGCACCATGTGATTTACACAACATGCCTACACACTTTGAAGGTGCAAAATATCCTTTATTGTGACACAAACAATAATTAAGACAAAAGCCCCCAGAAATCAGGAGTGTGTATAGGTATTCCTTCCTCCTTCCCCAAAGTCAATACTTTATAGAGCCATCTTTTGCTGCAATTACAGCTGCAAGGGTATGTCTCTATCAGCTTAGCACATCTAGACACTGGGATTTTCACCCATTCCTCAAAGCAAAACTGCTCCAACTCCTTCAAGTTAGATGGATTGTGTTGGTGTACAACAATCTTCAAGTCATGCCACAGATTCTCAATTGGATTGAGGTCTGGACTTTGACTAGGACATTCCAAAACATATACATGTTTCCCTTTAAATCACTCCAGTGTAGCTTTAGCAGTATGTTTAGAGTCATTGTCCTGCTGGAAGGGTGAACATTCGTCCCAAAGAGACGGTTGAGGGGAGATATGATAGAAGTCTATAATTTAATGAATGGATTGGAACCGCTAAATATATATCGATTGTTTACACCAATCAAAATTTAAAAAGACTAGGGGGCATGCAATGAAGCTACAGGGTAGTCTATTTAAGAGTAATAAGAGAAAATATTTTTTTCATTCAATGTATAATCAAATTCTAGAATTTGTTACAGGAGGATGTAATAAAAGCTTTTAGTATAGGCGGGTTTAAAAAAGGTTTGGACAAGTTCCTGGAGGAAAGGTCCATAAACCATTATTAAAGGGGACCTGGGATATCCACTGCTTGCCGCAATATAAGCATTGTGGAACTGGTGTCTTTTAGGGAGACTGCTAGGTACTTGAGACCTAGATTGGCCTCTGTTGGAAACAGGATACTGGGCTTGATGGACCTTGGTCTGACCCAGTATGGCATATCTTATGTTCTTATGACTATATTGTTAGGTCCATTACCTTACATCCAAATGAACCTCCCTTGTGACAAAACAGGACAAAAACCGAGGGGGATAACTATTTTTACAAGGCACTGTAACATACTGATCTTTCCCCTTTTGATCTCTCCTCCATTTCTTTCCTTATTTCTTTTTATCCAATCAAATTTCACCCCTCCATCCTAAATCCCCACTTACTTTCCCAATACCCAGCCAATCATAGATTTTTCTTCCCTCCCATACAAAATATCTGTTTCCTTCTCCATTCTCACTCCCCCAGCTTCTTTTCTTTCTCCCACCAGCCCCAGCCCCACCCTCTTCTAGTCCTCCCCCAGCATCAACTTCCTTCTAGTTCCAGCCCCTCCCAGCATCCACTCCCTTCCAGTCCCATTCTCCTATCCCCCAGCACCAGCCCATTTCTAGTCCTACCTCCCCACTATCAGTCCTCCTCCAGTACCAGTTCTTCATCCCCTAGCATTAGCCCATTTCCAGTCCCAAACCCCCAGTATCACTTATCCTGAAATTCCAGTCTCTCTCAGCATCAACTCCCTTCCAGTCCCTCCATCCCCCAGTTCAGCTCTTTTCCAGTCCCAGTCCCAGCCCCCCCCCCAGTATCAGTTTTCCTCCAATCCAACCCCTCCCAGCATCATCTTTCTTCCACATCCAGACTCTCCATCCCCCAGCATCAGCCCATTACCAGTCCTAGCCCCCAGTATCAGTCCTCCTCCAGTCCCTCCCAGCATCAGCTCCCTTCCAGTCCCAGGCCCCCTTCCCCCTGCATCAGCCCTTTTCCAGTCCTAGCCTCTCTAGTATCAGTCCTCCTCCAATCCAATCCCTTCCAGCATCATCTCCCTTCCACTCCCAAACTCCACATTCCACAGCATTGCTCATTGCCAGTCCTAGACCCCCAGTATCAGTATTCTTCCAGTTCCAGTCCCTTCCATCATCAGCTCCCTTCTAGTTCCTCCATCCCCCACATCAGCCCTTTTCCAGTCCTAGTCACCCAGTATCAGCCCCCTCCAGTCCCAGCCCATCCCAGCATTATCTCTTTTTCAATAGAGGTCTCCTCATTCCATTAGCCCATTTCCCGTCCTAGACACTAGTTGCCTTACAGAACCAGTGGCTCTCTCCTCCACCCCCCCCCCAATATGGCCCCACACCACAAAGAGCCCCACGCGTGCCTTACCAGCTTCAGAGGGAGCCAATGAGTCCCAAAGTCCATTTCACCTCTATACAGCTACGGGAGTAAACAGCATTTTCCTTCACTCCTGTGGCTATGATAAGTGGCAGCCTGCCGGTGTACTGAGTGCTGGCAAGTTAAATGGGGGCACTTCCTGCTTTGCACAGGAAGATCCTCTGTTTAACTTTACGATCTCGGCAGCACCGGTATGTGACTTACATCGGGGAAGTAAAGCAAAATGTTGCTGTTTACTCCTGCAGCTGTGAGCTGTGGCACTGATCTTCGGGCCTCACCGGCTCCCTCTGAGCCCAGTCAGGCAGGCGGAGGGCCCCCTGAGGTATGGGGCCATGTGTGAGCAACATTCCCACATAATGGTTGGGCCTGCGCTATGGATCAGACATCATTGGGTCTTCCTTTAGTTTCTTTATTTAGTTATTTACGTTATTTGATATACCATCTTTCGTAATAACAACGAGGTGGTATAGAAGTCCAGTTACATAGCAACAGGACTTTTTTTGAGGGGATACTCAGTGGTAGAGTAAGGCATCCTTTTTATTGTCTGCTAAAATTGACTCATGGTCCTCGTATTAATTTATTTATTTGAGAGTTTTTTATACCGCCTTATCAAGTAATCAAAGCAGTTTACAATGAAGCCGCTCAATGAGAGAACCCTGCATATCAGTTCCAGCACCTTTTGTTCTAGGAAAAATGCACTGCAGAGCCAAAACAATTAGCAAGTATTAGATTACAAAAGAAAATAAACATATATAATAAAAGCACATGTTAGGACATACTGTAAAACACTGTTCGGAGATCAGAAGAGTCAGAAATCTGTGTGTAGTATATGGGCATTTTCTGAGGTTATCACCCATCTGCAGACTACTGTTGGTGAAGGAGTTGTGGGCAGGTCACATACATCACTCTTCAACTTGGGGGGTTTGTCAGTACAGGTGGCAGACCCACACAAGGTTGAAAAAGTCTGGGGTTAGACTGGGTAGGATGGGTCAAAGGGTCCAGAGATGGCTCATTGGGTACATCCAGAGCATGTGATGGGGAGGAGTGGTCAGAGAATAAGAGACTGGAGGATTGCGTAAGGATATTCTATGTTTAATGAAGTGGCCTTGAGGGATCAGTTGATAATTAGGTGGTAAGTTTGATCTGGTATGGCACCAAGGAAGGACCGAGTGTCAACTGTGGAACTTGAATTTGTTGGAGATAATTCAGTAGTGGATCCTTGGTCTCGTTCACGGGGGGACCAGGTTTTATGCTTTGCTACCTGAAATAGTTGGAATTTAGGGACTCAGTTGCTGAATCTCTAGCTGCTGGTGACCTTTAACCAGGGAACCTTTCACTCAGGGGAATATGGTGGTCATTAGAGGACTGAGGACACTGGGGCCAAGGCTCAAAGAGATGCACTAGGATGTTTGAGGCCAGTGCTGCTCTGAGTCAGGAAGGAACAGATAGTGTGATCATACTGTTGCAAGCCTAGGGGCATGTTGCTACAGGATTTATGAGGGAAAAGATGTGCAGAGTTGAGTAGGCTGTTCAGTAACCTGGTGGGATATGATTACTCCATTTAGAATACGGATTGGGGTGATTCAGGCTGCATTTTCATTCACTATTTTAGCAGCCTTTTGAGGGGAGGGGAGTAAATGGTAGTGGCAGTGAGCTTTTTAGCAGTAGATTGTGCAGATCTCTTAAAATATATAATTACAATATAGGTGACGTCTGTGGTGGGGATTAGATGCTGAAAAAAATGGTTAGGCTGATGGTAAGGTGCTCAGGGTTCGCCCTTGGGCTTTGGGGGTTCAAGCTCGTCATGTAGTTTGCTCAGGGTGCCTATGTTTTTATGCAAGTATAGTATGCAGGGAGGTCATGCTTTGGTTAGTCTGGGTTGACAGGCCCACACTTAACCAAATTCCAGTTAAAGTACCACATAAGGACAGTTGGCATAGCCTTGGTAGTGTGTTGGAGTGCATTTTCAAATCTGATTGGAGTGGTTTTGCCATGGAGCAGGGTTTATCAGTGCACATTATTTTGCAGGTGGAGTGCTGAGGTTTGGGGAAGTACATTGTTTTCAGGGTTGGGGGGGGGGCATTGTTGGCCTAGCCATGGGGTATTGTTTAGTTTATTCCACAAGAGTGGCAGCTCGAATGAGTATTGTCTGGCTATATAGGTATTCTTTTTTCTGGGGCCAAAAAAGGGTTAGCAGAGTGTAGTTGAGAGGCAGCTCTGTGTTTGAATTCTGGGGATGTACACTGCCCAGTCATGGCCTCATAGTATACAGTGGTGCCATCCCCTATCTTTAATCTGGGATTTCACTGTTGTGCTGCTCCATAGAGTATAGATATTCACTCGGAGGGCAGTTGCATTGGGGAGAGATGTCAAGGGGTATGTGTATTCAACGAATGGAATAAGGATTCTTGCTAAATTGATTCTAACCTTATTATGCCACCCCCTTTTTATTTTTTATTTTGCCCCAGATTATTTGCAGAAATAAGGCATATGGCCATTAAATTTAGGGCTGGGAAAGGGCCAGGGACACTCCACCCACCGCTCTGAAGGTACGAGATGGTGAGCTCCTCAGCAAACCCACTGTACGATACCTAGGAGTCACGCTAGACCAACAGCGCAACATGAAAGCTCAGGTGAGCAACATGGTTAAAGCGGTCTACCACAAAATACGGACACTCTGTCACCTACAACAGCTGCTTGAGCCAGATGACTTCCAGACAGTCTATCAAGCCCTAGTAATCCCGCATTTTAACTATGCCAACAGTATACTACACGGACTCCTGAAGAGCACGCTGAATCCTCTACAGCTTGAGATGAATGCAGCCACCAGATTATTGCACGGGGCCTCCAGGAGAGAACACATAACCCCAATACTGAAGCACCTACATTGGCTACCAGTCCACTGCAGACTCTCCTTTAAAGCTTTACTAATGACCTTTAAGGCCATCAACAGGTGCTCCTCCATCTCCCTCCCAGACCTCATCCAGCCCACCTCCCTCAACAGAACTAGGAGAGCAGCCACCGCCAACACCCTGGTACTCCCGAAGGAAATTACGAAATGTGCACAGTCAACCAGAAAAAGAGCCTTTGCGCTATATGCACCCTCATGCTGGAACACACTCCCACCGGCTATCCGCGCCATCACTGACCTCACCCAGTTTTGGAAGGAGCTGAAGCACCATCTGTTCCTCCAACACTTCACCGACCAAACTGATATCTCACAGCCAGCCACACTCAGGAGTCAGGTTGTCAACCCCTGCACAGCCACCCCGCAAGAGCGCAGCCCCACACTCTAGACCACGAGACACCCGGCAGGTAGAAGGTATTCCTACTTTGACCTGTCAATCTGTACATAGTTAAACCAGCCTGTAAGTAATTTGTGAGCTGCCCATGTGTTCTGTGACAGCCAGCCTGCCTGTACATAGTTACCCTGTTAGCCCATGTAAAAATCCCTGTTCTCTGTAAGTCCAGTGTAGGCCCTGCCTGCACTGCACAAATTTGTTAACTGTGCACTGCACTGATTTGAAAGAGCGCGGTATAGAAAAGACATAAAATAAAATAAAATAAAATAAATAAATAATATAAGTGAAGGCTGCAGTCTGTGGAGTTATGATATTATTCAAAGGCTCTGATTTTTGCCATAAGTTGCTCTCCAGTGGTTTTCTATAGGGTTATATCACCTGTAGAGCATTTATTGGGTGGATATAAGATGAGACATTTCTAGAATACCTGACAAGATGTGTGAGAGGGGAGTGACAAGTGTTTGGTTGGTCCGCAGCTTAGAGGTTGGGGAGACAGGGCATGCAGTTTGCAGTTGCGGTGGTGAAGGAGGCAACATCACTCATCAAATTTGGGTTCTAAAAACAGCTTGGATGAATGAAGGAGGTGGAGCCTAGACCACAGACTCTGGCAACATGGGTATCACTGGTATGTGCTGATGGAAGGTAGTCAGAAGGCACCGTCGGTGGTACAAAACTGCCCATAGCTGAAGCCACCACAGCTAGAGGATGGTTTGATTGAGAGTGTGAACCAATCTATGTAGGACTAGGATGTAACCATGTATACTGATACGATGGAGCTAGACTACTGATAGTTTGCTAAGCGTTAATAAAAGCTGTGGCCAAGTTTTGCCACCACTCCTGGGTCTAGTGCTAGTTATTTGGAAAGGTCAATTGAAGTAATAGACTGAGTGGTGGATGGGTGCAAATGCAAATATTAATGAATTTCTTTGTTATTCTGATTGGTGGGTGGCAGGTGGGAGTTGAATGGATTTATAGGAGATTGCATATAGCAGTAAAAGAACAAGAAACATAATTCTCAATTCAGTTTGTAATTTTAAACATTCCTGAAATACTGATTTGGATGGAAAGAAAATGAAAACAGACCCCACTGGACAGCCTTCTTTGGGTAGCTAAATTAATGGTGTGCACCAGGAAGAATTACTGCTTATACTATTTAATTGTTAGGCAGTGCTAGATGACACACTGTACCTTGCAGAACTCTTTATTTGCATGACCTAATTACAGTTTTTTGTTTGAATGAATTCATAAAAACCTCTCAATAAACAGATTCACATAAAATTGAATGGGTGTTGTTGTAATCATGGTATGAATCAATGTGCTGCCGGCATTTCTCCTGGAAATACTGCTCAAAATGAATATCAAAGACTAAAGTTTTACATCAGTTGTATGACCCGTCAGAGGTTTATAAGCACATTAGCTCAAAAAAGCAATCTATTAGATGAAATAAGAAGGTCTGCACAAAACATATCTGGAGACAAGACAAAGTTTTAACCCACATGTACTGTAAGAAGAGAGTGCAGGAAGATAGATAGTGAACTTCTAGGGCATGCAGCAAACACTGAAATTAAGTAAGAAGTTAGAGATTATAATTTATTTAGAAACAGACACACATAGTTTCAAAGGTGTAGGGTGCAACACAGCATGTGAAATACCTTATGTGGTGCTAAGTTAGAAAGTTCTATTACCTTTTGTAAAACTGCATCCTTTTATGATGATATTCATTGCACACTATAGGGTCTATTTTCCAAGACAGATTGACATAATGGTCAATTTTAATGTGAGCTTTGGTTGGAAATGTAATTGCTGATGTACTAAAAGGCATAATGTTTTCAAGAAATCTAGCATCAGTACATGGATTTACCATCGAAAAAAACATGTTTGCTTTACTAGCTTGGTAAGGATAGTGTGAATCAAGATTTTCTATTCACAACCTCTTCAAATACAAACAATAGCTCACTGAGTCCTCCACCCAGTCACATCCCCTGCCCATCATTTCGGAGGACTTCAAAATTGAGACCACGATGAGCTCTGTACCTGGTTCCTGACATGCTGCTGTAGGACTTTTTCTGCCCAGTCTAGCATGGCTCCGAGGAAGAGAAAGAAGAAGAGCCATCCCTTGAGCTCTTTGTGGTTGCCTGCAATGGACAATGGAACAGTACTGGATATGGCGTGGAGCTTCTGCCAGGGCAACGGTGGAAACGAGCAGTTCTCCATCTGATCCAAGTAGTGAAGGGATAGTACTGAGCCGTAAAGTGTACAGTGTTTCTGCTCAACTTGGAAGTGCTAACCATGGGGGAATGAAGCCCCCCCCCCCACCCCTCTGGGTTGTACAAGCATGCTGACAAGATGGGGAGTGGAGGAAAGCCCCCCCCCCACCCCCGAGAGACCTAATTTGGAATGGTGTTGGAAGAAGGAGAGCTGGGTTCATCTACCTCGGGTCAACGTTTTGCATCTACCTTGATAGCAAATTCAGATCTTGAGCCTCTGAGTCTAGACAGGATTACTAAACCTATGCTTGCTACTATGGAGAGCTTTTGGAATATAGTGGCAGCCTTCAATAACTCTGGTACCTATTATGAGTAAAGTCAATACCAAAGTGATCTCTCTTAAATCTTCTATGTGGGCGATTTTCTGAGAGCAAGACCAACAGTTAGCTTGGGTGGCTCTGCTGGAGATCCTCATGGGAGAGCTTCAGGCACAGCAAGCTCAGAAGATCAAGTACTTAGAGAAACAATTGAGGACAAATAATCAGTTTTCTTAATTTTCCTAAGTCACCGTTGTTTTTCCCCTTACATTTGGTTTGTAAGTATTGCATAAAAATATTAGATTCTTTGAATTGTGAGGGATCAGTACTTGACTGTATCCAGGAAAGTAGACGTCAATCCAGAGCAAACTGTGCCAGAGAGTCTGAACCTTACTGACTTTAAGAACTCCCTGGAGGTTGTGATAGTAGTAGTAGTATTTAGCTCATAACTTTCCAGGAAGTGATCAAGGTGAGTTACATTCAGGTACAATGTGTATTTCCTTGCCCCCAGAAGATTCACAATCTAAGCTTCTAACCGAGGCAGTGGAGCATTAAGTGACTTGCTCAAGGCCACGTTTCTGCACTAGGTTGCTGCCCTGGATACTCTTCCACTCCCCACTAGGCCACTCCTCCAGTCCACTGCAGGCAGGGCCACCTTGCTTGTTTGTTCTACATTGGAAATAGACCAGAATAATATTCTGAGACTTTACTTTAAACCTATGAATGAGATGATTCTCAGATCTAAGATCCAGGATTTTCCTGATATTTTTAATGAAACCCAGAGTGGGAGGAAGGATTTTCTGGCCTTTTGTCCCAGGATTTTGGCTTTAGGTGCTATTTTTCATTTAAGGTTTCTTTTGTTCGATCCTATGCAACGTCAAGATTTTCTACTGGCTAGAGAAAATGTATCTGAGGTCTACCTAAGTTGTTGTTTTTTCCAGCTTTTGTTCCCATATCAGTGATATCTATCTTTGCTCCATGGGTTATTTTTATTTCTTGAAGCAGAATAACTTTTTTGTAATTTTATTTTGCTTGGCCTCCTTAAATTTTGTGGACCGATTTGTTGAATTATTTTTTTTCCTACATTGTTACATTTTCTTTATCATTTTTATATCATTTTTGCGATTATGGATATAGTAAATGTTGATTAAAAATAAAAGGCCCGATTTTGAACTAATCTGCCTAATCTGGATTTTCAATACCAGGGTCTTATGCAGCCCCGGCATTGAAAATCTGGGTCTTTCTGCACAACCAGGAAGCCACAGGACATAGCCAGGTTGTGCAGCAAGACTCGGGTAGCACCGATTTTTTATGCAAACCACTTAGCCTCTGCGCCTTAAAGATAGGTGAGGAAAAACCTCACCTATCTTTAAGGCACTGAGGGCTAAACTGGTAGCATTGAAAATCGGTGCTACCTGGTTAGCCCTTTCCTCCGTCCCCGCTCTTCCCCGGAACGCCCCTAACACACCCCGATGCTAACAGCATAGCATCTGGGCACGTTAGGGACATATCCTGGATTTTCATAGGGCACTGCCCATGTAGGTGACCTTCTAAAATCCTGGATAAGGCATTTACATGGGTAATTAGGGCAGTTACCTGTGTAAATTCCTTCAAAAATCAGTTCAAAATTTTTAAAAAACTGAAGTTAGGTTCTCGAGGGAGTGCTTCTCTCATCTGTCCTGTGATGCCAAGCTTCAAAAGACATCATGTTCCCTTTGAGGGTCATAATTAATTAATGAATGGAGTGGAACAGGTAAACGTAGATTGATTGTTTACACCATCAAAATATAGGAAGACTAGATGGACATGCCATGAAGCTACAGTGTAACCTATTTAAGACTAATTAGAGAAAATATTTGTTTAACTCATAATCAAGCTCTGGAATTCATTACCAGAGGATGTAGTAAAAACTGTTAATGTAGCTGGGTTTAAAAAAGGTTTGGACAAGTTTCCGTAGGAAAGATACATAAACCATTATTAAAGGGAACCCGGAAAATCCACTGTTGCCCCCAATACAAGCATTGTGGAAGCTATGTCTTTTGGGGAAACTGCTAGATTGGCCTCTGTTGGAAACAGGATACTGGGCTTGATGGACATTGGTCTGACCCAGTATGGCATATCTTATGTTCTTATTTTAAAAGGTTCAGTCATGATTTAGACATCTGAAGACGCGCTTCATGATGTTTGCAGACATTTCCAATGCAGGGACATCGAAGTAGACATAGGGGTGTAGCAGAGGCATGTCCAGGGAATGACAATGTACTTCCACATCCCTGTTTGATCTCAGAAACATTGGAGATGTTTGTAGGTACATCAAGGTTTATACTTGCTCAAGGCATGAATAGACATCAGGAAAGTGCTTGTTTTCACCTTAAAGCATCCAGAGAGTGTAGAGAAGCTGGAGAATTAAGTGACTAGCTTAGATCACAAAGGCTCACACTGGCATTTGAATCCTGATTACTTTACTCTTACACCAGTACTCTAACCATTATGCTATTAGACATTTTGGTTCTGAAATACTGCCCTGGGAACATCTATATAGACGTTTGATACACATGCATAACAGGCACATACACGCCTCTGAAATCGTGCCTGAACTTGCATGTGCCCACTTTTTTTTCAGATGTTCTGGCTTTGATGTCCCAGATTGCACTTGGATGTCCTATTGTGAAATGTGCCTTTGTCTCACATATGGGAGCATAAAGGAGACTCAGGGATCCACTATCTCTTTCTATTTGATGGGGCGGGGCCTTCATTTTGACTGAAGCTAGGGAGATCAGAACAACCATTATTGATCAAATTAGCCTTCTGAGGCTGACACTACAGCTCAGCTAGACATCCTGAGCTAGCATTAGAAGGTGGGCTAAAGCAAATCACATTACTGTACATGGTTTGCTCTAGCCTATTTTAACACTGATTAGCTGCTTAAAATGAATTTCCACCTGGAACTGCTCATTACCACTTTTTGCAGTAGTCTACATTAACTTGGTGTATATGTTAATTCAGATTTACATGCTAAAATGTATATTAAATAATGCAAATACTAATATCCATTGAAGTGTAGTAAGGCGCATTGACAAAAGTTCTAATGAGGGCCCCCACCCCCATTGTAGCATCCACCTTTCCCCCTCCCACGTGGCAAGCTTATTTGAATTTGTTTGCCATGTTGGCTCTGCTTCAGTCTCGGTGGGTGTTCCTACCAGGCTGAAGTCTCACGGTGCAGCTGTTATGCAATGCATGTGTATGACCAAAAGAGTCACATCAGGATTTACAGGTCTTCCCTGGTGTGTATAAGCTTTTAAAAGATACTTAATTTAGCCAGCCCCCTACAGGAGGGACTAAGGAAGTTATGCTCCTCAATCCCTCCATTCAAATTTAAACGTTGGAATAATAAGTACCTCTGTAGTTAATGGACATCATTATAAAGCTGCTCAAATACATGTGTAAGTTGCTCAACTCTCTCCATTGATTTTTTTCTCATATGTAGCTTTGTAAAATGGCTCTTCCCACTGTATGTGTATGTATATCCAAGTGCAGGCCTGCACTTCTTTTCAGTATTTTAGAAAAGGCTCCATGTTTGTGTATGCCCTGACCTAGATGTTACATTTCTGATAGTCACATAGAGGCACATTCCATTGTGTGCGTCCCGGCCTCTGTGCATCTGGGCGGAACCAGACACACAGAGGTAGACACAATTCTTATCCCGCAGGGCACGTCTAGCCCCTGCAGGATCATAATTGAGTGTGGGCCTGTACGTGCAGGCCAGAACCCAATTCCCATTGGCCTGCATGTACAGGCCCCTGCCCAGCTAACTCAGTCAGGCTCCCGAATGGAGCCACGGCACCATGGTGCCTGGTTGCCATAGCAACACAGCTCCATTCAGGAGCCGTGAACCCCTGCCGCTGACCACTTTCTCCTTTCTCACCCACCGTACCCCAGGTTTCATCACAACTGGGTGGTGCTGCAAATGTATCCACGCTTGATCTCCTCTTTCCACCTGAATCAGTCGGTGGTTTTGCCCACGTTTTTTTCCCAGGCCTCATACCAACAGGGCAGAGGCCCAGCTGCATACATTGGTCTGTAAACGTGCTCTGGCTTTCTATCTAGAGCGGATGAGGGTGCACCGGCATTCTACCCAGCTCGATCCCGGCAAGCTGGGCATGGCTGTCTCCAAACACATGCTGTCCATTTGGTTGGCAGACTGCATTTCCTTCGCCTATGCTCATGCAGGTCTGAGCCTTGAGGGTCATATCATGACTCATAATGTCCAAGCCATGGCTGTCTCCATGGCCAACTCGCACTCGGTCTCCACAGAGATTTTCAGGACTGCTATGTGGGCCTCTGTCCATACCTTCCCAGCCCACCACTGTCTGGATGGAGATTCCTGGCATGACAATAACTTTGGTCAAGCCCTACTCTGGCATCTGTTTAAGACTTAGGTTCAATTCCTTCCCACTGGCCCTTCTGTCTGTCCAAGCTACTGAAAGAGTCTTCCCGATGTGAGTGCACACTGTGGACACTAAGTCAGTCAAGTCCCAAAGAAGAACTACGCATGCTGTTTCTTAAGGTTTTTGTTGCCCCAGTTGGGCTGTTTTTTGTGTTCAGTGGCCTGTAGCTTATTTCCTGCTTGTTCACAGAGAAAACGTAGTTACTCACCTGTAGCAGGTATTCTCTGTGAACAGCAGGAATAAATCCTCACAACCCTTCCACCTCTCCCTGGAGTTGTTTTGGCTACTAGTTTTGTATCATGCTGGAGATGAGATGGCACCACAGGAGGCAGGAACGCAGATGTGCATGCACGATGGAGGCTCCCAGAAGCTTTCAGTGGAAGCCTGGGAGCGTTCCCGTATGGGGATCTGTCGGGGACATCACCCATACATGAGGACTGCTACAGGGCCGATCACTGGAGGTGGAATGTCCCCCTAGATGTCGGAGGATGGGAGGCCCGGCCAGCAACAAAAAGGTGAGGGGAGGAATGAGATTCCCCACAGCCTGATCCTGGCCATGTGTCCTTTTGGCTGAAATAAGAGTTTCCAAATCAGCTAAGATTCTTTAAAACAGGGGTTCCCAAACCAGCCTCCCAGTCAGTTGGGTTTTCAGGATATCCACAATGAATATGCATGAGAGAGATATGCATGTACTGACTCCACTGTAAGCAAATCTCTCTCATGCATATTCAATGTGGATATCTGGAAAACCTGACTGGCTGGGGAGGCCCCCGGACAGGTTTGGGAACCCCTGTTTTCAATTCTTGCTTTGGGGATTTTCCCACTGTTCCTTTCAGAACTCTTCTAGCCCAGAAATATCTCTTTACACGCATGGTATTTTTGAAATCTCCCAACAGATTTTCAATTATATTCAAGTCGGAGTTGTGAAGGACATTCCAAAACCTTTATCTTTCTTTCCTGTAAGAACAGCATGCTTGATTTTGAAGTAGTTTTGGTTAGTTGTCTTGCTGAAATAGCCAGCCTCTTCTTAGTTTCAATTTCTTCATTGACCATGGAGCATAGTTTCTAGAACAGTGGTTCTCAATCCAGTCCTCTGGGACCCCCAGGCCAGCCAGGTTTTCAGGATATCTACAATGAATATGCATGAGAGAAATCTCCATACAGTGGAAGCAGTGCATGCAGATCTATCTCATGTATATTCATTGTGGATATCCTGAAAACCTGACTGGCCTGGGGGTCCCAGAGGACTGGATTGAGAACCACTGTTCTAGAATATGCTTGATATTTACTTGAATCCATTTTTCCTTTTACCTTATTTCCTGTGTCTCCAACTGCCACACAACTCCAAAACATAAGAAATTCAACCTCATGTTTAATGGTTGATAAGGTGTTTTTCTTGTGTCACCATTATTTTCTCTAAATGTATCTTGTGTGATTGTGACTGAACGGTTAAATTTTTGTTTTGTCCATCCAATGCATTTTTATTCCAAAAAGTTTCTTTTGCATACTCTAGATGATGACTTTTGTGATTAGGTTGTGGAAGAGAATTCTTTCCGACAACTCTTCCACGCAGATCATTGTTATTTAAGCAACACTGTACAACGGATCTGTGGACAACCACTCCAAGGTTAGCTAAACCTTTCAGGAAGTCATTTGCAGTGACCTATGGATTACTTTTTCTTATTCTTCCAGATCTTTCTTTGACTTCAACAGTTCTATGTAACTTCTATTTCGTCATAATATTTCAGACAATGGAAATTGTGAGCTTAATGTGTTTAGAGATTTTTATATCCTTCTTCCTGCTTTACAAGAATGAATATACTTGTTAGAAAAGTCCATAGCTGTTCAAAGTAGAACAACAACCACAAACTGAGAGTTTAGAAGGGTCAAAGTATTTGTTCAACCATGGAATTGTTTTCACCTGACTAACTGAAGGCCTAAGAAATCATTAAACATTTTCAGCCATAATGGATCAACTGGAAAGTTTGCCAAACTTGTGTACCGACTATATTTGCATTTATATTTTCAATGTTAACACAAGCAAATAAATGCTAATTAAATTGGCAGAAAGTCATCGTGTTTGACGTCATACTGTGTAGTAGAAGTTGTTTCAACTTCTGTTCAATTACTAATTCAGTAAAACATATAGTTTGACCAGGGGTGCCTAAACCTTTGGATACATCTGTAGATATAAACATGTTTGATCATGCAGCTCTTATTGCTAGAATCAATAACACTGGTCTGCTCCTCATTAATGACAGTCATTTATATCATCAAAAAGAACATATGCACATTACAATTCTTCAGTATGATGTCTGTCCTTAAAGTTATAATCTACCAGCTGCAAAAGTAATACAGATTCACATAGAAAGTCGTAGATTGGATCTTACCAGCCACTAGAAACATGCAGCTGACTTCATTTTAGCTAATGAATCTGTCACATCTAGCCTAGAAGATCTCCTGGAAGATTGCCAACAGGAATCCAATTATTTGAGTGTTCCACGTATCGATAGCACTTTTAAAGAAACAAAGTAGCTTCCTAACCCCACAGCTTACTCAGACATTGATGAATCTTTCATTATACATTGACAAATATAGCAGATACTGTCTTCAATTATAACTTGCCTTCTACCCCAACAGAATTTAAATTGCATTTTAAATTTTAAAGAACAAGAATCCAAACAAGTAAACATATTGCAGCCTATTCAATAAACCTTGGGTTAAAAAATTATTTTGTATGTGTTTGCCAAAACAACAAATGTAAGGTGCACATGTGAAGGGTAATTTTATGAACTCCCACCAAGCTAATGCACGTTAAGCCTCAAATATGCATGTGTAGTTTTATAAATTGAAGGGTTGGCCATTACATCTCGATGTGGGCATTTATGTCATCCTTAGATTTTTCAAGAACGTGTGCAAGTTGTAGTATTTTATATCTTACATGCATACATTTGTACATTGCCCATGCTACACCCAAACCTCATCCCTGTGCCTGGCCACACTGAAAGTATGCACAATTGGTCTTATGTGTCTACTTAGAAATTAGCAGCCAGTTAAAGTATGCATGCAATTGCCCCTTCATTCATATAAGTCCTTGAAATTTATGGCTCCCTCCCTGATGGGGTAATTTTATAAGGAACCATGTACAGCACACACTAAATATGTGTGTAAATCATAGAATTTTAGTGGTTTATGGGTGTAAATTGCTAAGTGCTATTCTGTAAGTACATACGGGCTGATCATACATACTTGCAATGTGGACGTATACAGGGGAGGAGTTTGAGCAGAGAGTGGGTGACATGCAAATGTATGCTTGTAAATTACCAGTACTGTAATTTGCCCATGTTCTAGGAAACTTTAAGGGCAAGCATTTACACTAGCTATAAGACCAAGCACTAACCAGCAACATCCCATCCACTTCCCCACCATGACAATTTCATAAATTAGACAAGAAGACATTCCTCAAGGATATAACACCACAACTTATTCCAAACACCACAGACCTCAACGAGCTCATAGGAAACTGGAATACAGTCATACAAAATGCAGCAACAAGAACAGACAATACACAAATACCCAGAAGAATTAAGTGAAGTGTGATATGGTACCCACAAGCCCTTAGACACCAAAAAAATAAGAAAACTGGAAAGGACTTGGAGACAAACAAAACAACTTGAAACCCAAATAAATTACATGAAAAAACTAGAGGAATACCATGAATCCATCAACAGAAATAAGAAAGAATATCACTCAAAGCTCATGATATTCTCACTAAGCAAACCTAGAGAGTTCTATGGCATCGTCAAATCCCTAACCAAACCTCAGGAGCAAGATGAGGTTACACTTATACCTGAAACAAAAGCATGGCACTATATGAGAAAAACAGGAATGACCTACCCACCAACTGTTCCAACCAATGACACCGATTCCACTATAACCACAGAATGGACAACATTCTCAATGACATCTGCAAGCCAACTACAGAAAATAATAGCTAGCCAGAATACAAGTACATCAATGATTGACCCCCGCACAGTAAGCTGGGTGAAAGTAACACATGTAGAACTTTCCCCTGTAATACTCAAACTAATACAATTATCTCTGGAAAAAGGTTACATCCCTAAAGAACTAAAAACTGCATCGATACGACCTATCCTAAAAAAACCTCAACACTGAACAAATCTGACCCCAGTTCTTACAGACCAATTTCTAGTCTACCATTACTAGCAAAAATAATAGAGAAAATAGTCCAAATTCAACTACAAGAACACATTGAAGCACACTCTCCAGTCGACCATCAACAGCACGACTTCTGGAATAACCATGGAATAGCACTCATAGATAAGATAATAAAGGGGATTGACAACTGGAAAACAGCCTTCATACTGATATTTCTTGATATATAGCCCATTCTCTTCCATGAATAGCGGGGATGGATGTGCCATGAATAGTGTCCATGCCCGCTATTCATGTCTTCTCTTGCCGTGTCAAATTCCCCACCGGTTGTGTGGGGAAGTTAGATGGGGATGGGGAAGGGGTGGCTCGGGGGCGGGTCTGGGTGGTTGCCAATTTTAATGTTGGCCATGTACGTCCAGGGCCAGGGACATGTGCGGGGAAGTTATTTCACCTCCGAGGTGGAATAACTTCCCTGGATGTGTCATTTTTTAAATCCTGGGGCATGGATGGGGCAGGGGGGTGGGTGTAGGACATTCCCCGCAGCCCGACCCTGGCTATAGGAGGCAAGATTGGGGGTCAGGCTGTGGGGAATTAGCTTTAATGTCTGGCGGCTGGCATTGCGGCTCTTCAATGGAGCCACGGTGCCATGGCAACATGACACCATGGTGTCTTGGCTCCATTGAAGAGCCTTGACTGAGTTAGCCGGGGACAGTCCTGCACATGCAGGCTGGACTGAATCACAGTCCTGGCCTGCACGTGCAGGACTGTTCGTGATGCTGATCCTGCGGGGCTAGATGTACCCTGTGGGATCAGAATCGCCATCCCCTCTATATGTCTGGTTCAGACCAGACGTACAGAGGGGATCGATGTCTGGAACAGAATAAGTCTGATAGCCTCCGCCTTTGACTCCATATGCCATCCTCTATGACTAACTAGACTGCAATAAATTGCGATTAAAGGCACACCACTGCAACAGTTACAATCTTATCTAACAGACAGGAAACAGCAAGTAAAAATAGGTCATAACTCATCTAAGCCATATCCTCAACAGCAGGGAATCCCACAGGACTCTGCCCTATCGGCACTGCTTTTTAACATTTACATACAGCCCATCTGCAAAGTAATCCAAATTCATAACATCTGTTACCACATATACGCAGATGATATTATGTTGTATACCCCACTAGACACAAGCAGCCCCGATCATACTAGAATAGTCTCATGCTTCGATGAAGTAGCCTCATGGTTATCTTCACATAACCTGAACATAAACTACAAAAAAACAGAGGTCCTGTATGTCAAGACAGAGGTCAAGAGATGAAACATTCATCCCCCTAACAACCCTGAAATTAAGAGATGCAAACCTGAGATCAAAAATGAAGCCAAATACTTAGGCATCACAATTGATAGGCAGCCAAACATGAATAACCATGTAAATAATACTATGAGGGCAATAACCAAATAAAAACTTTGCAACAACTACAACCACTCCTACCCACAAGTGACTTCCACACAATGCTCCAAGCCATGGCACTCCCCCACCTAGACTTCAGCAATGGCATACTAACTGGCCTACCAAAGCAAACCATACAGCGCCTCCAGTTGGCGCAGAATACTGTTGCCCGAACCATCACACAAACCCCAATCAGAGAACCCATCACCCCAATTTTGGAAAAACTCCACTGGCTTCCAGAATAAAATATAAAAACGTACACGTCATCTTCAAGACCCTACAGACTGAACCCCCTACCTACTTATGATCACTACCACAGACTACCTTAACAAACAAAGAAAGGAGAAGTCATACCAGAAACTCCCTGGCCACTCCAACATAATTCTCCAAAAACAAGTCTTCTACATCCAGCAGATCCTTCTCCCTTTACGAACCAGGACTATGGAACTTGCTCCCAGAGAAAATAAGACCCACAATAGACCATTAAGTATTCGTCAAGCTTCTAAAACCATTGTTATTCCTAGAATACTTTGCAGAATCAGTCACTTGATTGACCCAGAACTGTGATTTCTATCTATGTATGACCCATCCTACTAGCTAGACTACACCTAACCCTTCCCAAATACTGAGCTATCAGCAAAGTTTCCACTACCGTAATACATGATCAAGTTCCTTAAAAATCTTACTATTGTAAATGTATCCTGTACTGCCACTGTAACCTATACTGTAAAGAATAACTACAACATACATTACTGTGACTAATAACTATAATGCAAATAGTTACTGATTCTGTAATGTTACATAGGAGCGGGGATTCACTTATTTGTAAAGTGTATTTGTTACTTGTAATGGTTAATAGTTCTATGTAAACCACCTTAATTTCCTGATAGGGCGGTATATATAGCCACATAAATAAATAAAGAAGGATGTTCATGCCTGAAATTGGCCATTGTTTTCAACCATTTCACCAATGTTTTATAAAGTAACCATGTAGTTTACTTTAGAAAATAGACACAAAATGCACATATGAAAACTTGCATAAATTGAGCTAACCTTTATAAAACTAGATTCAACAAGCCACTTAAGTGATGCAAAAAGATTTACTATGGGTTGATTATTGAACTCAAAAATACATTAACTAGTGTGAGCATATTATTTACTGAGGTGAAGCTTAATAGCTGCCAAGGCAGGACCTTAATGTGGGCTTGAACTGGGGTCAACCTGGGAGCTCAGGATGGGACTCCTCCTGTTTATTGTAAACCGCACTGATATGTAATAGCGTGGTATATAAGAGAAGTTAAATAAATAAATAAATACTAGGCCAGCATGCGACCTGAAGCAAGTCAATCAGTAGAGAAAAGGACTGTCAAGTAGCCTTGAAAGTCATACATCTAGGTATCAGGGATTGGCTAGAGCTTAGTAAAGATTTGCCAGACTGACTGCTGCAAAGTTTTCATGGTCTGAAAACTCCAAGATACCATAAGAGTGGTGAAGTAGCTCCAAGATTAGTAAGAACACCAGACGTCACTGCTGGAAAAAGATATGGGCATTAGTGCACAAGATAGGAAGTTAACCCTGAGATTTGGGTGCTGGGTTCAGTGGACACATCAGCATTTTAAGAGATCCTGAGATACCTGAGTGCACAAAATTTGTTAGCCTACAAACTATCTTGGAGAGCAAATAATAATAGTAATTGGGGGCTAAGAGGTGAAGTAAACATGTCCCCAATGCACTGTGGAGGCAAGAACACCCTGGGACACTTCCAAAGCGGTAAAACGGAACCAACAACAGTGAAATGAAGACACAAGGCACCAAGAAACTTACAAAGCAGGAAGAGGAGGAAGATTGATATTAATCCCCAAAGACACTAATCACAGAGCAAAACAAGAAAAAATGTTGTATAAAGATAGCCAACAATGTCAAAATCGCCAATGTAACCACATTCCATCACCATAGTTAAGAATTATAGAATTGCTCTTGCGAGCGGGAAATAAACATTTAAGAAAGAGTCAAAGAGGATGTGATCAAGAGACAAATGGGTACAGACAACATATGCCCTGATTTGAATGTAATTATCTTTATTATTTGTTGCTATCCAATCAGAATTCAAGATGGGCAGAATAAAAATGATATTAATGAAGTTGCATCCTCCCCTTCTCTGGGGTTCACCTTTTTTCTTGGTGGGAGGCATGGGTAAGACCTTCTCCTTTTCCTTCTCCTCCCCTATCCTGTTAGACTACAACTTCAGAAGAGATGTGACTGCTCTTTTCTTATCTTTAACGTTTATATTTCTAGATTGTGTATGCTTATCTAATGTGATTTTCCTAGACTCTCTGTGACAATAGAAACCCGTTCTCTTTCATTTTGTATTTATTTGAATATTTCCATCTGATTCTTTATTGACAATCATTGTCTTTAATCTTTTTCAAATCACTTTTTAACTTCTGAAATAGTAATATCATATAAAGCACATTTAATAGCTTGCATAGATAAACAGATATTTCTGTATGCATCTTTGGATATCAGAAGCAGGTTCTTTAAAACTCTACCACTGCCCATCTTGAGAACACATAGCTAAACAAATCTGTTTTACCTAGATGGGTGCACCTCAGTCTTATAGTAATCCTGAATTTTATAATTAGCCAATTAAGTTGAGCTGATATAATACAAGGATATTGGGTGTTTTAGGCAAACTTTCATTGTGAATCCCTTTCAATTAATTTTCAGGATACTCATCTCTACTCTCAAAGAATTTATTACACACTATGATCCTAACAATAGCTTTCCCTGAATGAACTTGCAAAAATGTACAGTATACATTTATATACGTATATACATAATGAGGCACATTCTGAATTGGCCGTCCATTCCCCGGTGCAGCCAACCAGAAGCTGAACATCCGGAGTTAGACCTAATTCTGATCCCACGGGGGCTAGACGTGCCTGCGGGATCAGAATTTGGTATGTGGCCTGAACATGCAGGCTGGTCAGACGGCATGCCTAGAAGATCCCTAGCTACCTCAGTTAGGCTCCTTAATGGAGCTGAAGTGCCATGGCATCCCATCACCATGGTACCGTGGCTCCATTTAGGAGCCGCAAATGCTGGCCACTGCAGTTTTAATTCTTTCTCCACAGTCGGACCCTCAATCCGGCCTCCCATGGCCAGGCTTCGACTGCAGGGATCTTCCTGCACACCCCCTACCTTTTTCCTGGCATGGCGGCATGATCCCCTGACGTCCAGGAGGAATGAGTCCCCCATCCATCTTCATGACCCCGGATGTACAGGGCAAACCTCAGAATTAGCCCTATACATTCGGGGTTGCAGCCCACCCATTCCCCTCCCTCACTCTGCCTCAATACCACCCCCTCCCGGCCCCATCTAAGCTTCCCTGTACAAACGAGCTGTTTGTACAGGGAGGCATTAGCCAGGGCAGCAGGGGAACGAATAGTGAGGATGGATGTCCAATCTGGTTATCCATCCCCGCTATTCGTGCCACAGAATGACCCCCAGTGGGGATAATTTTATAAAGTCATTCTCGCATGTGTGTAGCAGTTTACTCATGCTAAATGACTATATTTTATATTTATTTATATCTCGTATTTAGCTCATACTTTCCCAGTAGCAGTTCAAGATGAGTTACATTCAGGTACAGTAGGTATTTCCCTGTCCCCAGAGGGCTTACAATCTAAATTTTGTACCTGAGGCAATGAAGGGTTAAATGACTTGCTCAAGGCCACAAGTAGTGTCAGATGCATAAAAATACCAATTTACATACTTGGCTGATGTTATTGCCAGGTATGTAGTCTAGGTGGCGTGCAGGCAGAATTCACAAGTATGTGCATTAATTTTAAAATAAATTAACTTACTTGTATTCTTGTGTACTTTACACAAAGTCACTGATATTTGCTGTAGAGCATATCCAATGGCAGTGGGTAGGCAAACTAGGTCATCTAGCCGCTGCCACTTTTATTGGAACTGGATATTCAGCGGTGGAATATATCAGGTTTCTGGGCTCAATATCCAGGTTGCCCAGTCACCGGCACAACTGTTCTGTTAGCGGTAATTTTCAGTCACTAACCAGACAGTGCAAAGTGGTTAAAGTTAGGAAAGAGAGCCGTTCCCATGTTCTAACTTAAAAGTCAGCACCCTCGCTCCGCTTAAAGACCGCCAAGTTTTAACCAGACATTTATGTGGCGGTCTGTGGAGATATTCAGGGGCATTAACTGGTCAGTGCTGATGAAGATAGCGTTGACCACATTTTGGCTAGTTAGCAAGGCTGCTAATCAGCTAAGACATTTTCAAAAATCCTACCCCACTAGCTTTTCAATCAACTCTGGTGTTATCCATTAACGATGTGGATTTATGAATGCAGTGGTATGTAAGAACTATTATAACCACTGCACAATTGCAAAGTCAAGAAATCAGGTAGTTATCCCGCAGTAAGGCAACCTAGAGCTGGTTTTATTCATAAAAGGTACATTTAGGATTCTTAAATCCCCAATGGTCATCATATAGAGTAAATAAATATTATATTTAATGACAGGCATACGGCTACTTGGCATTAGGGAGCGGTGCATTTCTCAAGGAAAGGATTATTTATTTTAATTTAATTTAATCCAGCATTTATATTCCACTTAATCATAAAGCTCAAGGTGGATCCCAAACATTATTAATAGTATTAGAAACATAATCCCCCATTTAATATCTCTGCTATCTCAGTTATTAAACATATCCTAAAAATAAGCCTAGCAAACTGGTAAACAGCCAAGATTTCAACCTTTTCCAGAAACAAAAGTAAGAACCCTCTCTATCAATATTCAAAGACAAGCAATTCCAACAGTTTGGTGAGGCACCCCACAAAATATTATGTCTGGTTCCTAATTGTTTACATTCAGAAACAGCAAGTACATGAATTTGAGGAGTGTAGGACCTCATCTGCATTACAAATCTGAATCTAAGATAGATATAATTGACACATTCCCTTCATGATCTTAAAAAACAAACAAACACAATAATTTAAGCACTATTTTGGTTGCAGTTGGTAGCCAGTTCAAATATGGCATGGCCCTGTCTGACCTAGTCTCTTTAAAAATAATCTTGGCCACTATATTTTGTAACAATTAGAGATGGGCAATTGCTTTTTTCAGAAGGCGATGATAAATGATATTGCAGTAGTCCAAGTGCACCGGTATAGCTGCTTGGACCACCTGCTTGATGAACCACACCTCTTTATCTACTTCTTGTTCCATTGACAGTTGAGAATTAGTCATCATCCCTAAATTTCCAGTAAAGGAATTGATACCCCACAACCCCTACTGTGGGACATAGTTGAGGCTTAGATCTACCTGGACCATCTAACCATAGAAGAAAAAAAATCAAATTCAACTGAAGTAAAAGTGAATTCATCCAGGTTTTAACATTTGCAAAACAGTTATTTTTTTTAATTTATACATTTTTATTAATTTCCCAACATTCAAGCAAAACAAGAATGAGAGAAATAAGATGATACACTATAATCAAAGAAGAATATAAAAAAATACAGAAAAAAATCTATCATCATATTTAGACCACAATAGTAGGAAATACCAGGGGCACCAGGTAAAATTTAACATCATAGCAGAAAAAAAGAAAACTTAAAGCAAGGATGAGACTTATATATCAGCTGTGTTGAGTGCGGTGTTCACCACAATTTGTTGTTCCATTGACATTTGAGAATTAGTCATCATCCCTAAATTTCCAGTAAAGGAATTGATACCCCCCAGCCCCTATTGTGGGACACACTTGAGGCTTAGATCTACCTTGACCATCTACCCATAGAAGAAAAAAAAATTCAACTGAAGTAAAAGTGAATTCATCCAGGTTTTAACCTTTACAAAACAATTTTTAACTAACTTATAAGTTTCATCAAGAATAGACTGAAGAGAATAATGATCTGACTATCATAAGCATATACAAAGAATGAAACTCCCAAATCTGGGAATACTTTCCCAAAAGAATTAAGCAAGACCTATTGAATAGGACAATCAACAATTGGGCACCCTGTGGAACACCACAATTCCGGGCACCATGTCTTCAAAACCTCTCTTCACCCTATAGGAGTGTCTCCACAAAAAATAAAATAAAATGAACAGTTCCATCCTATACCTATTACACTAAGAACACTAAGGTGGGGGGGGGGGGGGCATTTTAAAAGCCTTAGACATGATTTGGATATCTGAAAATGTGCATATGGACATCCAAATTACAGAGACATCTGTGGTGTGGAGAAGTTCAAGTAGGGAGGGACGTGTCTGGGGCAGAGCAAGGGACGGAGCAGAAGCAGACCATGGCGCTACCCTGTAGCACCAGTTTTCAATGCTACACAGTTAGTGCTCTGCACCTTAAAGATAGGCATGGGAAAACCTCGCCTATCCCTAAGCCACTGGGGCTAACCATGTAGTATCGAAAATCGGTGCTACACTGGTAGCTCCTGCGGTTTCCTATCTGTGCGGCGACACCCAGATTTTCGATGCTGGGGCTGCATATTTATTTTTATTTATTTAGTGTACATTTGTATCCCGCTGCTTCCAGCAATCAGCAACGGTTGCTATACATGGTAAGGGTGGCTGTACCGGCCAGTAATTAGAAATATATACATTGCGATTGGGGAGGGAGAGGTAGTACACAGCAAACATAGGGTTACGGGGTACAGTTGATTGATGTTAACGCTTCACAAAGGATACATTATATACATTATATACATAATTACACATGACTGAATGCATATGACCCTGGAATGGAAAATCTGGGTTTAGGTGGGAGGTGGGTGGGCTATGCACCGACGCAACACATACCATCACCCAGCTCAAATTTAGGCCCAAAGTTTCTAGATGAAATAAATGTTCCATGGAGCAGCTGGTTCAGGAACTGATTCAAGGGGAAGCTATTTTAGATCTAGTTCTTAGTGGGATGCAGGATCTAGGGCAAGAGATAATAGTGTTGGTGCCTCTTGGCAATAGTGATTAATTTGTTTTAATAAATGGAGGAAGAATAACAAGGAAATCCACTGTGCTACCATTTAACTTTCAAAAAGGAGACTATGAGAAAATGAGGAACATGGTTAAGAAAAAAAATGAAAAGAGCAACTGCAAAGGTTAAGAATTTGCATCAGGCCTTGGCGTTATTTAAATATACTGTCTTGGAAGCCCAGACCAGATGTATTCCATGCTTTGAGAAAGGTGGAAAGAAAGCTAAATGACAGCCATCATGGCTTAAATATGAGGTCAAAGAGGCTGTTATAGCTAAACAAAATCTTTCAAAAAATGGAAAAAAGAGCTAAATAGCAAGAACAAGAGACAACATAAGTACTGGTAAGTTAAATGAAAGGCATTAATAAGAAAGGCAAAGAGAGAATTTGAAAAGAAGCTTGCCATGGAAGCAAAAATACATAATACAATATTTTTCAAGTATATTTGTAGCAAAACATCTTGAGAAAGCAGGTGGACTATTAAATGATTGAAGGGTAAAAGGGACACTAAGAGAGGACAAGGCAACAGTGGATAAATTGAATAAATTCTTTGCTTTAGTCATTACTGAAGAAGACGTAGGAAACCTACTCATGCCAGAAATTATATTCAAATGTGATGTATCAGAGGAATTGAAACAAATCTTGATAAATTGGGAAGATGTAATACAGCTGTTTGATAAAATGCTTAGACTGGATGGCATACATCTGAGGGTGCTGAAAGAACTGAAATATGAGATTGAAACTTGCTTTTAGTAATCCGTGAACTATCCTTAAAATCATCTGAAGATTAGAGAGTGGCCAATGTAACGCCAGTTTTTAGAAAGGGTTCTGGGGTGATCTGAGGAACTATAGACTGGTGAGCTTGACATCTGTACCAGGCAAAATGTAGAAACTATTATAAAGAACAAAATTACTGAACATGTGGATAGTCATGGCTTAATGGCAGGAAGCCAACATGGATTTAGCCAAGGAAAGTCTTGCCTCACTAATCTGTTATATTTTTTCGAAGGTGTGAATAGACAGGTAGACAAAGGTGAGCCAGTTGATATAGTTTATCTGGATTTTCAGAAAGCCTTTGACAAGATTCCTCATGAGAATCTCTTGCAGAAATTAAAAAGTCATGGGATACTGCAATAAATCCAATGACTTTTTAATTTCTGCAAGAGACTCTCATGAGGAATCTTGTCAAAGGCTTTCTGAAAATCCAGATAAACTAGATTTGCAGTTTCTCAGCTGTATTATATTTCCCCCAGTTCTAAGAGAGTCAATCCGGTTGAGGGGGAGTTTGATGTAGTTGAACCTACTATTACCAATCTCACAGCCTTTCTCGAGGACTCCCTGGATATAATTGATTCTCGTTCTACCTTGTTAGTGATGTTTTTGACCAAGGATGTTAAGCAGTATGTGCTGCGTGCTTTCTTTAAACACAAGACTGTCAAGTTCTGTGGTCATCTCGTTAACGTTTTTCCTGATGTATCACGTAGCACCCAGCTCAGACGTAAGTTGTTTCTGGCCCTAAAACCCCAGGTATTGTCTTTGGGAGAAGCTTCTTTCTTTCTTCGCTTTCCATGTAAGTGTGTAATTACCTGGAAGACTGTTTCATATATTTTCACTGATGTCACTCAATTGGAAAGTTTTTTGTTTGAGAAGCGGAAAGCACTTGGTGAAGTACAGAGTGCCCAAGAATAAGTTGTTGCCTCCTTTCTGTGGGCTTTGTGTCTTATTTTCTTGAGTATGACTTGATTTTAATACTCAGCTAAGTTCCTTGACGTGGGCTATATCAAATTTGTGGTTTCCTACTTGATGTTATACATCTGATTCGGTTTGTTTATTCTCGATTGTCTTTTGATTGTATTATGTAAATGCATTTTTTGAAATCAATAAAAAAAAAAAGTCATGGGATTGGAGACAGTGTACTACTGTGGATTCAAAACTGGCTAAAAGATAGAAAACAGAGAGTGGGGCTAAATGGACAATTTTCTCAATGAAAAAAGGTGAATAGTGGAGTACCCCAGAGATTTGTGCTGGGCCAACTGCTTTTTAACATATTTATAAATGACCTGGAAATGGGAATAATGAGTGAGATAATCAAATTTGCAGATGATACAAAATTATTCAAAAGTGTTAAAACACAAAAAGATTGTGAAAAATTGCAAGAGGAACTTGAAAAATTGGGAGACTAAGGTGTCTGTTTATTAAACAGTGCTAGCGGCTTCCATGTGAAATTGGGGCCATAGCCCCATTGAATAAAACAGGGCCGTGGCTCCAATTTTTCATGGATGCTGCTAGCACCACTTAGTAAACAGGCCCCCTAGGCATCCAAATGGCAGATGAAATTTAATGTGGACAAGTGTAAAGTTTGCCTTTAGGAAAGAATAACCCAAACTACATTTACAAAATGCAAGGTTCAATGTTAGGAATCACCACTCAGGAAAAGGATCTGGGCGTCATCGTGGATAGCATGTTGAAACCCTCTGTCCACTGTGCGGCGGCAGCCAAGAAAGCAAATAGAATGCTAGGAATTATAAGGAAACCAATAGAAAATAAAACCAAGGATATTATGATGCCTTTGTATCGCTCCATGGTGCGACCGCATCTTGAATATTGTGTGCAACTCTGGTCACCGTACCTTTAAAATCATATAGCGGTATTAGACAAGTTACAGAAATGGGTGATCAGAATGGCAAAGGAGATAGAAGGATATCCCTGTGAGGAAAGGCTTAAAAGGTTAGGGCTCTTCAACTTGGAAAAAGAGATGTCTGATGCAAGATATAATAAAGGTCTATAAAATAATGAATGGAGTGAAAAGGGAAAATGTAGATCAGTGTTTTACTCCTTCAAAAAGTAGAAAGACTAGGGGACATGCCAGGAGGCTATAGTGTGGCACATTTAAGACTAATCAGAGAAAATATTTTTTTTTCACTCCACATGTAATCAAACTCTGGAATTTGTTACCGGAGAATATAATCAAAGCTGTTAGTGGAGCTGGGTTCAAAACAAGTTTTGACAAGTTCCTGGAGGAAAAGTCCATAAACTATTAAAGAAGACTGGAGAAATCCACTGCTTACCCATGGGACAAGCAGTATGGAATGTTTATAACTTTGTGAACCTGATAGGCACTTGAGACCTGGATCGGTCATTGTTTGGAAAAAGGATACTGAGCTTGATGGACACTTGGTCTGATCCAGTATAGCATATCTTATGTTCTTATGTACCTCCTAAAAAATGACAGTGCCCAAGGAATCCCATGAAGCAGGATGCAGTGCTGTTAGAGGAACTCCATACTTTGATAGATATGCTTGCTGGAAGCCATGCAGTGATCATGTGACCTGAATCAGGAGATGGCAGCGCAAACCATGAAGATACTGGCATTCCAACACAAGCTACTAGATTTGGAAGGGGAGATTGTGGCCTTAGCCTGTATTTAGATCAATGCCAAGTAAATTGTGTAGTTATAGTGAGAGGTCAAGGACTTCAGTAATAGAAAAAGGGATTTTGCTCACATCTTTTTCTAAAATAGCTCAAGGCAAGTTACATTCAGCTACAATAGATGTTTTCCCTGTCCTTGATCTAATTTGTACCTGAAGCAATAGAGGGTTAAGTGGCTTGCCAAATATCAAAAGGAACAATGGTGGGATTTGAACTGGGCTTCACTATTTACTAACCTACTGCTCTAACCAGTAGCTTTCTCCTCCACAGAAATGGCAGACATAGCTAGCACATGCTAGGAGTGCCTGAAGGGGCAGTAATTACAGGCCCAGCTGTATTTATACAGAAATTGTTGAATGAACTTCTCACAGGAGGAATTCTCAGCAGGTTAAGTATCCCTGGATCTTTGTTGTCAAGATGCTGCGGTACCCAAATATTTTGATTATATTGTCAAGGGCAAAGGCCAAGTCCCTCTTGATGTGGCAGAACAGGAAAACAATGCAGCACTGCAAGCAATTCTCGAGATTAGAGACTTCATAGATATTGGATTATTTTATCTTGCTAGCATGTGTGTTATTCACAATGGGCCCAATTGCAGTGTGGACTTAGAAGCCCTCTGTGTACCTGGCTGGAACCGGACACCCAGAAGGCATCATGATTCTGATCCCGCGGGGCACGTCTAACTCAATCAGGGCATTTAAATTGAGCACAGAACCATGGCGCCCAGTTGCCATGACACCATGGCTCCATTTAAAAGCCGCGATCCCTGGCTGCCAGCCTCCAAATTGCTTTACTCACAGCCCGACCCCCGATCTGGCCTCCCAGGGCTAGAGTCGGGTTGTGGGGAATGCTCCCCGCCCCCTCCTTGCGCTGCCATGCCCTGGGCCCGCCGATCCTGCCACAATGGGGGAGTTATTTCACTTTGGAAGTGGAATAACTTCCCCGTTCAATTCGCCGGCCCTGGACGTACAGGGCCGACATTATAATCTGCCCTGTATGTCCAGGGCTGGAGACCGCCCACTTCCCGTTCTAATGCCACCCCCGATCCTCCCCTTTTCCGCCCCCGTCTAACTTCCCCGTGCAACATGTGGGGAAGGAGGACAGGGCCAGGAAAGGCCACGAACAGCGGGGCATTCATCTCCGCTATTAATGGCTTGGAATGACCCCAAATATAATCAAAAATTTGGAAGACCTGGAAACTTTGTGCACATATTTGTAGAAGCTCCCTGCAGGTAGAATACAGACTGCCTTATCATGCAGCACTTTTCCTCAGGTCCAGGTGAGTTCTATCAGGATAACAGCAAAAAAGGGATTTGGGCCTTTGGTCAACTATGACAGGATGATTTCAGTGTGTCAGTGTGCAAGTGAGGCTTTCATGGTTTCTTGTGGTTCATGTTCCCAAACTACAATTTTGTGCAAGTGCATAACCAGCATTTCACCAGCAACTCAACTTTTTACCCAGATACCAGGACTGTTTGCCTGGGGCAATCTTTGTTGAGCTAATTGCTTTCGTTACTTGACTTGTTGGTGTATGCGCATGAATGTGTGTGAGCATAGGTGCTTGTTTTAGTATGCTTTCAAGTGATTTAATATCATTGCTCTTGTGAGAATGGGTTTCTACAGGTTCCTGAATCTCTGGAGTGTTTTTATGTTTTATTTTATTCTAGTAGATATTCCTGTATGAGTAATGAGTGTCATTGGAGGAGCTCCCATGGATGTGTTCTTATTGTCTCTCACTATCCCATACAAGGGTTATTTAATGTTAGTTTCTTATCCACAGTCTAGCTGTTGCCATAGTCTTTGGTCTGGTTATATGTTGGTGCCTTCCTATGATAAGATCATGGATACCAAAGCAGCTCTCCCTTTCTACAGGCAATAGGGCAAAAGTACATAATGTTAGTGTTATCTCTGAATGTTAATGGTTTAAACAACCTGATTAAACAATCCAACTTGGTCATTTAATATGGTTCACAGACAACCATGACTGAGATTTATTTATTTATTTATTTATTTATTTTAGTTTCTTATATACCGCACTTTTTGAGATCAGCGCGGTTCACAGGGAACAATAACAAAACCAGAACAACAGGCTGTTCGGTATTACATATAACAGGGGTGACAACTTGGTTCAAACTGGGAGAACTATATACATGGAATATGTAGTCTGTTAACTAGATAACATAATCGAACTATGTACATGATTTAGCATGGTTGTTGGGCGAGAATGAAGCAGATTTGGAGGACATAAGGAAGAGAGTAAGAGAACAAGAAAAAAATTGGAAGGATAAGTGGTGGGACTGTTAAGCTATGTTTTATGTGGGGTAGTATTTGGTGAATAGGATGAATTTAATGGCCTTTCTGAATTGGGTTAAGTCGGCTATGGCACGGATGTCGGAAGGGAGAGAGTTCCAGCATTTTGGTGCGCAAAACAAGAAAGCTCTGTTCGCTGTAGATAGATTGCATGTTATTATGGCCTTTGGTACTGCTAAGGAGTTTAGTGCTGCCTGGGTATACTTTATTCAGGAAGGACAGGGTAGGAAAAAGGGCAGGAGGGTGGCATTATATGTAATAAATAATATTAAAGCTATAGAATTACAGGGCTTAAAAGGGAGTAAGGAGGCATTGTGGGTTAAACTAGAAAGAGGGGAGGGGAAATCCATTTGCACTGTGTGTTATTCAGATCTCCTTCACAGGGAGAAGAAGTAGACAGAGATTTAATAGAAGATATATGCAGTATTGCTATGAGTGGAGAAGTGCTACTGATAGGTGATTTCAATATACCGGATTTTGACTGGCACATCCCTGCTGCAGTGTCAGCTAGAAATAAGGAGAACCTAGATTCTCTACAGAGAGAACTATTCCAGCATCTGGTAACAGAAACAACACAAGAAGGGACCATACTGGACTTGGTGCTTACCAATGGGA
Source organism: Ichthyophis bannanicus (assembly GCA_033557465.1). Classification (NCBI taxonomy): domain Eukaryota; kingdom Metazoa; phylum Chordata; class Amphibia; order Gymnophiona; family Ichthyophiidae; genus Ichthyophis; species Ichthyophis bannanicus. The sequence continues at coordinate 498,592,971 of CM066032.1, forward strand.
AAGTATTTATGATGTTATAGTGGGAAATAATCTTGCATGTAGTGATCACCAGATGGTGTGGTTAAGTATTAGGACTAGGACTGATAAAATCCATTCAAAAGTGAGAATCTTAAATTTTAGGGAAACTAACATTGCCAAATGGGATAAAACCTCAATGAGTTGTTTATTATTTATTTATTTATTAACATTTCTTATATACCACACTATTCGACATCAGCGCGGTTTACATGGAACAGAAACATCCGACAAGTTGCATATGTCTGGTCATTAGCGGGATGGGAACAATTGGAGGATGTAGAAAAGGAATGGGCAAAACTGAAAGGGATATTTTAAGGCAAATAAATGTAAAAGGAAAAGGAGGCCACTATGGTTCTCAAAAGAAGCAGCTGTAAAGGTGAAGAAAAAGAGGGTGGCCTTCATAAAATACAAGAGATCGCAGAGAGAGGAAGACAATCATCAATATTTGGAAAAACTTAGAGAAGCTAGGAAAGTAGTCAGGAAAGCAAAGATACAAAAAGAAGAAGAAATAGCCAATGCAATAAAATGGGGGGACAAGACATTTTTCAGATATGTTAGCGAGAGGAGGAAGTACAAAAGTGGTATTGTCAGACTCAAGGATGAAGGAAAGCAATATATAGAAGCTGATGAGGAAAAAGCAGATTTGCTTAACAAATATTTTGTTCTGTTTTCGCAGATGATGGTGTCAGGAGCAGGACCTCAAAAAATACCCACAAATAGCAGCAGAAGTAGACAAAGCAATGGGGCTGGATGGGATATATCTGAGAATATTGAAGGAACTTGGGGTTTTTCTAGCGGCTCCACTGACTGAGCTTTTCAATGATTCTTTAGAGTCAGGAGTGGTCCTAGAAGACTGGAGAAAGACACATGGTCCCTTTGCACAAAAGCAGAGGTAAGGATGAGGTAGAGAACTACAGGCCAGCTAGTCTGACCTTGTGGTGAGTAAATTAATGCAAACATTGCTAAAACAGAGGATAGTGAATTTTCTGGAGCCCAATGGATTGCAGGATCTGAGCCTGCATGGGTTAACCAGAGGCAGATCTTGTCAGACAGATATGATTGATTTCTTCGACTGGGTTACTAGAGTGTTGGACCAAGGGAGAGACCTAGATGTGGTGTACTTGGTTTTCAGTAAAGCTTTTGACACCATTCTGCAAAGGCAACTTATTAATAAATTGAGCACCCTAGTGATGTACCCTAAAGTGACTGACTTGATTAGAAATTTATTGAATGGGAGGCAACAAAGTGTATAGGTAAACTGAGCTCACTCTGGGGAGAAGGATGTTACCAGTGGTGTGCTGCAGGGATTTGTCTTTGGTCTGATTCTTTTTAAGATCTTTTTTAGTGATATTGCAGAAGGGCTGTCAGGTAAGGTTTGCCTCTTTGCCGATGATATTAAAATCTGTAATAGAGTAGACTTCCAGGAACAAGTTGATAACATGAGCTGGGATTTAGCTAAACTTGAAGAATGGTTGATAATTTGGCAGCTGATATTTAATGCTAAAAAATTCAGGGTCATGCATTTGGGCTACAAAAATACAAGGAAGCAGTACAGTGTATGTGGCAAAGTTCTTCTCGCCACGAAAGAAGACCGGAGCATGATTGTTTCTGATGATCTTAAAGTGGCTAAACAGGTAGGAAAGCTGACGGCAAAAGCCAGAAGGATGCCTGGGTACTTTGGGAGTGGAATGGCCAGCAGAAAAAAGGAGGTGATAATGCCTTTGTATAAGTATCTGCTGCATCCTTATTTGGAGTATTTTGTGCAATTCTGGAGACCACATTGGAGACCTTCAAAAGGACATAAGCAGTTTGGAGTCAGTACAGATGGTGGCTACTAAAATGGTTAGTGATCTCTGTTATAAACCATATGGGGGCAGACTTAAAGATCTTAATATGTATCTGTTAGACGAAAGGAGGGATAGAGAAGTAAGCTCTGCAACGAGGGGCATAGGATGAGGGTAAAAGGGGATAGACTCAGGAGTAATATGTGGAAATATTTCTTTATGGAAAGAGTGGTAAATGCATGGAGTAGTCTCCCCGTGGAGGTAGTAGAGATGAGGACAGTATCTGAATTAAAAAAGAAAAACATGGGATATACACAGAAGATCTCTAAAGGGGAAAAAGGGCTATAATATGGAAGGTCAGACTAGATAGGCCATATGGTCTTTTTCTGCTAACATGTTTCTATGTTTCAGTGTGGAAGGTAACATTTTATTTACCAGATAATGTCCTTTCCTTGAGTCCTACTGCACCAGTCAAAGGTCCGCCCCTGGAACTGTGATCTGACTTTTTCTGCGGCAGTACCTTGGGTCCCCTATGATTTACCTTCTAGGCTCTGTAGGTTCATCTTTGACTGTCAGCCTTCTGGTTATGCTTTCCTTTATATAGTTCTCTACTGTTGATTACTCATTGTTGCCCACGTTGTGGTTGTGTGAGGTTTGCCATGTTCTCCCATATGCTTTGGGACAGATTCTAAAGAGACCTCTAATGGCTGAGGTGAATAGAAGCATGGGAGTGATGTCATTGAAACCTGGGCTTTTCATTGGTTTGTGGTCTTAATCTCCTGGTAGGGGAACACAACCCACTTGTCTGGACTGGTCTAGCAAGACTCAAGGAAAGAACATTATCTGGTAAGTAAAATGTCACCTTAACTGAACAGCTTGTATTATTCAACAATAATGTATTCTATCTCTTTATTATGGACCATCAGTCATGAAATTAAGGTCTCCCTATATGCAGGCAACTTGCTAGTATTTTTATCTGATGTAGCTCAGTTGCTCCCAAAGCTCATATGCAGTATCATTCTTATGGAAGAAGAAGAGTCCACTCATCACCCTGAAAGACCCAAATATTTGAACTTCATTATGTGCCAGAGGCCACAATGGTTGGAAGAACATGACTATAGAAGCACTCAGTTATTTGGAAGCAGAGTCTCATTTCATATCCTCTTTCCTTGAACTCCCACCTGGAAATGAAATTACCTATGCATTTGAGGCCTCCCCAATGCTTGCCTCTACTCATGTTGTCTTTTGTCAACTGTATGATTTACAGTTGTCAACTTCTACATGGATCCACCTATAGCATAATCCTTGTCTTAGAATTGATAAAAAATTAGCACAGTGAGATTTTTGGTCATTTTATTTATTTAGCATTTCTTATATGCTGTCTTTCATGATATCAAGGTGGTTTACATTGAACAAACTGAAACTACATTGAACAGGGCATTAATTGGAGATAACTATTTTACAGGGAACATGGACAATGGAAGGTTAAGTGGTTTGCCCAAGAACACAAGGAGCATCTGTGGGGCTAGAAAACCCAGTCCTTCTGGCCCAGGGTTGCTGTCCTCTAGTGGGATTTGAACCCCTGACCTTCTTGCCTGAGGCAACTTGCCCCAACCACTAGGCCACTCCTCCCTCCTGGGTAGCTAGCAGGATTTGGTTTATTGTTTACAGATGAACAACTGCCTGGTAGGGCATTCCAGTATTCAACCTTTGTCAGGAACCTGGCAGTCTGTGCACAAATGGCATCCACCTTACAAGTGGCATTTCAATTTTATAACTTGTGCTTCAACTAGAAAATAGAAAGTTTGGGAGTTTTCTTCAGCACAATGTCGTACCTATTGGACAAAGAGCCTCAAGGTTTCACTATTGGCCTCAATATCCCAATCACTTTACTTCATTGCCCATAGAGTAGTGCGTAAATGTTGGTTTTGTAATTATGTGGTAGTGTCATTGCTGCATTTGCTCTTAGGGAACAACAACTCAAACTATGGTTACATGATACAATGTTCCACATTAGGAATCACCACCCAGGAAAACGATCTTAGCATCATCATGGATAATATATTGAAACCCTCTGCCCAGTGTGCAACAGCAGCCAACCCCCCCCCCCCCAAATAAATGCTAGGAAACATAAAGAAAGGAATGGAGAATAAACCCAATAATATTATAATACCTCTGTATAGCTCCATAATGTGACCACACCTTGAATATGGTGTGCAGTTCTGGTCACCCTATCTTAAAAAGCGTATAGAAGAATTAGAAAACGTACAGAGAAAAATGGCAAAAATGATAAAGGAGATTAGGGTTGCCAATTGGCTCCAGATGCGCCCGACAGGCTTGATCCAGTCCGGGGTTTATCCCATTGCATGCAGGGACATGTAGTCTTGCTTTTCTTATGGAGTGCAATGGAAAAATCAGAACTACATCTCTCTGCATGCAATGGGGTAAACCTAGGACTGGATCAAGCCTGTCGGGCGCATCTGGAACCAGTTGGCAACCCTAAAGGAGATAGAAGGATATACCTAGGAGGATACGCTTAAAGGTTAGGGCTCTTCAGCTTTGAAAAGAGACAGCTGACAGAGTGGAGTGGAATGAGTAAAGACAGATTGGTTGTATACTCCTTCCAAAAATAGAAAGACCATGGGACACACAATAAAGCTAAAATGTAGCACATTTATGACTAATTGGAGAAAATAATTTTTCACTCAATGCATAATCAAATTCTAGAATTCATTGCCGGAGGATCTGTAAAACCTGTTACTGTAGCTGGGTTTTAAGGAGGTTTGAACAAGTTCCTGGAAGAAAAGTCCTTAAATCATTATTTAAGTGGACTGGGGAAATCCACTGCTTTCCCCTGGGTTAAGAAGCATGGAATCTGTCTACATTTTGAGAACCTGACATGTACTTGTGATCAGAACTGGCCACTGTTGGAATCGGGATACTGGGATTGATGGACCTTTGGTCTGACACAGTATGGCAAATCATATGTTCTTATAATGCAGATGTCTACAGGATTATTTGGCATAAAGTTAAGTGCATATGTTAAGTGGCACCCATTCTATGTACTCTTTCCTTTCCGACTGCTATCTAGAGAGCTGTGGTAGTACCCTGTAATCTGTCATTGTGGCAGCAGATATTAGGAGACCTATTAGTGCTGGTGGTCAAAATAATTTTGAACAACTGGAAGTGACCTGTGAATATACATTTTGAATCATGGTGAAATTTAGTTTTTGTGACTCTATGGGATATGTTTACTAAACTGCGGTAATGTTACATTCCGCGCATTATGTAACGTGTGGGGACCCCTTGCCCAGGCAACAGCCTATGGGCTTAGGGCTGCACTTGTTAGTCCTTTAATTAAGGAGTTTTTCCTCACCCAGAGCCGGGGCTGCTGGGATTTGTAGTTGTGTTGTTCATAAAAACAAGTAGTGTGGAGACCGAGGGTTTACAAGGCAAAACACAGGAATTTTATTTATTTTCCAAAAGAGCATTAAGGCTCAACGCAAACAAACAGGATTGTCTCTCCAAACAATAATCCATAGGCATTTATACCAAACAAACAATGTAACTGCTTTTAGTAGCTTTTTAACATAGGTCACTGTTTCCAAACGATTTAGCAATCAAACATGGTTTTTCTCCTTTCTTCAAACCCAAAAGAAATAGCCTCTCTTCAGCAAACAGGGTTCTTAGAATTCCTGGCTAAACACAATTCTTCCTGTTTTCACACTGCCTTTTAGGACATTCAGGCTATAAACCTTTCTCTCTTATCCAAGAACTTTTATTCTGCCTTCTGGCATAGAGAACAATCCATTACTGAATCTTCAGAGCTTTCATCAGATTCATAATAGTCTATCTGCATTTCCTCAGGACCCGTGTCTGGTAAATCTGGCTCTAAACCTCAGGCTTAATAGTCTCTAAAAGTTCCAGAACCTTTCTCCATTGAGGCTTTTCCCTATGCAAAGGGTTTCCATGAGGAACGTGGAGATTCTTCTCTTGCATCAAACGACACAATGCCTCTAACTGGCTTACAGTACTTTTGGCTACACTTTTATTCACGCACCTTTTTGGAAATTTCAGCTCTTTAGCTGGTTCAGGAACAGTTGTCACTGTAGCCTGACTCTTGTCAGCACTTCTCTCTGACACAGCTCTCCTAGTTTTAAAACCAATTGCAGTTTCCTTGCAATCCTGGCTTTCTTTCTGACTAGGGCTTTCACCCCTGAGAATCCCCCGGAAGTCTCCACCATTCTCCTCCACAGTGAACTCTCTGGGCCTTTCTCTGGTGCTTCTCTCACCACTGAATTCTCCAGCGTGCTGCTTCCCTGTCTCTCCCTTTCCAGGGTGTCGCTTCGGGTGCTGCCTTCTCTCAGGCTGAGACTCTCTTCTCTTGGTGCTGCCCTTCTCAGGCTGAGTCTCCCTTCCCATGGTGCTGCCCTTCTCAAACTGAGTCTGACTTCCTTCTGTTTCCCTGGGTTTATAAGAGTGTCTCTGAACTACCATGCACCGCCCTTCCCCCAGGTGTCTCTCATTAGTTTCCAAGCCTGCCCTTAGATTAGCAGAGCTTGGGTGTGTCCTGTCCTCAGTAGCTGTGTGTTTCTTTTCCTTGCCTGCACTTTGAGAGCTACTGATTCCTTGCCTGTCTCTTTCTTTAAAGTTAAATGTCTGATTTTCTTCCAATTCCATGGGCTCAGCCATACTCTCCTCATCACACATCCCCCCCTTAAGATATTACCGGCTGGCGTTACAGAACCCGCATAGCTCGTAATTCTCAACAGGGCATCCGTATTCATGTGCAATTTTCCCGCTCTATGTTCAACACGGAAATCAAAGGCCTGTAAGGCCATGTACCAGCGGGTTAAATGAGTATTGTGGTTTTTCATTTGGTTTAACCACTTCAGTGGCGCATGGTCTGTAACTAACAGGAATCTGCGCCCTGTAAGATAAAATTTAAGAGCTTCCACCGCCTATTTTATTGCCAAACATTCTCTTTCTATGGTGGAGTATTTTCTTTCCGGGGGTGACAATTTCTGGCTCAGATATCACTGGCATGGGTACCAAAGGCACCTCCGGTGGACGAGTTGGCATGAAGGGCACAACTCGCAGAATCGCAAGGTCTCTTTAAAGACACCGGGCCAGTAAAAGCGAGCTAATATCTGGTCCAGGGTGCCATGTATTCCTTTGTGCCCTCCTACAGGATGGTCATGCGCTAGTCTTAAAAGTAGCGTCTTGAACGTTGTAGGGACTACCAGTTGCTTACGGATATTCCCTGTATGGAGATCTAACCCTTCCCGATATAACACATCCCCGTCTAACAAAAACCTGGGTAAGGTTTCTGACCTCCTTTTTGCGTACTCAAAAGCCCGTGAAAGAGCAGGATCAGCTTGCTGCTCCTTGGGAAAGGATGGGAATTTTTCTACTAGTTCAGCCAGGACCCATGGCAGGTCTTGGCCGGCCTCTACCTCGGCCCTATTCCAGGACCTACACTGCCTCTCCCGGCGTTTCTCCCCTCTCCCCTCTCCCCTCTCCCCTTCTTTCTCTTACCTACAGAGGGAGTTATCAGGTCCTCATGGGATGGTAAATCCTCTACCATCTCATCTGGGGATTCCTCTACCTCCTCTAGGGCCTTGGACTGTGCTCGGGTGAATATCATGCCTACCTTTTGCTGTAGCCCCTCTTCCAGGCCCTCCCTGAATTGGGGCCAATCCTTCCCAATACCAGGGCATGTGGTAACCTGGGCACAATAGCTACGGGAATGTTCTTCTTCATCCCTAAACCCTTCACTAGCACTCTGTGTATGGGATAAAATGATGATGCCCCATGGATACACCTGATTTTCACTTTCCCGTCAGCTTGATTTAGGACTTGCTTATAGCGAGATTCAATCTCCTGCCAGAGCTTTCGGGAGATCATGCTTTGATCTGCTCCTGAATCTAACAAAGCCTCTGTAGCAACACCTTCTACTTCAACAGTCAAAAGAAAACCTTCCCTAACCTCTTTGGTATGGGCAGTTATCAGTGCAGTCCTCCCTCTACAATCCCTTTTCAGGTGTCCCTCACTACCACATGAAAAACACTTTTTACACATTGGCATAGACATTCTCATCTCATCCCCCTTTGGCCTTACCTTCCTTTCTGATGATACGGAATCTGCCCTTTTAGAAGCATCCCCTTTTACCTGGCCTGCCAATTCTGCTTCCATAAAGCGCTCGGCCAATAAGGTGGCTTCATTGGTATTCCGGCAGTTTTGTAAAATCAGGAAGGTTTGTATGTCCTTCGGGACTGCGGCCATAAATTGTTCCAGTACAATGCTATCTATAATGGACTCTACGGTTCTAGCCTCTGGTGTTAACCATTTTAATACCAAGCTCTTAATTCTTTGGCAGAGAGCTCTTGGTTTCTCACCAGGCTTCAATTTACTATTTCTTAAGAGACGATGATATACCATGGGCGTTAGGCCTAGGCGGTATCTTATAGCTTTTTTCAGCTCCTCATAATCGTTGGCTAAGGCTGCAGGCATGGCCCTGTACGCCGCCAGTGCTTCTCCAGTAAGCGAAGTGGCCAGGCGCACGGCCCATTGCTCCTTAGGCCATCCGGTTATGTGTGCCACCCTATCAAACGCCTCTAGAAAATCATCTATATCCTCATTCTGAGTTAATTGACCAAATGAAAATGTCTCGCTAGGCTGTAACCCTAGCCCATGTGTGTGCAGAGCTCCTATGGAACCTGGAATAGTCTGTGCTGTTTCTGCTGCTTTCTCCTCAGCTCTCAGCCACGCTCCCATCATGTCCAAAAGAGGCTTCTGCTGTGCTTGCATTACTGCAGCAGTTTGCTCCTGAGCTTGTATGGACATCTCACGCTGTTTCTCAAATTGTCCAGCCATCCACTGTAGTAGCTCCTTACATTCCATGCTGCAACAAGAAAAGGCAAAACACCACCAAGTGTGATACAAACAAATATATCCGCTCCTTCTCTGGTTTTCCAAACACTGCTGCACCCCTGTACAGGTATCCTTTAAAACCCCCTTTATCTATGGGTTACCTGATACAGGTGTAGACTCCAGCTTAGCAGAAATGAAGGCCACCGCTTGTCCTCCTTGACTCCGGCTTTTGACCTCAGCTGCACTTCACCTTTTAATCCTCAGCAGGGCTTCGGCAGTTAGCACTGTCTTTTTGTTGAACTCGAGTGGTTGGAAATCCTGGCTCATGCGTAGAAGAAAAAAAAATCCGAAATACTACGCCACCTGTGGGGTCCCCTTGCCCAGGCAACAGTCTATGGGCTTAGGGCTGCACTTGTTAGTCCTTTAATTAAGGAGTTTTTCCTCACCCAGAGCTGGGGCTGCTGGGATTTGTAGTTGTGTTGTTCATAAAAACAAGTAGTGTGGAGACCGAGGGTTTACAAGGCAAAACACACGAATTTTATTTCTTTTCCAAAAGAGCATTAAGGCTCAACGCAAACAAACAGGATTCTCTCTCCAAACAATAATCCATAGGCATTTATACCAAACAAACAATGTAACTGCTTTTAGTAGCTTTTTAACATAGGTCGCTGTTTCCAAATGATTCAGCAATCAAACATGTTTTTTCTCCTTTCTTCAAACCCAAAAGAAATATCCTCTCTTCAGCAAACAGGGTTCTTAGAATTCCTGGCTAAACACAATTCTCCCTGTTTTTACACTGCCTTTTAGGACATTCAGGCTTTAAACCTTTCTCTCTTATCCAAGAACTTTTATTCTGCCTTCTGGCATAGAGAGCAGTCCATTACTGAATCTTCAGAGCTTTCATCAGATTCATAATAGTCTATCTGCATTTCCTCAGGACCCGTGTCTGATAAATCTGGCTCTAAACCAGCATGAGAAACTTCAGGCTTAATATTCTCTAAAAGTTCCAGAACCTTTCTCCACTGAGGCTTTTCCCTATGCAAAGGGTTTCCACGAGGAACGTGGAGATTCTTCTCTTGTATCAAATGAAACAATGCCTCTCACTGGCTCACAGCACTTTTGGCTACACTTTTATTCACACACCTTTTTGGAAGTTGCAGCTCTTTAGCTGGTTCAGGAACAGTTGTCACTGTAGCCTGACCCTTGTCAGCACTTCTCTCTGACACAGCTCTCCTAGTTATAAAACCAATTGCAGTTTCCTTGCAATCCTGGCTTTCTTTCTGACTAGGGCTTTCACCCCTGAGAATCCCCCGGAAGTCTCCGCCATTCTCCTCCACAGTGAACTCTCTGGGCCTTTCTCTGGTGCTTCTCTCACCACTGAATTCTCCAGCATGCTGCTTCCCTGTCTCTCCCTCTCCAGGGTGTCGCTTTGTGTGCTGCCTTCTCTCAGGCTGAGATTCTCTTCCCGTGGTGCTGCCCTTCTCAGGCTGAGTCTCCCTTCCCGTGGTGCTGCCCTTCTCAAACTGAGTCTGACTTCCTTCTGTTTCCCTGGGTTTATAAGAGTGTCTCTGAATTACCGTGCACTGCCCTTCCCCCAGGTGTCTCTCATTAGTTTCCAAGCCTGCCCTTAGCAGAGCCTGGGTGTGTCCTGTCCTCAGTAGCTGCGTGTTTTTTTTCCTTGCCTGCACTTTGAGAGCTACTGATTCCTTGCCTGTCTCTTTCTTTAAAGGTAAATGTCTGATTTTCTCCCAATTCCATGGGCTCAGCCATACTCTCCTCATCACAAACGTTAACGATCGTTAATGTTACATAACGCGCGTTATGTAAAGTTTACGCGCGTTAAAGTTACTTAAGGATCGTTAACGTCCCCGGCCGCAGTAAACACCCCAGAAGGTGGAGAGAGGGCGGAGAGAAGGGGTCAAAGTGCGGAGAGTGGGCGGGGAGAGGCCCCTTTCACATTAACGCACTGAACTGAAGGGCTGAATCCTACTGCGAATGAAAACCTGCAGTTAGCTGCACATTTGCAGGAGAGAGAAACCATTTAAGTGTCAGCAATGGGCAGCCTAGGCAGGGAGCCCAAGAAATGTGATAGTAGTGCTCCATTTTCAGCAACACCATAGTGCCAAAGTATGAATGGCCACTATGGTGATGGTGCAAATGGGACATAGGGGGCTGCAGGTGGGACATGTAGCATGGGCAGCTTGGGCACAGGGTGGGCCAGGCAGGTGCCTAGGTGGCACATAGGAACATAGAAACCGGAAATCAGCAAGACAGCAGCTGACCAAGGCCAAACACAATCCACCTATATCTATCTGGTTCACCCAAGCCAATAGTTGCTAGGGCACTGACCTGACATCCCCCCAGCCATCCCGCCCCTATGTGGAAGGGACATAATATTGGTAGGCAGTGATGGGGGGATGTGAGGATGTCCATGTATGGCCCCCCACCCCGGGATCCGCTCTCTAGGCGGGCGCCTACCTACACAGCGGATGGCCTGGGACTGCGCACTACCAGCACTGACAGCAAATGGCCATGTCAGCTTGACAGGGGGGGGGGTGCCACCTCCCTGCAGTGGATCTAGACCATGCCCTGCATCAGTACCTGGTGTGCAGTGCAACATACAAAGTCTGGCTGAGGAAAGTACATGTAGCCCCAGGGACTATTGTGCATCTGTGGCAACAGTGTGGTGCAGTACACCCAGTCAGTGTGTCCAGAAGCAGAGGGTCACAAATTCAAGCCCCACCTGTGGTTCCTGCAGAGCATGTCCCTATGTTTTACCCTACAATGTAGATACAACAGCAACATGTGCAAAGCCCAAAGCAGCGGCAAACAGGGGTACAAACACCCCCATACAAAGGCTCTACAATCCAAAGATGCATGGAGAGTCAGGGTGTTGGCCCCAGCATTGAGCTGAAGTTATCACCAGAGCACTACTTCTACCCCCTGCACAGTTTAGCAATGTCAGCACTGTGAGCAGGACCAGTGTGGCGGGCAGGGTTGCCAACCACCCCTATCTTTGTACAATTCTGCAATAGGAGTGAGCATGTGTGTATGTCTATCCATTGTTCTTTGGCTGCCCACCCTTCACTGGGCCCAAAATGTCCCACTGTTACCAGCGTTAGCCTGAATAATGAGGAGCAAGGTATTTTGGGTATGGCCCGGTCAGGGCAGATTGGCCAGGATGCATTGTCACAGGGTGTGGGGCAATGTCTGGGACACTGTAGTGCCTGACTACCACCTGCATGGACAGGGTGGCCACAGCATGGCATGCTGGGAGGGCACTCACCCTGAGCAGTGACCATGGCAGGTCTAGGTTCCCACATAGCGCTCTATACTACCTGCCTCCAGTGATATATTTGTGTTCCCCAGTTCTGGGGTCCCAATCACTGAGTTGCCTGCTTGCTGCACATAGTTCCTCTGTGAGCAGACTGGTGGACTGTCTGCAGTTAGACTGTGCATGGTCAGAACACCTGTAAGGTACAGTCTGACTATGCTGTCTGCTGGTGACTGGCAGACAGTGGTGGGAGGCAGTTGGGGTTTGCCAGACCTAACCCCAGCATTGCTGCTGGTCTGCCACTGCTCCAGTCATAGGTATGGCTCTGGTCCACCAACCCTGGAGGGCTGTCTCATACAAACAGGATGGAGGATGCTTCCCCGGGGCAGAGGCACCTGTTCTTTACCTACAAAAAGGGTGATGTGGGCCCTTTGGGGTATGTCGCATATACCACTGCGACCTGTAAAGGCCCTGCTACACACACCTCATGCAATTCTTGGAACTCCTCTGCCCTGATAACAGCTGCCCATGTTAGCCAGACCCTAACACAGGGTACACACCAATCTGGCTGGTGTCTGGTCCCACAGGGCCACATGTGACTATAGGATACAGATGGACACCAAATTACCTTTGGCTGCACTGCACAGAACACCTGTCACACACTGGTAGTGATGGGGATGTACAGCAGGACCTATTTCTAGCACCACATGTACTGCGGACCTAGTGCTGGGCACCAATCCTATCCCTCAGGGTGACCACAGAACCTGCACAATGGCATGGTCTGTAGCTACTCTGTGCCAGTATCACACACTGTCAGTTCATCTTTCCAAGCTGAGGTACCGGAGTGGTGCAGACCCCATTTGGTGATCAGCTGTAGACTGCTATTCAGCATGTGCATTGCATCATGGGTATGGTGGGGTTACCCTATCCTGGCACTCAGAGCAGACAATTTGTGCGGTGACCTGCAGTTCTTCTGTACCCAGACATTGCTGTGACATACACCATGGAGGTATAGCCTACTGGTTAATACAATGCCATTCTTGGCAGTGTTCATGGGTTCAGTTCCTCATTGTTCCCCACTCTCATGCCTGTCCTACTCATATAGCGTGCATGCCTGTAGAGGTCATATTTTTGCAGATCTGTGCTTTCAGCCCATAATACCCTCGCCACAATTGCCGACATTCCCTCGGTCCGTCTATCTGCGTCTGTCTGCTGTGTAGAGTCCTGTCTGCCAGTGCAGGCTTCCACTCCATGTCATATCCTTTCCTGCATTGTGCCTCTAAATGCTTGCCTCGCCTGTGCCTGATCTGCATGGCACCACCACTCCTCTGTCCACCCATCATTGTAACTATCCTGCCACCTCTGCCTCCACTGGGGGACACGTATTCCCATTGTCTGCCACCAACTGTTTTTCTGGTACTTTACATTGCCAACACCCTGTGCTGTGGTACAGCTGCCCCACCATGTATGTCATCAGTACTGGCAGGCACATGGGATGCCCGCAGATATGGCAGGTCCAGCGGCTCCCACTTCTCCCTCCTTCACTCACCTGTTCATTGCCTTTCCTGAGTGCTCTATCTAGTGTTAGGGCTACATCTGTCTCTGTTCCACACAGGTCATGCATGTCATCCTGAGGCACCTTGCAGTCCCTAGGGCACACTAACCTAGGACACCATAACCTTGTTAGGCCACCTTAACCTATGGTTCCATAGCCCAGGGTGCCTTCTGCGGTGCCTTGTCCAAGGGTGCCTAATATGGTGCTTAGCCTAGGAGGCCCTATAGGGCGCCTTACATGGCACCTTACAGGGCACATTACTAGGCGCCTTATAAAGCGCCTTACAAGGTGCCTTGCAAGGCGCTTTACAAGGTGCCTTGCAAGGTACCTTACAAGGCGCCTTGTAACGCTCGTTAGTCTAAGGCGCCTTGTAACGCGCGTTAGCTGTCAGCTTGCTGTAACAATGCAACGCCCATGCCTTTATATGGGCATCTCTATCTTTACCATGGAACCTACCGCAAATGATATTACCGCAGTTTAGTAAACATACCCCTATGTCTTGAGACGATTGTGGCTGCAAAAATGGGAAGAAGCATGATATGCTGTAGGATATAGCAACCTGTTTATTTGTATATGCAGAGGGTGTTTTCTGAATGACGAGGGCCACAATTGGACGCTAGAGTTATGTACTAGCTAATGGTTCAGATTTTACAGTTTACACTGGAATTGGTGCATTGCTTGTTTGCTGTTAGAGTATACATTTAAAACAATAAAAGACTGAACTTTAAGACTGCCTCTTCCCTTGCTCCTCAATCCCAAGAGGTTCCTTACTACCAGCTGTAGCAAGTATGCAAAGCATTAGATCACATCTCAGGCCCCCTTCATTCACTGCCCTATTCATGTAACAAAATAGCCAGAAGCCTCCATAATTGCTCTTATTTCTCTATAGATATAGTCCGAGGTATCTCTATGTTCCATTACCTGAGCATGCAGCATAACCCACCAGAATGCTGATGCTAGTGCACTTCCACTAGATCTACTGCCTGCCCCTTACTTATCAGCAGCCACCAATGTACTTTCAGAGATGGGGAGACATGTATTCCATTCTGACTGTTCCAGAATTTTGCTGGTGTAATTCTCTGCCTTGGCTAGTTGCATCTGCAGCTGGACACAGAACAAATAGTACAAACTGGAAGAGCTAAAAAGAGCTTTATAGTCAAGATACATGAATTGTTGATCTTAATAAACCAGCAATATCCAGATTGCTATTCTGGATTAGCTCAAAATGTCTTGCAGGGTCATAGTCCTGAATAGCCACAGCTATAACAGCAATGAACATCCGAATCATGCTGCTCTGTATGACCTTGTGGAATAATTAGATGCAGTATAGGACTTGTGCTTTTTACATTACCTTTGTCTTTCAGCCACGATAATGCATGCTGGTAGAGTTGTTCTATTTGAATAGTGTGGATTCTAAAGAGTTAACATCTCATCCAAGACAAATATTAAGGGTCCGATATTCAGAACACTAGATATTTCATTGCTATGACAGTCAACCATGGCGTTTAAATCTCCTTGGGCCGAATATCTGGAAAGTCGGGCCACTATTTTGATAATCATTGCCATTATATGGATACCTGTGATTTTCAACCACTATACAGATAGGTTAAGCAATTTAGGATGGCTTTTTAGGTGGTCAGGCTATCCAGAAAACGTATACAGATAGCGGCTAAAAATCACTACTATATGGACAATGGCAGCGATTATGCAGATAGTGGCCAACATTGCCCTCACTGTGCCCACAGACCACCTTGCCACTCTCTAGAGACTGCCAAGGCAGCCTCTGGAGACATTCAGCAGCACTATCTCTCAGTGCCCTTATCTGCATAACCTCTAACTACCATGGCACTATCTGCATAGTGCTAGGGTGCTCTGTGGGCATGGCCAGAGTGATACGAGTACTTATATGGTTTGCATCAATTTTCAGTCCACTAACCAGATAAATGACCACATAAAGTAGGCCTAACTGTATGATGCCTGACTAAGGGGATAGTGGCTGAATATCACCGTTATCTGGATTGCTCGTGGTGGCCACTGTTGAAATCAAATATTCAACCGAAGCCACTACTCATGCACTTCCACTAAATATCCATTTGCACTTATACCCATAATGGCTGGCATTTAAAAACGCTGGCCACCAGAGGCTGAATATCTTTTAACAAGAGTGAACAATTATGGAAATATGTAAAAAGTGAATAAGAAAGAGAAACATAAAAGTCTTGATTGCATAATTTGTCACGCTGTTTGAGTGGAAACCCCTTTTGCAGTAATCACAGCCATGAATCATTTAGGATAAATACTGTATCTACCAACTTTGCACAGTGGAATGGTGCAGATTTTGCTCATTCAGTTTGACAGAATGGCTCAAATTCTTTCAATTTATCTGGGCATTTTCTGTTGACTGTAGATTTCAAGTCTTGCCATAGATTTTCTATTGAATTCAGCTCTAGGTTTCATCTGGGCCACTCAAATACATTCATTTGTTTCTTCTCGAGTAACTCCAGCGTTGCTTTTGCTTTGTACGTAGGATCATTGTCTGCCTGAAAAATGATTCTTCAAGTTCCAGGCAGCCAGCTTCCAAGCTCTGCCTGTACTTTGCACCATTCATTTTTAAGTCGATCTTCACAAGTCTTCATAACCATGGTGCTACAAAGCTAAGGTTATCAGACATTCCCATTTTTTGGGGATGATCCTCAGTTTTAAAGCTGCATCCCCAACTCCTACCTGTTTGGCAGTCTCTTATTTCCAATTCCATCAATGGGTACAGAGGGGTTAGAAAACAAATTTATTTTCGATTTAGTGGTTGGAATATGTCAGCTTTTAGAATTTACATCCATTATCTTTATAATTTGCATCACTGTTTCTATTTTTTTGTTGTTGTTTTGTCTGCTTGGAAGTGATGTTGTTGCTTTCATGGGATGGATTAGAGGTTTTGGATGACAAGTGTCCCTGATTTGCCTTCAAAAATCTGGTGACCTTCTGCAAAGCATTCCCAAAGCACTATGCTTTACTGTGGGGATGGTGTTACCAAGGTGATTATACTGTATCTCCCAAGAGTTTCCTTGTAAGCACTATGCAACACATTACTTGGCTTTTTTTTCCTTCTGCATTGGCTTCCTTCTTGCCACCCTCCAGAACAGGTCATGTTTGTGGAGTAATCGTGAGCTTGTTAAACAGTTGACATTGTCTCCATTGTTAGCCAGCGACCTCTGTAGTTCTTTTAAATTATTCATAGACTTCATGGCTACAGACGTTGGAGGGATGACCTGATTGAGGCAATGTCTTGGTTTGATAAAACTGATCCCACTTGACAAAGATGGTGCACCAAGGAATATTTAAACAAACTGAAATTTTCTTATAACCTTTCCCCAATATCGTGGAGCTCTTTTGGCATCTCTGTGTTTGCATGATTAAACCTATGCTTCAAATTCACTTCTTACAACAGAAATAGCTTGATTCATCATTCAGGAGTGCTGGAATCAGCTCAGCTACTGTGATTGGACACAGGTGAGCTCCATTAACTTATTTTAGGTCTTGTGAAGGTGATTTTGGAGCTAATTTGGGTTTGCTGGGTGAAAAGGTGTGAAGACCTATGCAATCAAGACTTGGTTTCTTATTCTTAATTACATTTTGGATATTTCTATAATATTTTTTGCACATTGAAAGATTAGAATGTGTTGTGTAGATCAGTAAAAAGTAACCCTCCCCTCCTTTAGTGCATTTTGAATTGCATTTCTTAGACCACACAATATGAAATATGCACACGGATGATAAGACTTTTACAAGGCATTGAACATGGAATGGCAAGAAATACCTTGATAATGGATACTATTGTGCTTACTATATTGCATTCAAAATATAGCTTGTTAATATTTTAATCAAAATTCTGTTAATTAGATAAAACTGTTTTCACCTGCTTTTCTTGACTTCTTCGCCAGCATCTGGCTGACGTTCCTCACTGACAGATTCTCTTCTGAAATTGTAGCACTTGGTATCAGTCTGCCCTTGCTCACTCTTGTACTGACAGGTTTCCTCCCTTCCATCCAAGTTCTTTGTGCGTTATGGGGCTGATTCTGCAGGGGTCATGAGGAAAGCCACGTGCTTGTAACATGCATTATGTCCCTATTTTAAAGGACTTCTGTTCATAACTGGGCTCTTGAAAACATACGCTTTAGGTAGTCACTGTTCTGTAAGCGCATGTAAGTCCTAGCGCATATGTTTTCAGTTTGGGCGTGCACAGGGATAGAATGTAGGCAGGGCCTAAATTTACACACAAGTTATAAACTATTATAACTTAAATGCATTTCTGAACAGTCTAGGCATGGACATTTACATCTGCTCTAGAGAAGACATAATTGCCAAGACTAGGTTAAGGTATGACGTTACACCCCCATTCTAAAATTAAAGCAAGCACATACTTTACTTGACAACATGCATTGAATTAAGTGACCTTTATAGACTTACCTTAAACGTGTGTGACATGTATGAATCTCATCTGATAGGAGACAAACCCAGGTTCCTTCCTGCAGGACACATATATAATGCTGTGGTCAAGTCAAAGATCCAAACATTATACTGTAAACCATTTTGTCATTGTCATTTATTTCGGTTTTATCTGGATTCTGCCTATTTGCGCAAAATGTAAATTCATAAAATATAATTGGGAAAGATTTTTTTTATTGTCCCCTTTTAATCAATATGTTGACAAGCTTACAAGTTCAGGGTCAAACATAAAAGTTGTAAATATCGCATTTCACACAAGATGTAAATAAAACACTAGCCATTGTATATAGTTATATAACATATATGTACAAAGTTTCCTAAAGTTGAATCCCAGTTAAACTCGCCTGTTACATGTAAACCCACAACAGCCTGTTGCTTTCTGTGGGTATTCTTGTTCACTGTAAACCGCTCTGATGATAAAGAGCGCGGTATAAAAGAACTTTAAATAAATAAATAAATAAATCCCTGTTTTTATTTTTTATCTTTGTTTTATTTCACATTTTAATGCCTTCTTTATTTTTCATAGTATAACCTTCAAAGATTACTTCTGTTCAAACGGTGTACAGATCTCATATGTCTGACAGCTTTGGCCTGATGTGCAAATAATTTCAAGATGTCTGAATTTCATCTTCAGTTCCCTCAGTAAAACACGCTCTACCTAAGGATATGCATTTTGCAAAATAAGTGATGATGAGCCCGATTTTTGAAAGGCATTTACATGGTTTACAGTCCCGTAAATCATGTAAATACCTTAAATCGGGCTATTCAACAACATCTACATGGTTAGTGCCATTGAATATCCCCTTCTAACTCTCCTATGCACCCCAACGCTATCCGGTTAGCATCGGGGCATGTCGGAGATGTTCCATGGTGGAGAGGAGGCTGCTACAAGTGATAACCAGGCAGCAGCGATATTGCATGCTGCCCGGTTAGCGATCTGAACCAAAAAGATAGGTGCGGAAAAACCTTGCCTATCTTTAAGGAGCAGGAGTTATCCGGGCAGCATGTAATATCGCTGTTGCCGGGTTAGCTTCGGCTGCTTTCGATGTCTGCGGCAATCCCCGGATATTCAATGCCGTCACTGCGGCATTGAATATCTGGGTTAGAGTTCAGTGGGAAGGGCTATGCACTGACGAGGGACATAACACTTGGAAAATGAGCCTAGCTCAATATCGGGCTCGATAAGACTGGATGATTGTATGCAGACTACGGTGTGCTTTTCTGCTCCATGCAGGCCTTACTGTTTAAGTGATTGGTGTTTTCGACAATACGTAACTTCCACTGTGTGCCATTGATCTTTATCTTTATTTTTCATTTGATATACCGCCCAGGCCAAGGCATCAGAGCAGTTTACAATAAAACAGCCATATTGTAGAAAACATGAAAAGAACGCCATTTATGTGATGGGAAAGCGATAAGAGGCAAAAAGATAGCCAACAGAGAAAGAAAGAAGCAGGAGGGAAGGAGACTAATGAGGATCAAAACCAGGAATGTTATAAGCCTGTTGAAATAAGTGTGTTTTGAGTGGTGTTTTAAATTTCAAGTAGGAAGCTTCAAGGTGAAGCAAGGATGGCAAAGCATTCCAGAGTGAAGGACTGAGGAAGAAAAATGCGGCATGACGCGTTAGCTCTAGATGAGCCTGAGAAGAGGATGGGAGAACTAGCCGATATGCATGAAGAGAACGAATGCCATTGATATGTAGCCCCTGAAGAAGGCTGTTGCCGAAACGCATAGGGGTTTGTATAAACCTGTGACCTCTACATGCCACTCTCCCTTTGTGTTTTGTTGCTATGATTGCAAGGACGCCTGCTCTCCTTGTGCTTTTCTGCTGCTGAAGTGAGGGACAAGGTTACAAAAAACGTGGGTAGTTGCAAATAAAAGCTTCTGAGCTACAGAATAAAAAAGGGGCTGTAATATGGAGATTTATAATTTGTGAATCATTATAGGGTTTCAAGTAATGATATTAGAACACTGTGAAAATCGATAAGGGGATGATATTCAAAAGATTTATGCAATTAACATTAGCTTTAACTACACATAACTGATTTAAATCCCTCTTCCTCATTGTCCAGTTATATTTCTGTGCACAAAATCTCTGTGTGTACAGATTTCACTGGATGTAAAAGAGCAGTAATGAGATCTTCTTTTGTGATGATCCATAGGATCTATGAAGAATTTGTCTTTTGGAATCAATTTGAAGACATCAGCTTGCACACTGGTTCTTATCAAACTGGGCTATTGTAATATTTTTTATAATATTTTATAATGTTTTTTCACAGTCAGCTTTGAAGTAGCTACAGCTCATTTAGAATACAGCGGGGTTAAAAAATTTGATGGCGTTCAAGTTTAAGATTTTATTTTGGTACATCAGATTTTGCATACCGGTCAGCCTGCTTATTTGGCAGAGCATTAGATTCCTTATTTTCCAGTACAAAATCTTTGTCACAAATATATTTTTTGTCAGTACCCTCTCCAATACTGATCCATTTGGAATCAATTCACCAATCATCATTTTAATGTTTAGGGCCAGTTTTATGGAATATGCTTCTACTTAAATTTAGCTTAGTTTAGTGTATTTAGATTCTTTCTATACCACCTAGATATTCTTCTTATGGGAAGTGGTTAGAAAGAATCGGAATAGGGGGGGCGGAGCCTGATGTCCAGCGGGTTAGACGCTTTGCGCTGAAGCTCCCGAGGGGCCTACTCAGAATCCTGACTTAATACCTACATTAACTTAATATTTTGCTCCGAACTTACCGGGGTGCCTCGGGGGGGATGGCGGCCCATAAACCAGCGCGCTTAGACTTCGGATCTCCCTCTTCTTCACACGGAAAACGTTCCAAGACAGAGCTGCCTTCCCCACAAAAGATGGTGCCATTTCGGGATAACCCCGAAATGCAACAGGAGATCTTGGAGGAAATACGTGGTGTGAAGGAACTGGTGCAGTCCAACGGAGAAGCGCTCCGAGCCATGAGAGAAGATTTTGGTGTGCTTCAGGATCGACTTGAAGGTCTTTCATTACGGCAGGACAATATGGCGGGGGTCCTCGACTCGCACGTGGTGCGCTTGGTGAAACTGGATGAGGCTGAGCGTCAGATACAGAATCTACAAAAAGAGTTAGAGGATAGCAATAATCGAGCCCGTCGCAACAATGTAAGGCTCATTGGTGTACCGGAGGGCGCGGAAGCAGGAGATATGAGAGAATTCCTGGTCAAAACTCTTCCCTCCTTGCTGAAGATTACTTTTCACAGAGATCTGGAAATTGACCGAGCACATCGTGTTCCTACCAGCATGGCGCTCAATCGGACGACCCCCCGGCCCATCATTTTTCGTCTACTGAGATATCAGCAAGTTGAGCAAATTCTAAATGCTGCCCGGGCGAATCGTCATTTGGAGTTTGAAAATCATAAAGTCTCCTTCTTCCCTGACTTGGCTAAGCCCACAGTTGACCGTCGGAAGAGACTCCTTGCTTTTCGACCTAGACTTCAACAGTTACAAGCTCGCTTCAGCATCTTATATCCAGCGAAGCTCAGAGTGACTCTCCATAATCAAACTCGTACCTTCGAAGATCCTGATCTGCTAGCAACATTTCTAGCTTCCAAAGAAGCAGACCAGATGCGCTAATCCAACAGCTTGGATGGAATCCGCTGGAACTGTCCGCCATTTTGAATGGCCCGATGCGGTGATCGCTGCCTGAAACGGAGACTGCCTGGACTTTTCTTTCTCTTTATATATACCTTATTGGTCTCCTTTCTTTCCACGATGAGATCCTTGGTTAGTTTCGGAGCCCGTATAGCTCTGTAGGATTTATGTTTCAATTCAGGCCTTCTCTGGGGTTTCTCCCCGCAGACATCAGGCCGCCAGTAATTTCTGGGGTTTTGCTTCTTCTCTAAGGCACTTCGGTGCTTATTTTGTTATATGGGGCGCTTCATGGTTTTCCTTAGTTTAATTCCTATCATGTTGTTTCTGCAGTCATTTACTGGTACTATGAGCGACATTGTGTACCTCTGTGCGCTATTATGTTTCTTTTTCAGATTGTTTAACTATTTTGCATGGCTTTATGTAAGTTATCATTACTGACTGTAAAAGGCATCAATAGTCTATTCCAAAGAAGGACAATCCTTAGCTCTCTTAATCATGATTATTCTGAGTTAGGGCTATGTTTACTAAACGTGAATAACGCGCGTAGTATGACGTTAACGACCGTAAGTGCCGTATAACGCGCGTACCGACGCGCTAACGACCGTTAACGTCATACTACGCGCGGTAACCGTAGTTAACGATCGTAAAGCTCCGCGGCGCGTTAAAACAGCGCAGAAGGTGGAGAGTGGGCGGAGAGAAGGGGTCAATGGGCGGAGAGTGGGCGGAGAGAGGCTCCCCTCATACTAACGCGCGGAGTGTCAGAGCTCACCTCCAACGCAAATGAAAACCTGTCGTTAAAGGCATTTAAAGGGAAGAGAAACCATTTACGTCAGCAATGTACAGAAAACCGGGGAAACCCACAAAACGTGAGCAGTGTGATACATGTGCACAGAACAAAATATCACATAAAACGTTAAAAATGACCACAAGAAACATTTTAAAAAGCAGAATTCAGCTGGGCAACAGTGATAGCAATGGGCAACAAGGAACAACACTCCCTGGAAAGCACCAAAATAAAAGGAAATGATGTGTGGAAGGGTCTACGCTCCGCAGACCCTTGCAAAGAGCATTACATTGTAAAGGAGCTGTCCTGGGTGTGTGGTGTAATGTTTCCCAATGATATCATTGTTGCCCAGCTTGGTTATGGGTGTGTGCCCCTTTTGTGAGGTCATTTCTGCGGTTTATGTGCACCTTTGTCTGCATACAAGGTAAATGAGGCCACAGTAAACCTGTTGCAGAGCAGGGTTTCTGACTCGTCAGGCCGGTTTAACTAACTCCAGGGACTGCACAGTCTCTGTGGCCACAGTGTGGTGCAACAGACACAGCCAGTGCCTGTAAGACCAGAGGGTCACAGGTTCAAATCCCAGTTGGGGCTCCTGCCAACCCAGTCCCCATAGTTCTACCCACCACTAAACAGTGATAGTAAAGACACTCCTGTAGTGCAGAGAACATACGCATGGCCTATATTTTACCACACCAAACACAGACACCAGAAACAGGCACATTACCTATAGCAGAGTCCCGCAAATGCAGTCCTGGAGGGCCCCACAACATTCCGGTGTCATGCTGCCTCTAATAAAGATGCCTGTGCTGCATAGCTATGCACCACCCCCATGGTATGCAGATGTAGCTCATGCATATTTATGAGAGACAGCATGAAAACCCGAACAGTGTGTGGAACACCAGGACTGGAGTTGGGGAACTCTGCCGTAAAGCAGCAGCCAACAGGGCCACACACCCACCCACAGGCCCCATTGGCTAATGCCAGCTGGAGAGGCAAGACATTGGGCCCTGCCTGTATCTCCCAATACTAGCAGTTGCATACCTTAGCAATGCCACCCTACACCTGGGTATATGGTACACAGCTATCAAACGTTTCCTCTGATAACTGGCAGATATCAATTCCTACGTTAAGCACATTTTGCTCATTGAGCTCCACCATAACAATCATTCTGATGTCTGCGGTGTGTGCTGCAGGTCTGGTCTCTGACAGTGTTCACAACCCTGGGGAGTGACCCCCCAACAGTCTTGTGTACCATATCCATGCCTGTACTATGCCCAGGACTGGTGTGGTGGTATGGCTGCTGACCACCTCTATAGTAGCACAATGCTGGCATAGGTGTGGGGGTGGCTGTCTGTCTATCCAGTGTGTGGTGGCTGCAAACACCTTCAACAGCCCACACTGCCAGCACTGTTGCCAGTATTGGGCTGCCAATGTGCATAATGAGGAGCAAGGTACCATGGGTATAGGCCGGACAGGGTGGCCTGGCCAGGGTGCATCTGCACAGGGCATAGGGCAGTGACAGGCACATTGTAGTGCCCGGCCACCAACTACACAGACAGGGTGACCTCAGTATATCCTGCTGAGAGATCACTCTCACCCTGACTGTGCAGTGACCACAGCATGGCTAGGCACTCCCATAGTGCTATCTAGTATTTCTCTCATGTGATACATATGGGTTTCCTTCTGGGGCCCAGTCACTGATGTATCTGCCAGCTGTGTATGCTGACATCCCAGTTCTGGGTGCAGGCATCTCCACTGGGCACTAGCAGACTGTTTGCAGCTGGTAGGTGTTGTGATGGAGTGGCTTGCAGGGTGCAGTGGCTGAAGGCTTGCACCAGGGGAATATCAGATAGTGGTGGGGTGCAGCATACCATATCCAGGCCTAATGTCTGTCTGCTATTGTGTTATGGCTGTGTACAGAGCTGCATTGACTGCCCTGTGGGGTGTCTGTTCCCCAGCAGGACTGGGGTTCATGTTCCCCTCTACTGCCACCGTTGCAGCACGGTAGACTGTGGATCTTTTGATAGGAGACCCTGTTTGCCTCCCTCAGCCCTGGGGGAGGGGTGTGGTGGTGGTGCATGGGGGCTGTACCTGACTGAAACAGACAGAGATGTCCAAGGTGTTCCTGCAGAAACTATCTATCTCACACAGTGGACCTAGTGCTGGGCGCCTCACTGCACCCTCAGGGTGAGCACAGTACCCGCACAATGTGACGGTGTGTAGCTGCTCTGTGCCAGTACAACACACAGTCGGTACCCCCTACCAGGCCGAGGTGCTGTGGGGGTGCATTCCCCATGGTGTGTATCTGTGGACAGCTGCTTTGCATGTGCAGTGCATCATGGGTGTGACTGGCCCAATCCAACCCTGTGAAACACCAGCACCTGCTCACAGGCTCTGATAAGCCATAGGCCATCACACGTACATCTGTTAGCATAATGCATAGGTGCAGGACGCCCTACAAAGTCTGTAATATAAGATGCCCACACTGGTAAAAACACACGTACCCACGCACGTAAGCAAACACGTACCCACGCACGAATGTACGCGCGTCGCTACGCACGTACCAACGTACGTGGCTAGGCACATTCCGAGGGTGTTTTTCTGACACCAATACTCAGCGTAACGAAAAGCATGCCTCCTCTTTCCTTCTGTAATGTACAGGGTGATGCCTGAGATAGCCTTCTGTGTTAGGCACACTGGGGGCTTGAACCCATGCTGCCTGTAACAGCGGTCAGTACCGTAACCATTGTGCTACAGCTCTGTTTCAGTGCTTTGTGTCTGTACGTCTTCTTATGCTTAACGCGCTGTAACGTGGCACGGCGCCCGGTAGCGCTCGTTAATTTTGCTACCGCGCGGTAGTGGTAACGATGTACCGCCCATGTCCTTATTTGGGGTTTTTTTCACTACCGCGGCTCCTACCGCGAACTGCACTAACGCGATTTAGTAAACATAGCCCTTAGTGTTTCTTCAGGAGGCCCATTTACTGGGCATAGCTATTTCCTATCTCCTTCATTACGAAATACTGGAAATTGGCTCCCATCTGAGCCTCAATGATTGGTGGGATTATGTCCATTTTTACTGTAATTATGAGCAACTACCTTGTATGTCAATCTCTTCCACTCAAGCCTTTCACTACTTGTTTAAACGGAAGGTGTTCCATGATTATGTTCTAACTGCTAAATGCTCTCATTTGACTGTTTAATTTTGTATACATTTCTGCCACAGGATCAGCCTGTATCATCAATACCATTTCTGCTTGTTTGCTGTACAATAACTGTTGTGTGTAAGCGCTTATGTGATGACTCTTATTAGCTTAGAGAAGAAGCATAGGGGTGGGGGGTAATTGGGGTTGTTTTCCTTATTGTATGTGTGTATTTGTATCTTTTGGTGTGTTGTTACTTTTGTTTGTTGTAAAATGAAAATAAACGTTTTAAAAAAAAAAAGAAAGAATCGGAATAAACTAAACTAAGAGCCTGATTCAGGTAGGGGAACATCCGGATGGCCCCAAGCAAGACGGGCCCGTTTGGACTCAGTTCTGGACCTTGGGACTAAAACGTTCCCACAATAACCAGAATTGGGCCCGAGGATGGCCCCTGCCGCTTGTGGGCATATCCTCCCACAGGCACCCCGACTCCCGTGGCTGGCCTGCCTTGGCTTTAATCGGGTGGCTGGGACTTCCCTGCATCCAACCCCGGCCCCAGCAGGGGATCTCCAGGCCCGATTGCTGGTTTTGTGCTGCTTATTCCACCTTTGAGGTGGAATAAGCATCATGTCCCCATAGACCCAGTAGGACGTTCAGGGTCATGACCTGAATCAGCCCTGTACGTCATGCCTGTGTGGCCCTCCCCCACTCCACTCTGAACCCCCCCCCGCCCCCCGCCCCCCCGCCTGCTCTCCCCATCCTGATGTTCAGGACATACTGGGAGAGCTAGAGGGGGAATTGGGCCCGGACAGCTTGCAGGGCTGCATATCCTGCTGGGGCAAGCAGCCTGCAACCCGCATCCCAGAATCGGGCCCTAAGCTAAGGTGGAAGCATATTCCATAAAACTGGCTCCAAACATGAAAATCATGTATATCTTAGACAAGAGCATCATTTAGGATTTAAGAGCGATGATGAGGAAGGGAGGAGTTCAATCTGACCCTGTAGCTAATATCATTGTCTATTAGGTCCATCTTGCTAGATCAATCGTGCCTTTTGGTGAGGGTCTGTCTGTCTACATGCATGCAGGGGCGCCATGGCACCAACTCCATCTCTACCCCACCCCAAAGGCCACCGACTCATGCAAACATACAAACATACAAATGTACCTCTGCCACTCTGCTACACTCACACACTCAAACATACCCCTGTCACTCTGCTGCACACATACACACACACAGACATGCCCTCTGTCATCCTGTAGCAAATTGATTACAAAATTGAAGGGACTCAAATAGCACAGTGATTTTTCCTATAAGACAAATATATAGCAGCACATAAAAAAAGGGGCATTTAAAACATACTTAGTGTAAAAAAGGTAGATAACACTGGTCAACAAAGTTTTACAAAAGTCATATTACTGAAATAAAAATAGTCATTTCTTATCAATTTTTATATGCTGTGAAATTGCAAAGTTGGCTCTATGTTTTTTGTAATCTACAAGAATTAATGTTTACATCACGAAATACATGTCAATAGTAAATATAATAGGCCTTCGGTTAATACCTGTAAAAAAACAAGTCATGGACTACTTCTTAGATTTTTTTGCCTGTCTCTTGTACAACTGTTCGGGAGCTTCTCTGGGGAGTGTCCAGCAGTAGTCAGCCAGCATTGTAGTGGACCATTTTCCCTGGTATCTTTGCTCCATCGTAGCGATATCCTGGTGAAAACGTTCGCCCTGTTCATCACTAGCCATACCACAGTTATCAGGAAAGAAATCGAGATGGGAATCAAGGAAATGGATCTTTAGAGACATATTGCAGCCAAGTTTCTGATACTACATCAGCATGTCTTCTACTAGTTCCTTGTAGTTTTCTGCCCTAACGTTCCTGAGAAAGTTTGTTGACACTAGGTGAAAAGCATTCCATGCTTGTTTCGCATCACCCTGCAGCAAGTTGTTGAACCGGTCATCTTTGAAGAGCTCTCGAATCTGAGGACCCACAAAAACTCCCTCTTTAATCTTTGCTTCGCTGAGTCGAGGGAATTTTTCATGCAGGTATCGGAAAGCTGGCGAAGTGCAGTCCATGGCTTTCACGAAGTTTTTCATCAAACCTAGTTTGATGTGAATGGGTGGTAGCAGGATTTTGTGAGCCTCAACCAGAGCTGGGTGCTAGATATTCTTCTCTCCAACTGTTACATTTTGTCTGTGATTCCATTCCTTCCACAAGTAGTGCCAATCCCTTGCTCAGCTATCCCACGTACATAAGAAATACATGTGGAGGAGCGGCCTAGTGGTTGGGGCAAGGTACTTCAGGCCGGAAGGTTGGGGGTTCAAATCCCACTGGAGGACAGCAACCTTGGGCCGGAAGGACTGGGGTTTCTAGTCCCACAGGTGCTCCTTGTGGTCTTGGGCAAGCCACTTAACCCTCCATAGCCCATGTTCCCTGTAAAATAGTTCTCTGTGTGCTGTGCTTTCCTGTCTAATCAATGTGTTTATACCTCAAAAATTTCCTGTCATGATTTGACAATTTCCAATCTGTAATCAAACCGCTGCTGATCGCTGGAAGTAGCAGTATACAAATGTATAATAAATAAATGTATTTTATATATCCCTGCTGCCGTCCCATTAAAAGGGCAACTACCTTCAAGTCACCACAGAGGTGCCAGCTGTACTTGTTATAGTTAATGGAAGTCAGTAGATGCTTTAAGTTATCGTATGTCTCTTTCATGTGGACGGCATGCGCTACTGGAATAGATGGAAGATGGTTTCCATTGTTCAAAAGCACAGCCTTCAGACTCAGTTTCGAAGAGTCTATAAATAGTCTCCAGTCTTGTGGGTCATGAGTGATTTTTAAGGCATTCATAAGGCTTTCAATATCAGAACAGAATACCAGATTACTTTCCTTTCCGACTGCGTATAGTACACTGCTGACGTCAGATGGCTTCAGCAGCCGTCTGGCAGTAGTATTGCATTGCATCAGAAAATGATGCAATCAACTCCGGATGATGTGTGCATGCTGGTATTATGCAATGTGATGCAATATTACACATTCAAGGCTTATTTGGGATGTTGTTGATGTCCTACTGGATAAATTTACATGGTGAAACGTCAAAAATGAACTACATGCAATATCTTCAAAATGAGAGCCAATAACATTTTTTTTAATGTTATATTCTTGTTCAGCTCACCAAGATACTACAGATTAGGGCCTTTTAAAGTCAGTAACGATTTCAATGTTGACCAGTGTAAGCAGTCAAGGAATTAAAGTTTTTCCATGTGCTTTATATTATCATTCTGGTAAATAATTAGCATTTAAACAGCGTTAAAACCACATTTTGAGGGTTATTTTAATATTTTTTTATGAGACATCCCTAAGTGGAGGTCAAATGGTAGTGAGTTCTACAAGTGAGGGTGCTGAGCACCCAAAACCAGAACCTCAGCTTCATTCTAACTTGAAGTGTCAGCATGAGGGAATGACCAATAGGATTGCTTGTGAGAATCTGAGAGTCCTCTGTGGGCAATAGGGTATGAGAAGAGAGTGAAGATAAATTGGGTATTCTTAATAAAATGTCCATTGGAGAAGTATTAGAATTTTGAAATTTATTCTACTAAAATGAGTAACTAGTGTTGTTCCATAAAGTAAAGCTCCCCTCAAGATATTTCTTAATGCACACCAAACGACCAGCTCTTAGCGAAGAGTAGTCCCATGTCCCTTTTTTTCTCACTGCTGGAAGAGAAAAGGAAGCATGCAATATATCTTTCTCTATACCATCAGCAAAATTCGCTCATTCCTAGTCACACCTCAGTCTCAAACTCCACTCCACTTAGAATAATAACTCCTATTACAGATGAGTGTGAGATGACTAATTGACAAAATAGTTGGGTTATAGAAAAAGAATAGTAACAGAGAGGGGGAAGAGAGAAAAAAGGGAGTAGGATAAGGAAATGATAAGGAAGAAGCCACAACAAGGAGTCAGCAGAATAGATAATTACAAGAGATCAAAGAAGGTTCAGAAAATGCAATAAGAAAAAGACAAAAAGAAGTGTAGGTTCCCATTCAGGAAACTGGGAAATGCAGTCAGCTATAATGAGGTAAAGGGAAAAGAGGTACCATCCCCATGAAGTACATTAATAGTAGGTGGTACAAACAGAGAACAAAAATAAAGCAGGTATGCAGGTCCTCAGAGGGAAAGCCTAGGAAAACATAGCTTCCCAGGATATAACATATGGGTAGCGAAAAGCCGAGGCAAGAGACAGAGTCACATCAGTAGGACAATAATAGTACAATCTTACCTGTTTATCTGTAGTTTTACGGTTAACCCACCGTAAAACATAATTGTTCCATGTAAACCGCACTGATATTGAAGAGCGCGGTATATAAGAGAAATAAATAAATAAATAAAATAAATAAAATCTTATCCTTGAGGAATGGCTTCCATGGCAGGATTGAAATGCATGGAAGATGAGGATCTCTGTTTTCATCTATCTGATGACCTTCTTCTTTGTGGTAAAAGCATTCTGCACTTATTTCTGTTCAGGCATTCATGCTGTTGTCATTGGGGATTCTTTCCAGATACATTTTCAGTCATGTCTAGGCAGTCATCTGTCGATAATGCGATAGTCACATCCATTCAAGGAGAAATGCAATGAAAGGAGAGGTCCCACTGATATCTTATTTCTTTTTCTCAGAGCAATTGAGTCAAAAGGGACAAGTTCTTTCTCCCCAGGGCAGAGGTTCTCAAGAATGAGGATCGTAGGGAGGCCTTATCTAATAAAGATCAAACTGTCTAAATGTGCTTCAGTGAGAAGAAAACCTTTTATATAGCATTAGTAATATGTGCAGAAAAACTGAGCTATAAAAGATGACCCCCAAGAACCTTTACATTATCCTTTAGAGAGAGTACTAAGCCAGCCATAGTTGGAGATTTGGCCTGAAGGGTGGTGGACTGCCAAGAGAATATAATGGCCTCAGACATACAGTAGAAGGGTTTAGTCTGAGGAATTGTCAGAGAGCTACCAGGCAGTAGCATCAGGTTTAATAGAAATATCAGCAAATAATTCCAGAAAACAAGAATCAAGAGGAATGAGAAGCTGGATATGATCTGTGTACGTAAAGAATGTTAGTCCAAGTGAGAGGAGGAAGTGCAAAACTGGTGTTGTCAGACTAAAAGGTTAAAGGGAAAGAATATCTAGTAGTTGATGACGATAAAGTAGAAATGCTTAACAACTGTTTCTGTTCTGTGTTCACAAATGAAGGGCAAGGAGCATGACCTCAGAAAACACCAACAAATAGGAACAGAAATGAACTGGATTTTGAATGATTCTCAGAAAACTGTCTTCACGAGGAGCGAGCTAAACTAAAAGTTAATAAAGCAATGGGACGGATGGGATACATCCGAAAGTGCTGAAGGAACTTAGGGAAGTTCTAGCAGATCCACTGTCTGACCTTTTCAATGCTTCTTTAGAGTCTGGCATGCAGGACCAGGCCAAGGGTTTCTGCCATCCCAGGCAGTAGCCCCAGCCATGCTGCCCCCCCCCCCTGAACTGCACCGCACCCCCCCCCATGCTGAGCCATGCCACTACTCCCCATTGCCACAAATTCCATCAGCAGGGTTGGGGGGAGAATGGCTCAGTTTGATGCATCAGTGGCCCACGGCAGGCCATGTGCTTTGGCACATATGGCCTGCTACTTCTGACTCCCCTCTGACACAAGTTCCTGTCAAGGGGGGCAAAAGGGACAGGCCATGTGTGCTGAAGCACATGGCTTACTTCAAGGCACCATACAATGCTGCCCACATAGGTCTACACCATAGGTGGCAACCTAGCCTGCCTAGTGGACTGGCCGGCCCTGTTGGTGTAGTCCCAGAAAATTGGAGAAATGTGTATGTGGTCCCTTTACTTGACAGCAGAACTAAGGATGAGGTTGGGTACTACAGGCCGGTTAGTCTGACCTCTGTGATAAGTAAACTAAGGGAAAGACTGTTAAAACAGAGGATTGTGAGGTTTCTGGAATCCAGTGGATTGCAGGATTCAAGGCAGCATGGTTTCTGAGAGGCAAGTTTTGTCAGATAAATCTCATTAATTTCTTTGACTGGGTGACCAGAGGGAGAGCGCTAGATGTGGTGTACATATATTTCAGTAAAGCTTTTGACACTGTTCTGAACAAGTGATTTATAAATATATTGAATGTCCTAGGAATGGAAGCTAAAGTCACTGACTGGGTTAGAAATTGGTTGAGTGAAAGGTGACAAAGGGTATGGATATGGCACTTACTCTGAGGAAAAGGATGCTACCAATGGTATGCTGCAGGGATGTCCTTGGTCCAATTCTTTTTAACATTTTTGTAAGTGATATTGCGGAAAGGCTATCAGATAAGGTTTGCTTCTTTGCGGATGATACCAAAATCTTCAATAGAGTAGACATCCAGGAAGGAATAGATAATATGAGGAGGGACTTATCAAAGCTTGAAAAATGGTCCAGAATTTGGCAGATGAGATTTAAAGCTAAAAAATGTAGAGTCATTCATTTGGGCTGCAAAAATCCAAGGAAGCGGTACAGTATAGGGGGACAAAGTGCTTCTGTCTACAAAGGGAGCGTGGGACCTGTGCGTGATTGTTTCTGATGACCTTAAGGTGGCTAAACAGGTAAAAAAGGCTACTGTGAAAGCCAGAAGGATGCTTGGGTGCATAGGGAGAGGAATGGCCAGCAGGAAAAAGGAGGTGAGAGTGCCTCTGTATAAGTCTTTGATGAGACCTACAGTAATTTAGAATATTACATGCAATTCTGGAGACCACACTTCCTAAGAAATATAAACAGAATGGAGTCGGTGCAGAGGGTGGCTACCAGAATGGACAGTGAGCTTCGCCATAAGGCATATGGGGAAAAACTTAAAGATCTTAATATGTATACCTTGGAAGAAAGACAGGTTAATATCTCTATGACCCAAATTCATAGGAGCAGAGCTTCTTTCAACTGAAAGAAAGTTCTGCAACGAGGGGGCATAGGATCAAGGTGAAAAGTGATGGACTCAGGAGTAATTTGCAGAAATATTTATTTACGGAAAGAGTGATAGATGCGTGGCATTGTTTCCCAGTGGAGGTAGTAGAGATAAAAACTGTATCTGAATTCAAGAAAGCATGGGACAAACATAGAGAATGTCTAAAGGAAAAAGGACTGTAGAGCTTATTGGTTTATATGGAAGGGCAGACTGGATAGGCCATATGGTCTTTATCTGCTGTTATGTTTCTATGTCTCTAAAGCTGCTAATGAAACAAAAAAAAAAGACTGAAAAGGATTGGGCCTGCAAAATGCCACAATCAAGAGTGAGGAGCGAGGAGATGACTTGAGACCAGTGAACACAGAAAAAGCATCCTGTTAAGTAAAACTAAAACCATTTGAGAATAGTACCTGTAACCAGTGAGGCACTGGAAAAATCAGAGAATGGTTAACCAAGTCAGAGGTGGTGGTTAGGTCTAGTGAAAGAAGAACATCCCTACCAATGTCAAGGTTCATTTTGACAAAATTAAGCAGGCCAAGGAGGGTTCTCTCAGTAGAGTGAGTGAGAATGTTTGCCAAACGTCTGGAGATGGAAAGTATCAGTGGTCTCAAGGAAATTTGTGATCTGGTTGGCCACTATTTACTCCAGAACCTTCCCAACAAAGGGGAGATTTGAAATGAGATGGTAGTTGGAAACAGAATGCATATCAGCCTTGATTAGAGGGAGGACTGTGGCTTACTTCCATAGTTCGGGAAAGTCCCCCTGTGTGAGATTCTGCATAACCATGGAGTAAAGGAAAAGCCAAAGAGAATCTAGGAGCCTTTTCAGGATATTGATTAGTAGAGGGTCAGTAAGAGCTAAAGTTGGCCTCAGCACACCAGCAACTTTGCTAACTACTTATCAGGTCAGGATAGTAGAATATTTGAAAGAATGTGCAGAAAGTGAGATATTCCCATCTGGTATTTGCAGTAGCAACCAAAGGTAAGGCTGGATTAGGCAGAGAAGATTCAATATCCTTAATTTTTTGTAAGAAGTCTTCAGCAGGTTGATTGGTAGCAAGAGAGGAAGGTACTTCCAAAGGGGAGGCATTATGTAGTCGATTACCCAACCACAATAAGACAGTGCTTGGTCTGTCTCCAGATGAGATGATACTAGTACTGGGGGGGGGGGGGGGGGTTGGTATTTGTGCTTTTGTGTTTTATTTTGTTGTAAACCACCTTGAATGCTGGCACATATGGTGGTCTAAAAAAGGTTTTTAAATATATTAATAAATAAGACTTTGTGTCTTGATCTTGAGAATAAAATGTTTCAGATTGTCTTCACTTTCAGCCAGTATTGCGGTGTTATCAGCAAGGCAAAGGTTGTTGATTAGTCTTCCACCTTGGTTGTCTTCATATAGTCTTGATTCTCTGATGATTTGTTCCGCATATAAATTAAAGAGGTAGGGGGAAAGTATGCAGCCTTGTTGTACACCTTTGCTGATTTTAAACCATTTTGTTTCTCCTTGTTTCATTCAAACTGTTGCTTCTTGATCAATGTAAAGGTTGTGCAGGAGAACTATCAGCTGTTCTGGTATACCCATGCTTCTAAATTTGGCCCAGAGTTCCTCATGGTTTATACTATAAAAATACTTTCTGTGGTCAATAAAACACATATGGAAATCCTTTTGGTATTATTTTGTCCTTTCAAGGATCTATCTCAACATCCACAATGATGTTTCTTGTTCCTCCCCTTTTCCTGAACCCTGCTGGCACTTCAGTCAGTTCTCGTTCCAGGTATGATTGTAGTCTCTGTTGGATGATCTTGAGTAGAATCTTGCTGGCATGTGGAATTAGAAAGATTGTGCAATAATCTTCACTGTCAGTTGGATCACCTTTCTTTAGTATTGGTATAAACACAGATCTTTTCCAGTCACAGGCCATGATGTTGTCTTCAAAATTTCCTGGAAGAGTCTTGTAAGTATGGCAACAGCCATATCCAATTGCTGTAATACTTCAATGGAAATGCCATCAATACCCAGTGCTTTGTTCTTTGATAATGTTTTAAATGCTACTTCAACAACGTCTTTCATCATCAATGGTTCTTCATCATAAGGTACACGTGGAAACAGCTGTTGGTCCACTTGATCTTTATGGTATAATGACTCTGTATATTCTTTCCACCTTTTCTTGATCTTCTCAGCATCTTTCAACCTGGATCCTTGAGCATCTTGTAGCACTGAATTTGAGGCAGGAATTTTCTCTTTAAGTCTGGTAGCTTTAGGAAAGCTGATCTTGTTCTTCCTCTAATAGTTTCTGATTCTATTTCCTTGCATGCATCATTCATTGTAGTACTTCTCCTTGTCTCGTCTTGCTGCATGTTGGAAATCTCTGTTGAGTTCTGTGACTGCCTCTCTCTCTCTCCTCTGGCTTTATCTTCTCTCCGTTTCTGGGCAATTTTCAGACTTTCTTCAATCATCCATTTTGGCTGTTTTTGCTTTTTCATTTTTTGTAGAGACTTCTCACTTTCTTCGAGCACAACATTCTTGATGTCTATCAAATACTTGTAGTACATCTTCACGGTTTAGCTATATTTCTTTCAGTTCTTCTGATATATCACCTTAAGAACATAAGAACATAAAATATGCCATACTGGGTCAAACCAAGGTCCATCAAGCCCAGTATACTGTTTCCAATAATGGCTAATCTAGGTCATACGTACCTAGCAACTTTCCCAAAAGACACAGGTTCCACAATGCTTGTACTGGTTAAAACATTGATATCCTGGGTCCCTTCTTAATAACGGTTTATGGACCTTTCCTCCAGGAACTTGTCCAAACCTTTTTGAAACCCAGCTACACTAACAGCCTTTACTAATCCTCTGGTAACAAATTCCAGAGTTTGATTACACGTTGAGTGAAAAAATATTTTCTTTTATTAGTCTTAAATAGTTTACCCTGTAGCTTCATTGCATGTCTCCTAGACTTTCTATATTCTGATAACGTAAACTGTCAATCTACGTTTACCCGTTTCACTCCGTTCATTAATTTATAGACCTCTATCATATCTCCCCTCAGCCGTGTCTTTTCCAGGTTAAAGAGCCATTCCATCCCCTTTACCATTTTGGTAGCTCTTCTCTGAACCTTTTCTAATAACGCTATATCCTTTTTAAGATACGGGGACCAGAATTGCACACAATATTCAAGGTGCGGTCTCATCGTGGAACAATATAGAGGCATTATAATATCTTTTGTTTTATTTTCCATTCCTTTCCTTATGATACCTAGCATTATATTTGCTCTCTTGGCCGCCGCTGCACACTTGGCCGAGGGTTTCAACATGTTATCCACAATGACACCTAAATCTTTTTCCTGGGTGGTGGTTCCTAATGTGGAACCTTGCATCGTGTAACCATAGTTTGGGTTGTTCTTCCCTAGGTGCATAACTTTGCACTTCTCCACATTAAATTTCATCTGCCATTTTGATGCCCAGTCTTCCACTTTATCAAGATCCTCTTGGAATTTTCCACAATCCTCTTGGGTTTTAACAACTTTAAATAGTTTTGTGTCATCTGAGAATCATGAACCTCTCTTTCACAACTGGATCTTTCCCATCTGTACTAAAGCTCACATCCATCAGACCACTTTTAAAAAACCCCAAACTAGACCCAAAAAGAGCTGACTCATACAGGCCTATTGCTAGCATTCCCCTCCTAGCAAAAATCTTTGAAAAAGAGGTGCAACGCCAAATTCAAGACCACATTGACGCAACAGCCCCTCTCGACTACTTTCAACATGGATTCAGGGAACATCATGGAGTTGAAACACTCCTCACCACTCTCCTCAACAACTTACTCACCAGCATAGACAACATCCGCCAAGGCGTTGTGCTAATCTTCTTAGATATAGCAGCAGCCTTTGACTCGGTAAATCACGAGATACTCATTACACGTTTGAAGGAAAAAGGCATTGGTAGTTCAGCTCTGGAATGGTGTAAATCATACCTAGACACCAGAATGCAATATGTAAAATCTGCGACGGGAGAATCAAATCTCTTCCATCAAAAACAAGGGGTACCACAAGGGTCATCTCTCTCATCTCTCTCATCTCTCATGTTTAACATCTACATGCAGCCTATCTGCAATATCATCAGATCATTCAACGTGAAATGTATGATTTACGCAGATGATATCCTACTTTATATGCCATTTTCTACAAGGCAATTAGACCTACTGCCCATAATAAATTGCTTTAATGCAGTATCGGAATGGCTTCTCTCACAGAACCTCCGCATCCAACACAAGAAAACTGAGGTTCTCTTTGTTACGCGAGACCCCAACTTCATTCCACCATCACATATAAGTGTGAAAGGAGCGGATCTAGCCACAAAAGAAACAATAAGATACCTTGGAGTCACGCTGGACCAACGTCTCAATTTGAAAACATATGTAAACAATATTACAAAAGCTGTATACTTCAAAATACGCACACTCAGGCATCTTCGCTCATTACTTGACCCAGATGATTTTAGAACCATCTTCCAAGCACTCATTTTGCCGCATTTCGATTTCGCCAACTCAATTCTACAAGGTCTCCCACAATCCACCCTAAGCTCTCTTCAACTTGCCATGAATACTGCTGCAAGGATTCTACAAGGAGCTGCCAGGAGTGATCATGTAACACCAATCCTCAAACAGC
Organism: Ichthyophis bannanicus; assembly: GCA_033557465.1. Lineage (NCBI taxonomy): Eukaryota > Metazoa > Chordata > Amphibia > Gymnophiona > Ichthyophiidae > Ichthyophis > Ichthyophis bannanicus. The sequence continues at coordinate 498,630,216 of CM066032.1, forward strand.
TTCACTGGCTCCCAATACAAGGCAGACTCGAATTCAAAACCCTAGTCCTAACATACAAGGCCATCCACGGTGTATCTGCAAACTCAATAATTGATCTCACACAAACACTACCACCAACAAGATCCAGAAGACATATAGCAATAAACACCCTAATAATACCGAAGGCCATAACAACGTGTAGCCGATCAACAGCGAACAGAGCCTTCATGTTCTGTGCCCCAAAACACTGGAACTCCCTACCACCCGAAATTCGTGCTATAACTAACATATGCCAATTCAGAAAGGCCCTCAAGCATAACTTATTCATCAAATACTACCCTACATAAAGCTTCCCCTCAAGCATAACCTAATCAACAATTATTACCCTACATAAATTCAAAATATTCACCTCAATATTAACCACTTTGCCTCCTTTCACAACCCCACAAGCAATGTCTCATAAATACCTTTCATGTTATCAAAATTAACAGACCAACATTCTATGTATATAGTTTTACCCCCATATTATTCAAGTTTATCGAATCCAAGTTTATCTTCCTGTTTTATGTAAAACCGAGCAGCCTGTTGTTCTGGTCTTTGGTTATCTGTAAACCGCGCTGATTGTAAATAGCGCGGTATATAAAAAACTGTAATAAATAAAATAAAATAAATAAATAAATAAATAAATATCTGCAAATTTGATAACCTCACTCGTTATTCCCTTTTCCTGTTCATTTATGAATATGTCAAAAAGCAGCGGACTCAGCACAGATCCCTGGGGTACACCACTATTCACTTTTCTCCATTGGGAAAATTGGCCATTTAGCCCTACCCTCTGCTTTCTATCTTTTAACCAGTTCCTGATCCACAATAGTACACTATAGTTGTCATCCTACCACCACCACCAGCAACTCTCCCCTTCCCGGGGATCGAGCCACCAGCGGCAGGAGGGGCCATCCGCTGCACACAGCCCAGTCGGGGCTGTGCAACACTTTAAATCTTCGCGCCATCGGGCGCTGCTCCTCTTCGGCCCCCACCACCACCAGCAACTCTCCCCTTCCCGGGGATCGAGCCACCAGCGGCAGGAGGGGCCATCCGCTGCACACAGCCCAGTCGGGGCTGTGCAACACTTTAAATCTTCGCGCCATCGGGCGCTGCTCCTCTTCGGCCCCCACCACCACCAGCAACTCTCCCCTTCCCGGGGATCGAGCCACCAGCGGCAGGAGGGGCCATCCACTGCACACAGCCCAGTCGGGGCTGTGCAACACTTTAAATCTTCGCGCCATCGGGCGCTGCTCCTCTTCGGCCCCCACCACCACCAGCAACTCTCCCCTTCCCGGGGATCGAGCCACCAGCGGCAGGAGGGGCCATCCGCTGCACACAGCCCAGTCGGGGCTGTGCAACACTTTAAATCTTTGCGCCATCGGGCGCTGCTCCTCTTCGGCCCCCACCACCACCAGCAACTCTCCCCTTCCCGGGGATCGAGCCACCAGCGGCAGGAGGGGCCATCCGCTGCACACAGCCCAGTCGGGGCTGTGCAACACTTTAAATCTTCGTGCCATCGGGCGCTGCTCCTCTTCGGCCCCCACCACCACCAGCAACTCTCCCCTTCCCGGGGATCGAGCCACCAGCGGCAGGAGGGGCCATCCGCTGCACACAGCCCAGTCGGGGCTGTGCAACACTTTAAATCTTCGCGCCATCGGGCGCTGCTCCTCTTCGGCCCCCACCACCACCAGCAAATCTCCCCTTCCCGGGGATCGAGCCACCAGCGGCAGGAGGGGCCATCCGCTGCACACAGCCCAGTCGGGGCTGTGCAACACTTTAAATCTTCGCGCCATCGGGCGCTGCTCCTCTTCGGCCCCCACCACCACCAGCAACTCTCCCCTTCCCGGGGATCGAGCCACCAGCGGCAGGAGGGGCCATCCGCTGCACACAGCCCAGTCGGGGCTGTGCAACACTTTAAATCTTCGTGCCATCGGGCGCTGCTCCTCTTCGGCCCCCACCACCACCAGCAACTCTCCCCTTCCCGGGGATCGAGCCACCAGCGGCAGGAGGGGCCATCCGCTGCACACAGCCCAGTCGGGGCTGTGCAACACTTTAAATCTTTGCGCCATCGGGCGCTGCTCCTCTTTGGCCCCCACCACCACCAGCAACTCTCCCCTTCCCGGGGATCGAGCCACCAGCGGCAGGAGGGGCCATCCGCTGCACACAGCCCAGTCGGGGCTGTGCAACACTTTAAATCTTCGCGCCATCAGGCGCGCCTGCGCCTGGCGGGCCCGCGCCTGAGGGCCTCGCCAGAGGGCCCTTTGGCGTGGCCCTTAGGCGGAGGCCAGTGACGGAGGCCATTCTCCAACCACCAGACCCGAAGACCAGCAAGGAACGAACCCAGAACACCAGACAGCGAAAACGCAAGTAAAATCAATGCACTCTAAGCATAGTACCTACCCTACACTGTAGCTGTCTTAGAAACAGCGGACTGGACAACCCAAACAGAAGTACCATTTACTATAAACCCCAAGAATATATTGCTCATACATATATCCTGATACTGCCAGATTAACATATCATCTATACTTGTCCTATGATGTATGTAGCATATCTATATAACCTACTAGACCTAGTTAGCTCAGATAATTGATACTTGTGTAACCTGCTACTAGTCTTATTCTTACAGATTTTACCAGTTTAACCTCCTATTTACAATTACCTCTAAGGTAGGTTGTTTAATCTATGTAACCAGCCAGTCCCAGTTAACTTTGGCTCAATATACCTGTGTAATTTGCAGTTATCTAAGTTTACCAGCCTTTATCTGCCATCAGCAACCACGGTAACCATCACTAACAGACTGTGTACAAGCAACTTAAAATCCGGACGTATCTTTATCCTATGATTTAAAATGTAATATGTAAGCTCCAGTATTTCCCGATAGATCGAGAGCCCACCACAAACTGCAGCCCTCCACGACTGAACCAAAGATAGAGCAATCTATCACAACCAGACAACATACCTACCCACCACCACCAACCAACCTCCCAGCCCAGATCTACACAGCAACAAAGCACACAAAATGGCCCTACCCTGCATCATCTCGATTGCCCTCTACCTCCTTGCTACAGGCTTAAGCAATGTCACTTGCCTGTACACTAACAACAACCACATACCAACTATCCACAGTTATAGAAAGAGATGGCCACATACCCCATTCTATCAATCACAGGAAACCTCCCAAATTCACCACCACCACCTCCTGCAGGTATCATTACAGCACAACAAGAAGAAGAAACAAGAAGAGAACCCCCTCCCTCGAATCATGAAATGTGCCCTTGTAAATGCAAGATCTGTACGTAAAAAATGGCCGGTAATCTCAGATATGATATCACTACATAACCTTGACCTACTACTGATCACCGAGACATGGCTTTCCTGTGATGACAACGTGATACTCAATCAGCTCCTGCCTGCTAACTTCTCTATCCATACATGTCATAGAGCAGCCAAAAGAGGAGGCAGCGTCCTCGCCATCACCAGATCTGATCTTCAATTCAACATAAAAGATGCAACCAGCTCACCGCTCCTAGATACAATCTCGATAGAGAACAAATGTTCCTCCATCTATCTACTCTACAGAGCACCATCATCTGATGCAGATGCACTAACAACAATAATAGATGCAGCCGCAAACTCCCAGAGCCCACATACAACAAGCTGGGTACTAGGAGACTTCAACCTCCCCTCCCTGCAAGACTCTCACTCAAAGGCGTTCCTCGAAGCCATGAAAGATCTAGGATATAGCCAATTAATCAAGGAACCTACCCATATAAAAGGAGGCATGCTAGATCTAATATTCTCAACAGACCCAACCTCCAGAGAAACATCCATCCCTGATATATCAATCACCGCTGTCCCATGGTCAGATCACTCATTAATCCTATTCCAAATTCCTCAGCCAAGCCATGTCCAAAAAGATGAAAGCACAGCAATCGGTCAGTCCAACAATCCGCCGAGAAGATTCCAACCATTCAACAAAGACCTAATCCTGAAATCAGCATTCCCACTAATGAACTCACCAGCACACAACCCTGATGAACTAGTCTCCAACTGGAACGAAATATTCAGTTCAATAGCTGTTCGCCCAGCAAAAAACAAACCTCAAGCGAAACGACACACAGCAGCATGGTACTCTACTGAGTTAAAAGCCTCACTTGCGACACTAAGAAAACTTGAGAGACGCTGGCGCCGCTCACGCTCAGAAGCAGACCAAAAGGCATACAATTTACAACTCACAGCGCACCGTACCGCAGTGACTGAAACCATGAGACGTTACCACGCCGACACTTTAAAAAGATCCCTCAACAAACCTCGTGACCTGTTTGCCCTCGTTAAGCAACTTACAACAGAACCTGCATCAGAACAAACAAATGGAATCCATCCTCAAACATATGCGGATTATCTACAAACGAAACTTTGTCAGATAAACAACAACCCAGCGTCCAGCATCATCCTTCAGCCCTACAATCAAACACCACTCACTACCTTCTCAACTCCATCCAAACGATGCATCGAAGACACCATAGCAGCCATCAATACGTCCACAGCGCAATCTGATCCATGCCCAGCTTTCTGGGTCAAGGAACTCCGGACTGACCTCAGTCCAATCATATCCAGACTTATTCAACAATCGTTCACAACAGGTGATTTCCCACGCACCCTCAAACAAACTTTAATAAGACCCCTACTAAAAAACAACAAACTCGACCAACAGAAACCAGAATCCTACAGACCCATAGCAAGCATACCATTGCTTGCAAAAATAATGGAAAAGATAGTTCAGAGACAAATACAAGATCACATTGATTCCAATGCACCACTGGATCCATGCCAGCATGGATTTAGAGAATCTCACGGGGTCGAGACCCTTCTCACCACACTCTTCAGCAACATAATATCAGGCATCGACAATACCCGCCAAGGCTTTGTCCTTGTCTTCCTTGACATCGCGGCAGCATTTGATTCCGTTAGCCATGAACGCCTCCTAGAACGCCTCAAAGAAAAAGGAATCTCCGGTAAAGCACTCGAGTGGTGCAGGTCCTACCTCTCGGACAGATGGCAGCAGGTGAGATCCAGAAACACATCATCAGAACCATTCCACCAAAGCCAAGGTGTCCCACAAGGATCCTCCCTCTCCGCCTTACTATTCAATATATACATGCAACCTCTCTGCAACCTGATCCGGTCTTTCAACATTAACTGCATGATATACGCAGATGATGTGCTATTATACACGCCTTTTGCAACAGATAACCCAGACCTCGAACCAATAACATGCTGCATAAACGAAATATCCAATTGGCTACAATCCCAAAACCTCCGGATTCAACACAAGAAGACGGAGGTGATGTTCATTACAAGAAACCGTAACTTCACTGCCCCAACAGTACTGAAAGTGAAGGAAGCAGACCTCCAGACCAAATCCGCGATCAGATACCTCGGCATCACACTAGACCAGAACCTAAATATGCAAGCTCATATAAGTAACACTGTAAGGGCAGTATATCATAAAATTAGATCCCTTAGATACCTAAGATCTCTGCTGGAGCCAGATGATTTCAGGACTATCTATCAAGCACTAATTATCCCGCATTTCGATTATGCAAATGCAATACTTCAAGGTCTCCCCCAAACCACCCTAAACCCACTGCAAATGGCAATGAACACCGCAGCAAGAGTACTGCACGGAGCATCCAGGAAAGACCATGTCACACCTATAATGAAACAACTCCACTGGCTCCCGATTCAAGGTAGAATTACATTCAAGACCTTGCTGCTCACCTTTAAAGCCACCAAAGGTCTCTCGTCAACTTCACTAACTGAGCTAATCCAGATGACACCCCACAACAGAGACAGAAGGTCAGTAGCTCAAAACACCTTGATAGTCCCAAGATCTATAACTAAATGCTCCAAGTCAACATCCAGCAGGACTTTCAATCTTTATGCACCAGTGATCTGGAATAACCTCCCTCACAACATTAGATCAATCCCAGACATATTCCAATTCAGGAAGGCCGTGAAACACTACCTCTTCCTCATACATTACCCTGAACCTAATAGAAACTCAGCACCATTTGCCGAATCCACCCAAATCACTACTGTCTAAAACCACACAAACACATGATCAGCCTACAAATTGTATATATTGTATATTTTATGGTTGTGCATAGTTACCCTGTTAGCCAAGTTGATTATCCTGTTCATATGTAAACACAAAGTACTATTGGAAATGTGTATGTTCACTGTTTATTGTAAACCGCGCTGATGCTGAATAGCGCGGTATAAAAGAGACTTTAAATAAATAAATTAAATAAATCCTGTAACTCTTCTGGTGCTCTGTCATTTGTATCCAAAGCAGCAAATCGATTTTGCAGGCAGTCATTAAATTCTGGTGGTATATTCTCAAGGTTATATTTTGCTACTTTCAAGAGTGGCTTGCTTTTTTTCAGCTTTAATTTGAGTTTGCATATTAGTAGTTGGTGGTCTGTACCATAGTCTACTCCAGGTTTTGTCTTTGTTGATGTTCTTGAGTTTTTCCAATGTTGACTTCCACAGATGAAGTCAATTTGATTTTTGTACAATCCAGTGGGTGAAGTCCATGTGTACTGTTGCCGCTTGTGTTGCTGGAAGAGGGTGTTTGAGATGAATAGATCATTGGTCTTGCAGAATTCTGTCAGTCTTTCTCCAGCTTCATTTCTGTTGCCAAGTCCATATTTTCCAACCACTTTGCCTTCTTCTTTGTTGCCAACTTTTGTGTTCCAGTCACCCATGACTATCAAGATATCCTGTTTTCTTGTTCTGTCAGTTTCAGCTTGTACTTGTTCATAGAACTCATCCACTTCTTCTTCTTCTGCAGCTGTTGTTGGACCTTATACCTGAATAATAGCTGTGTTTGTAGCCATTCTCCATAGATGATAGAAATTAAATGTTCACTGACTGCATTGTATTTCATTACAATTCCTGCAAGTTTCTTCTTAATTATAAATGCACCATCATTTCTTCTTTGACTTTCATTTCCAGCATGTGGATGATCTTGAGAAGAATCTTGCTGGCATGTGGAATTAGAAAGATTGCGATAATTTTCACTGTGATCATCAGATGCGAAGTGCCCGATGCCAGTCCATTTCAGTTCACTGACACTCAACAGATCAAGTTATATACTTTCCATTTCATTCTTGACCACCTCCTACTTTCCTTGGTTCATACTTCATACGTTCCATGTCCCAATATGTAAGACATCTTTTCAGCTTCTGATTCTCATTTCCAATGTGATGAATTGAAAGAATAATAATAGCTATGGATACCACTCTATCAACATTTAGCTGCCTGACTGAAGACTACATACCATTTAAGAAAACTATACATAGGGTCACTATGAGTTGACATCGACTCAGTGGCACTTAAAAACTCAAATTCATTATTTTCTCCAATAGTTTTATATACAATTTTTATGCCAATGACTCCCAGATCTATCATTTTGCATGAAAAATTCACAAAACAATTCAGTCCTAAATATCAGCCTGCTTGTCTGACATTGCTATCTGGATGTCCAAGATGGATTTTTTTCTCCAAAACCAGTTCTCTTCTCCCCCACCCCTCCCTTTTTTAAAATCTGTATGGATGGTTCCCTCAGCCCATATCCTCATATTCATCTTTGATGCCTCACTCTCCTTCTCAATATACTTCCAAACCACTGCTAAAAAAGGAAGCAATTTCTTCCTTTTCAACATTGCTAAAATCAGTCTCTTGCGTTCTCAGCATTTTTTTCACCTCCCTTTTACTGTAACCTGCTGCTCAGGGGTCTCTCACTGAGCCATCTTTTTTCTGCTACAGTTTTTTTCAGAATTTAGTAGCAGGATTCACCTTCTTTCATTGTCACTATCACCATGTTACCCATCTCCTCAAGTCACAAATGCATTCACGTTGCGGCAACTAATTACTTGTCTTCCCTTCCATCTTCTTACATCCTTTTTTATGAACTGCAGTCATTGAGCAAGACAATTTTATCTGCGCCCTTCTCCATTGCCAAATGTATACCGTACTCGTATATCTGGAACAGTCATCCCGAGTCAAGTACCATGCTCCCTATTTTGCCACATTCAAATTCAGTCTAAAACTAACTTACATGTCATGTTTTCTTAACAAGATAAGCAGCTCCATGTAGCAGAGATTTTGTCATATATATATCTGTCTGGAAGCACTTCTGAAAGGACTGGTAGTAGTAGATTAGTACATGCAATATATGCAGGGCTGGCACAAGAGTTTCTGCTACCCTAGGCAGAAACCCCAGCCTCACCGCCACCCAGATGCTGCTGCTGCCGCCGCCGCCACCGCCACCGCCCCTAGCTGCTGCCACCCCCAGCTGTCAACACTATCATTACTGTCACCCTATCCCAGCTGCCGCCAATTCCATCTTGGCAGGGTGAGGCGGGCAGCGGCAGCATTTCCAAAAATGATGACTTTTTGCAGCCACTTTCTTGCCCACTGCAAGTCCTGCCGTGGATAAAAAAACGGTGGCAAAAAGTCACCACTTTTGGAAATAGTGCCATTGCTTCTGCCTGCCTCCCCCCCAAACAGAATTGGCAGCAACTGGAGGGAGGTGGCGTGGCTGATCATGTGTGCCGTTGCCTAGCTCACCTAGTGGATGGGCCGGCCCTGAATATATAGGCTTCTTTGAGGGTTCTAGTCAGCCCCAGTGTTGGATTTTATGAAAAATTGTTTTCTTTTCTGATGGCTGAAGGTCTGTTATCAGTAGATTTTACAGTTTAAACATGCACACATGGTTCCTTCAAACCTCTTAGTAGGCAAGTAACATTTGGTTAGTTTTCATTTTTTCACCAATATTTCTAAATTTTCCCAAGAAGGCATGGAATGTGTTGAAGTAAGAAGAACCAAAGCACTATCTTTGTCATTTAAGCAGTGTAGAAATAATCAAATATTGATTTTTTTTTTTACTAGTGTCTATCTTCTATTTCTTCCAAAAGCTTTAATGTCTGTACTGAAAGGGTTTATCCAGTTAATTTTTAGAATTAGTCACATAAACCCTAATGAGTTGTCTGAGCAGATTTTATGCAGTCCGAAATAAAAGGTGGAGCTGCAGGCATTCCTAGTGTATGGTTTATTTTGGCCAGTAAGCTCTGATATTCCGTGCTGGATAGACAAAGATGTTGGGTAACTTGAGTCACCTAGATATAAGGTTAACTGAAAAATATTATAGGAGTAATTTTATAAGTTAAACTTATGTGCCATCAATACATGTAAATCATGGTATTTTAGTGATTTGCGCATATAAATGGGCATTTATGCATGTACTTTTGCTGGTCATCATTTTATAAGTCTTCCCAAGAGCCCTACGGCATTTATTTTCACATTGGTGGAGTCTGGGCAGAGCATAGATGGAGCACAGAAGCACATGTGTAAATTATTTAAAATATGTTATTCCTGTGCATTCTTTACATATCTGGGTAGGGACATTTTCATCAGCTCTAGAGCTGAGGTAAGCGATTGCACCTTAAATTAAACACATTTTCACTTATGCTAGTATTTTATAAAGAAACATTTCTTTATAAAATAGAACCTAGGTAGCCACCTACTTTCAAGTTTCAAGTAGCTGCCTCCTTATAAAATTGCCCTACATGGTTAATTTTAGTCTGGCTATTTGGCCATTGCTGATGTTCCCCAGCATGCTTTACGAAGATAATTAAAAATGGATGGACAATCCCCTCCCACTGATTTTAATGGAACTGAATGAAACAAATAAAAGAAAGATTTTCAGGATCCATAAACAAATGCTAAGGTATCTAATCTGAAAAACAATCTGCAACAAAAATTCTTCCTTGGCACATTCCTACTTTCTGACCATGCTATCAAAACAACCATCCACTCTTTTATATCATCTCCAGCTTAGGTTACGGCAACCTGCTCCTCATGGATCTCCCACTACACCAGTCTATTCAGAATTCAGCTGCATGACTTCTCTTCCTTCAGCATTGCTAAGGTCACATAAACCCTCTTCTCTAGTCACTGCATTGGTTCCCCATACACTGTAAGCTTCTCTTACAAACAAATGCACTCATTCTGCAGATCCTTCTTACCCATCTTCTCTTTTTTATCTTTACATCTTTCCTCCTGAATGCCATCTTTTCCTTCTATTTATAATCATACCCTTCGTATTCAGAGAGACTTTTTTCTGCCAGGGAGCAGAAGTATGTTCCCTTGCGATTTCCCTTTTTCATTAAGCTATTAGAAGCCAGAAGAGTTAGAAAGACATTCCAAGAGTCTGAAAGACCTCCATATTATACCCTTCCTATAGGACCTTTCATCTGGACAGCCAACTGAGCACCAAGGCCAGGAAAAATCAAGTTTCTTTATACGGGCGATATGGACTTAAAGTTCTCTATAGTGTTCTTGTGGGAAGAGCAAGAGCACCAATCTATTGACATAGTGGTTTGCCAATGATATATTTACAGATTTAACATAAGAACATAAGAACATAAGATATGCCATACTGGGTCAGACCAAGGTCCATCAAGCCCAGTATCCTGTTTCCAACAGTGGCCAATCTAGGTCATACGTACCTAACAGTATCCCCAAAAGACACAGGTTCCACAATGCTTGTACTGGGTCAAGCATTGATATCCTGGGTCCCTTTATAATAACGGTTTATGGACCTTTCCTCCAGGAACTTGTCCAAACCTTTTTTTAAACCCAGCTACACTAACAGCTCTTACTACATCCTCCGGTAACAAATTCCAGAGTTTGATTACACGTTGAGTGAAAAAATATTTTCTCTTATTTGTCTTAAATAGTTTACCCTGTAGCTTCATTACATGTCCCCTAGTCTTTCTATATTTCTGTTATTCTGAATTTCCTTTTATCAAAGGTCCAATTCTATGGTCACACGATGCAGGTTCTACATTAAGAACCACCACCCAGGAAAACGTTTTAGGTGTCATCATGGATAACATGTTATAACCCTCCTCCCAGTGTGCAGTGGTGACCAAGAAAGCAAATAGAATGCTAGGTATCATAAGGAATGTAATGGAGAATAAAACAAAGGATATTATAATGCCTCTGTATTGTTCCATGATGCGACCACACCTTGAATATTGTGTGCAGTTCTGGTCACCGTATCTTAAAAAGGATATAGCATTATTAGAAAAGGTACAAAGAAGAGCTACTAAAATGGTAAAGGGGATGGAAGGATACCCCTATGAGGACAGGCTAAAAAGGTTAGGGCTCTTCAACCTGGAAAAGAGACGGCTGAGGGGAGATATGATAGAGGTCTATAAATTAATGAATGGAGTGGAACGGGTAAACGTAGATCAGTTGTTTATGCCATCAAAATATAGAAAGACTAGGGGACATGCAATGAAGCTACAGTGTAACCTATTTAAGACTAATAAGAGAAATATATTTTTTACTCAACGCATAATCAAACTCTGGAAGGATCTAGTAAAAGCTGTTAGTGTAGCTGGGTTTGGACAAGTTCCTGGAGGAAAGATCCTAAACCATTATTAAAGGGACCTGGAAAATCTACTGCTTGCCCCAGTACTAGCATTGTGGAACCTGTGTCTTTTGGGGAAACTGCTAGGTACTTGCTAGGTGCTTGATGGACCTTTGTCTGACCCAGTAAGGCATATCTTATGTTCTTATGCTCTTTTGTTCTTATCTCCATGATCTTATATATTCAAATTGGATGGGAGGTGCATATAATAATATAATTGGTTTAGTACACCACATGCTAAAGCCTAATGTACCATATATACCAAAAAGGTATGCTACAGTCCAACATTCTTATTTTAGCTTGTTTTTAGATCATTAGCCTCTATATCAGTGGTTCTCAACCAGTTCTCGGGGCACACCTAGGCCAGTTGGGTTTCAGGATTCCCACAATGAATATGCATGACATAGATCTGCATACAATGATGGCAGAACATGTAAATCTTTGTCATGTATTTTTATTGTGGTAACCATGAAAATGCAAGTGGCCTAGGTGTGCTTCGAGGATTGGGTTGAGGCTAATGATCTAAAAACAAGCTTAAATCAGAATGTTGAGTAAAAAATATCTTCTCTTATTAGTCTTAAATAGGTTACACTGTAGCTTCATTGCATGTCCCCTAGTCTTTCTATATTAATAGCCCCACCATCAGCCTATATTAGAGAGACCTTTGTAAAATATTTAAAAAAACAGATTAATATCCTTCCAGAAATTACCAGAACTATAGAATTCTGCATATGCATATTGCAAAGGCTATAGCTTATGCCCAGCAATTGCCCATGTTTTAATCCTAATTGAAAATGACCAAATACTCTGTCTTGAAAACGAGCACCTCCTCCTGGGGATCTAGGTGCTCTGCAAATTAGTGCTTCTAATACAGCTGCTCTTTATACTGTTATAAATTAACCTACCTAAGATGAAAGAAAATAGCTAATCTTGGGTTATTTTCCACTTTTTACTGATTAAGTAAAAAAGGGCATTAGTATTCTTATGAAGCTTGAGAGAAGGGGAAGCAGAAATAGACAGAGCGATGATGGATAAGGACTGAACTGTGTCTTGTTGGACAATATATTATTTTTTTATCATATATTTTGTATATCTTAATTAGTTTTCTTCTCTTGCTTGTCCAGCAGAATAAACAAACTCCAGTAGCAGCCTTCCGTTTTATTTCTACGTATTTTGAACAGTGCCTGATATGGCTCAACACTTATTCCTGGCATTTCTCCAATTATGCGGCCCTGCTCTCCTCAATCTCTAAATCATGCCTGGCTCCATTTCAGGCAGTTTTTCCATTGCTCTCAAGGGTATTTGACTCATTTTAAAGAGACTGTAATGATAAAAAGTTTGCTTTATTGCCAGTTTAACTCAATGTAATCTTAAATTTATAATCCCATTCTAGATTCCCAGAAGAACAGCCTAATGGCTAGAATAGTAGCCTGGGAGCCAAAGATGCCAAGATTCAAATGCCTCTGATATTCCTTGTGGCCTTGGGTCAGCCATTTAACCCTCTATTGCCTCAGGGACAAACTTAGTTTGTAAACCCTCTCGGACAAGGAAATACCAACTGTACCCGAATGAAACTCATCTTGAACTACCGCTGGAAAGGCATTAGTCAAATTCTAAATAAATACAATATATATTTTAAATGCACAGAGACAGGAGAAATACAATTGCACATCAACATTTTTGGTAGATAAACCATTGAGCAGTGATACTCAATCCCAGTCCTCCAGGGTTGCCAATAGTTCAGGTTTTCAGGATATCCCTAATTAATAAGCCTGAGAGAGATTTGCATACAATGCAGGTAGTAGACATGAAAATATTTCTCATACATATGAATTAGGGATATCCTGAATACTGAACCTGTTGGTGACCTTGGAGGATTAAGAGTGAATACCAAGGCCATTTGTGCCACATGGAGTAAGAGATGGCTGCAGCCGCAGTGATCATTTGAATTTGAAAGGGGATTGCTGCTGTATAGCTTTTCTACCAGTCAAAGAGGTGTACATTCAGGTACTGTATATATATTTTTCTCTTGACCCCAAAGAGCTCACAATCTATCTTTTTGTTCCTGAGGCAACAGAGGGTTAAGTGGATTGCCCAAGGCCACAAAGAGCATCTGTGGGACTAGAAATCCCAGTCCTTCCAGCACAAGGTTGCTGTTGTCTAGTGGGATTTGAAGCCTTGGTTCTCCGGCCTGAGATAACTTGCCCCAACTACTAGGCCACTCCTCTCTCTTTAGCAATCTAGCAATATAGGAGCATATGAATTTTAGCATACCGATTAAGACATACTATGAAGCATTACTCTGCCCACTAAATATGTCAGGAAAGATTAGAGTGAACATGTTCAAATTTGCATGTCTGTACATTCAAACAAAGGAACAATTTATTTCATTAAATTTATAATTATCCAATCTTTACACTTCTAAGGGACATGTTTACTAAGCTGCAATGGCTGTTAACGCACGCTTGAGTGCACACTAATAGGACATGCTAACAGCATGTATGCTAAACAGACAGCACGGGGTTACTTCCACACTATGTGCGTGAAGTGGGATTTTAGAAGGGGCATCCAGGAAGAATATGTAACATTCGGAGTAGAATGTCCAAGAATCCTGGGGAGTGGCAGCAATGAAGGGAGGAACATGTAAGTGCCTTTGAAAATATCTCCGGCTGCACCCCAAACAATGAATATCCCACATAAGTTATGAAGACAGGTCCCATGTAGATGGGCTGATGGGGGGGCTAGAGTTGGAAGTCCCCTTTGACCTCAGTGCGGCAGCATTCTAAACTTCAGTACAGCTGCCGAAGTGAAGGAAAAAGACACTCTTCACTTTGGCAGCTGTTAGAGGTGAACTGGGGACTCTTCGGCTCCCTCTAAAGCATTTTAGATAGCCGCGGGGCTTTTTTGGAGGGGGAAGGGAGGGGGCTTGGACTGGAAATGGGCTGTGGGGGGAGCTAGGACTGGAAATGGACTGAGTGGAGGGGGGCTTGAACTGGAAATACCTGATGGGGAGGGGGGCTTGGAATGGAAATAGGATGACTGGAAGGGGAGTTAGAACTGGAAATGGGCTGGGGGCAGAGCTTGCCACGGTGCGAAATGGCAGCCTAGAAGATCAGCTCCCATTACATACCAAGAATACTGAATCCCCTTCCCTTCAATGAGAAGCGTGACTGGTCAGATTAATTAATACTGAACTGGGAAGATGTCAACTTTAAAACCAGCAAAGATAGATTTCCAAGCAGCTGGAACGGCAGCAAAAACAGTGAAACAAGAAGCTGCGTCACCACAGAAAATGGCACCGGAGAAGGGGGCGACGGATGGCCTAAGAGAAATTCTTGTGGAAATAAAATTAGTCAAAGAGCTAATAACAGATAACACTGAAACTCTGTGGCAAGTGCAAGAAGACTTAGCTGAACTTAAAGATAAACTAATTGATGTGAACAATCGGTTAACTAAAGTGGAAATTGCAAGCGCAAAAACATGAAAACTTATTGCTTCAAATTGGTCCAATAGTTAGACGTATTTCAGTGTTGGAAACACAGACTGAGGACCAAAGTAATCGAGCAAGAAGGAACAATATTTGAATTGGAATTCCAGAAGGAGTAGAAGGAGCAGACCCTATTGGGTACCTTGAAAAATTGATTCCAGAATTTTTGCAAACTATGTTTCACAGAACTTTGGAGTTGGAGCGTGCTCATAGAACTCCATCACATAGAGCAAAATAGCAGTAAATACCCAAGGCCATTTGTGGCAAAGGAGCTGCGATACCCACAAACTCTTCAAATTCTACAAATTGCAAAGCAGAAAACCCTGCTACAGCTGCAAGGACACAAGATTGACTTTTATCCAGACCTAAGCAAAAGAACCATGGAGCGAAGGAAGGAACTGTTGGCTTGCCATACGGAGATGCAAAAACTACAAGCGAGGTATGGCTTGCTATATCCAGCAAAAATGCGAGTAACGCTACATAATACTACGCGCACGTTTGAAGATCCCGCAGCATTGCGCACATTTCTTTGAGATTAGGAGCAAATGGAAACTGGAAGATGAAATCCGCTGGAATACTGTGCATATGGTAGAATTATGGTGATTTTTATAGCTGCAGACTATACAATAGCAAGTATAAATAGATTGTGAATATTGTTGTACAAAATGTGTAAAGGTAAAAGGTTCAGCTGTAGAATGGAAGGGAAGGGTAGGAGATATTGTAAAGTGTAACAATACTAGCAATGGTGGACTCTTTGGGGCTCAATCAGCACAATGGGTGGGAACAACTTCACCAGACAAGTGTTAATAGTTAAAAGGGATGTAGAATGCTGGCTATGTCAGTCTATTAGCGAATTAAGTATGCAAACAGTCAAAAGAGCTTGCACAGTGTATAATGGTAAAACAAGAAAAGAAGTTGAGACATGGCTAGTCATATTGTTAAGGTGTTAACCTTAAATGTGAAGGGCATTACAAATCCAATAAATTCAAGAAAATTATACTATACTGTCAGAAACAGAAGGCGGACATAGTATATTTACAAGATACGCACCTAACAGTAGGCGAATCAAGCAAGGTAGGATCAAAATTCTACCAGAAGATCTTGGCAGCGCCAGTATTGAGAAAGAAAGGAGGGGTGATAATACTGGTTCGGAAAGGCCTTGCACCGGCTATTAAAGAGACCAAGGTTGATCTTAATTGTAGGTGGGCCAAGGCAACAGTTCTCCTAAATCAAAGAACTTACACGCTTATGACAATATATGCCCCTAATCAGGATGACCCAAAATTTTTTACGGAAGTTGCAATGGAGCTTGCAGATGCTGCATCTACCCAAATAATTCTTGGAGGAGATTTTAACATAGTACAGGATCCTTTAATTGATAGAATCCCACATAAGCCACAAAGTAAGGCTAAGGCTCAAGCTGTGATTCGGGGTATGATTGAAGATTTAGGTCTGGTGGACCCATGGAGATTATTACATCCAAAAGATAAAGAATATACATTCTATTCTCTACCGCACAGTTCTCAAAGAAGAATTGATTATTTCTTAATGTCAAGTACTCTAGTCCCACAAATAATATCATCAGAGATATGCGCGACTACTGTTTCAGATCACGCTGCAATAGTATGTACACTTGATGCAAAAGAGGAAAAGAAAAGTCAAGCAAGATGGAGAATGGACAAAGCATTGCTAGCTGATGGCACATTTGTGGCTTACATGAGAAAAGAAATTGCTAGCTACTTTCAATTAAATGTAGTCACAGAAACCTCAACTTGGGCCTGGTGGGAAGCGTTCAAAGCCAATATGCAAGCGCATATAACATCGTTTGCCATACAATCTAGGAGGGAAAAAAAGAAAACCCTGACAGAGCTAGAGATGCAAATTCGCACAGGAGAGAAAATACTAATTAAGAGAATGGATCCGATGATTCTACAGTGACTACAGAAATTGGGATATCAATATAACTCAGTCCTTAGCATAGAGGTGCAACAACATAGTAATATACAACAAAGTATATATGAAAACAGAGCGGGTACCCTATTGTCTAACACACTGAAAGCCAAAAGAGCAGCAACTCCTTTGGAGTGGAGGAGTGGAGGAGTAGCCTAGTGTTTGGGGCAAGGTACTTCAGGCCAGAAGGTCAGGGGTTCAAATCCCACTAGAGGACAGCAACCTTGGGCCAGAAGGACTAGGGTTTCTAGTCCCACAGGTGCTCCTTGTGGTCTTGGGCAAGCCACTTAACCCTCCATAGCCTATGCTCCCTGTAAAATAGTTATCTCCAAGTTATAATGCCCTGTTCAATGTAATTTCAGTTTGTTCAATGTAAACCACACTGATGCAGAATAGCACAGTATATAAGAGAATGTAAATAAACACATATCACTGTGCTGCAGAATGGTGAAGGAGAGCTACTTACTAAAGATGAGCATATATTGGAACATGGTAGAAGATTCTATGCCAAGCTGTATCAGTCAGAAATAGATTGGGAAAAAGGAGAATTTGATAAGATGGTCTCTAATATAACAAGACCAAAATGTTTCAAGGCTCAGGCAGAAGCGCTGGAGGAAGATATTGATGAGGAAGAGATCAATTTAGCTATTAATCAACTGGCTAAGGGTAAAGCGTGTGGACCGGATGGACTCTCACTAGAATTGTATTCAATGTTTGCAGAGTGCATAGTGCCTAACTTGCAGGTATACTATTCTAGACTAAGCGAGGAATGTCCTGCGGTGGGAGCAATGTCCAAAGCCACTATTGTCATACATCCCAAACCAGGCAGGGATCCACAGAAGATAGAAAACTACAGACCCATCTCTCTTTTAAATGCTGACTACAAGATATACGCTAAAGTATTGGCCAACAGATTAAGTAAAGTTCTTAGCACGTTAATACATTCAGATCAATGTGGTTTCATGGCTGACAGATCTACCACGGACAATGGAAGACTACTTGCACAAGTACTGGTGCAAGCTCAGCAAATTTCGGAACCAATAATTGGCCTAGCACTCGACGCTGAAAAGGCATTCGACTGAGTAGAGTGGCTATACCTTTTTCAAGTGCTGAGATGGTTTGGAATAAAAGATGGAATAATAAGAAGAATTGAAACACTATATGCAAACCCCTCAGCGTGGATTGCAGCAAATGGAATGCTCTCGGCACCTTTTAAACTATTCAGAGGCATGAGACAGGGGTGCCCTCTCTCACCGCTCCTATTTAACCTGGTGATAGAACCACTAGCTAGTATGATTCAACAACATAAGAGCTTAGAGGGGATAAATATTAAAGGATGTCAGTGTAAGTTATCGGCATATGCAGACGACCTTCTCCTCTTTCTGAAGCCCTGCTCATTAACAACAGTTTTACAAATTATAGAAGCATTTTCTGCTAATTCAGGATATAAGGTAAATTTAACCAAGACCACAATAATACCCCTAAACGCACAAGCATCAGAATTAATAGTACAGGACTATCCATTTCAAAAGGCACAATCGTCTTTTAAATATCTAGGAATTACATTTGGGATCACGATGCAGAGAACAATGGAGCAAAATATGGAACAGTGCGAAAAGATTATTAAGGAATACACGACTAAATGGATGCCGTTATATTTAACTTGGTGGGGAAGATTAGAAACCATAAAATGGTAATAGTCCCTAAAATTAATTATATTCTAAGTATGATTCTTGTCCTATTTCAGCAAATCTTTTACAAAAAACTAGGAAGGCTCCTGTTAAAATTTCTGTGGCAAAATAAAACTCCCAGGATATCAGAAAATAAATTAAAAAACCCAAAGCAAGTGGCGGTGTGCATTTTCCAGATTTTTACTATTATCACCTAGCCTCCTTGTTAAAACAAGGGGCACAGTGGACAAGAGAAGAGGATAAGGAGAATGGCCCTAGATGGCTACAAGTAGAGCAAGCTATCAGCGGCCCAATACCAATACAATTACGTGTAGGAGCGGGATGGAGTCAACGGAAGCTGTACAATGAGATAATGCGGAACACACAACTGGTGTGTCAAAAGATAAAGCAATGTGTCAAAGATGAAGTAAATACACTAAAGATGAGCCAATCTGGTTAAATCCGGAACTAACAATAGCAGGGAAATGTTTTGCATGGATGGAATGGATTCAATGTGGTATATGGAAATTAAGTCACTTAATGCACAATGACACATTTAAGTCCTTTCAAGAGATGAAGCAAGAATTTGGACTGTTGGATAAATGTCTTTACCAATGGTGTCAGCTCCGTCACTGCTTAAACAAAGCAGGGGTGTTTCCGATTCTGATTAAGTCTGGGTGGCTGTTATATCAAAAGATGCAAGAAATCCAAGCTGGCTCCCAGCCAATAACAAAGTTCCTCAATGTAGAGAGGCCCTCTTTTGTGGTTTTAAACTACAGGTTTTCCCGGATGTTGGCCGTCATACCCAGCTTCGTCGGAAGCAATTTTTGGGTCTGAAAGCCCGGGTGGTGGCTCTCGGGGCTTCTTTTTTCCTAAAGTTCCCATGTCGGTGTATTATAACTCTAGAGGGGCAGACGTATACGTTTACTGATGTATCATCATTGTTAAATTTTCTAAATGGAAGGGAAACTGTTGGGAATTAGTGGGAGGGTATGGTTATGATTATTAGCTCCCTATTGTGGAGTTATCCAACTCCTAATTGCTCTTTTATTTTTTCTTTTCCTTACTTGGGATCGGCTTCTCTCCCTTGATGTGTTTCTTTTATGTGGTTTGTATTTTTTGGATTATTACAATGTATTATCTGTTTTTGTTTTCTTTACAATTGTGCTGTATTCAAGAAAATTTCATAAATAAAAGTTATTAAAAAAAAACAAAAAACAAAGTTCCTCAAACTCATAAGATCAAGGCTAAATGATAAGAGTGTTGGAACACAACTAATGTGGGAAAGGGAAGCAGGGGAACTAGAGTGTCCAAAAATGTGGGAAAGGTTTTGGGGATCACAAATAAGGATTACTCATGCAGCCTCTCATACACAAACACTATACTTCCTGGCGCATAGAGCATACCTGACTCCACTAAAAGTGTCCAAATGGAATCCTCAAGCGGGGAATCGATGTTGGTCTTGTAGATTGGATGTTGGAACGCTGTCACATATGATATACCAATGTGCGAATTTACAGAACTATTGGCACCAAGTGTGGCAATGAATAACTAAGTTATTGGATATTCAAGAGCCACTGACATATCGGATAATAATCTACAAGTCCCTAGCAGAAATGCCTAGCTTGGAAAAAACAGATCACCAAGTACTGGACTTAATGATAAGCTTAGCGATAAAAGCTATCATGATACACTGGAAAAATTTCCCTGATCTAAAGATGGAATACTGGTGGAACCTAGTATGCAAACACAAGAAATATGAGAAGGCCTTTGTAGAACAAAATCATCAATATTTTCAATTACTAAAAAAATGTGATACTATAAATAGACGATTAAACGTGTAACTGGCCCAAAGTAAGGTGGAACAAACAATAAAACAATCAAAGAGGACTACGTCTCATCAGAATGAGTCAGGAAAAATACATTCTTGAAAATACTCAACAATCAAGGGAAATTTAAAAGAACTCACAAGTAACGGCAATATAGATTGATACTAGCCAGCAACTACGTAACTAGTTTCTACTGTTCATGTTACTGTTCTTAAAATGTTAGTTAATTGTTAAGGTAGATGATGTATCATCTGTCTATACAGTATTTTGTGCAAAACTCAATGAAGATAATTTAAAAAAAAGAACTGGAAATGGACTGAGAGGAGGGGGGCTTGAACTGGAAATAGCTGATGAGGGGGACTGGAATGGAAATAGGATGACTGGGGGATCTAGGAATGGAAAAGGGCTAATGGAAGGGCTAGGATAGGACTGGGCATGGGCTGTTGGGGGGGGGGCTAGGATTGGAAATTGGCTGATGGTGGGGCTAGAAAAGGACTGGAAATGGGCTGATGGGGGCTGGGATTGGAAATGGGCTGTTGGGGGGCTAGGATTGGAAATGGGCTTTGGGGGGTGGGTCTTGGATTGAAATAGACTCATGGAGGGGATAGGACTGAAAATAGGCTCATAGGGGTGCTTGGATTGGAAATGGGCTGAGTGCGGGGGAGCTAGAACTGGAAATGGGCTGAGTGAAGGGGGGCTTGAACTGGAAATAGCTGATGAGGAGGGGGGCTTGGAATGGAAATAGGATGACTGGGTAGGACTGGAAATGGGCTGATGGATGGGCTGAGATAGGACTGGAAATGGGCTGTTGGGGGGCTAGGTTTGGAATTGAGCTGTGTGGGGGGGGGGACTGGATTGAAAGGGACTCATGGAGGGGCTAAGAATGGAAATAGGCTGAGTGGGGGAGCTAGGATTGGAAATGGGCTGAGTGGAGAGGATCTAGGATTGGAAATGGGCTGATAGTGGGGCTAGGAAAGGACTGGAAATGGGCTGATGGGGGGCTAGGTTTGGAAATGAGCTGGGGGCTTGGATTGAAATGGACTCATGGAGGGGCTAGGACTGGAAATAGGCTCATAGGGGGCTTGGATTGTAAATGGGCAGAGTGGGGGGCATGGACTGAAAATTGGCTGAGTGGCGGGGAGCTAGCAATGGATATGGGCTGATGCAGGGCTGGGATTGGAAATGAGCTGATGGAGGGGCTAGGATAGGACTGGAAATGGATGGGGAGCTAGGACTGGAAATGAACTGATGGGTGCTAGCATTGGAAATGGGCAGATGGGGGGCTTGGATAGGACTGGAAATGGATGGGGGAGCTAGGACTGGAAAATGGCTGATGGTGGGGCTAGGATAGGACTGGAAATGGGCTGATGGGGGGCTAGGGTTGGAAATGGGCTGATGGGGGACTTGAATAGGACTGGAAATGGATGGGGGAGCTAGGACAGGAAATGGGCTGTGGGGGTGAGCTAGGACTGGAAATGGGCTGAGTGGAGGGGGGCTTGAACTGGAAATAGCTGATTGGGAGGGGGGCTTTGAATGGAAATAGGATGACTGGGAGGAGCTAGGACTGGACATGGGCTGATGGAGGGGCTTGGATAGGACTGGACATGGGCTATTGGGGGGGGGGGGGCTAGGATTGGAAATGGGCTAATAGTGGGGCTAGAAAAGGACTGGAAATGGGCTGATGCTGCAGCCGGGATTGCAAATGGGCTGTTATGGGGGCTAGGATTGGAAATAGGGCTTTGGGGCGGGTCTTGGATTGAAATGCACTCATGAAGGGGCTAGGACTGGAAATAGGTTTATTGGGGTGCTTGGATTGGAAATGGACTGAGTGGGGGGAGCAAGGACTGGAAATGGGCTGAGTGGAGAGGAGCTTGGATTGGAAATGGGCTGATAGTGGGGCTAGGGAAGGACTGGAAATGGGCTGATGGGGGGCTGGGATTGGAAATGAGCTAATGGAGGGGTTAGGATAGGACTGGAAATGGGCTTTTGGGTGGGGGCTAGGTTTGGAAATGAGCTGTGGGGGTGAGCTAGGACTGGAAATGGGCTGAGTGGAGGGGGGCTTGAACTGGAAATAGCTGATTGGGAGGGGGGCTTTGAATGGAAATAGGATGACTGGGAGGAGCTAGGACTGGACTGGCTAGTGGGGGGGCTTGGATTGAAATGGACTCATGGAGGGGCTGGGAATGGAAATAGGCTCATAGGGGGGCTTGGATTGGAAATGCGCTGAGTGGGGGGGGGGTAGGACTGGAAATGGGCAGAGTGGGGGGATTGGACTGGAAATTGCCTGAGTGGAGGGGAGCTAGCACTGGAAATGGGCTGATGGGAGGCTGGGATTAGAAATGAGCTGATGGAGGGGATAGGATAGGACTGAAAAGGGATGGGGGAGCTAGGACTGGAAATGGACTGATGGGGGGCTAGGGTTGGAAATGGGGTGATGGGGGACTAGGGTTCAAAATGGGCAGATGGGGGACTTGGTAGGACTGGAAATGGATGGGGAGCTAGGACTGGAAAATGGCTGATGGTGGGGCTAGGATTGGATTGGAAATGGGCTGATGGGGGGGGGCTGGAATAGGTCTGGAAATGGATGGGGGAGCTAGGACAGGAAATGGGCTGTGGAGGGGGGCTTGAACTGGAAATAGCTGATTGGGAGGGATGCTTGGGATGGAAATAGAATGGCTGGGGGAGATAGGACTGGAAATGGGCTGATTGAGGGGCTAGGATAGGACTGGACATGGGCTGTTGGGGGGGCTAGGATTGGAAATGGGCTTTGGGGCGGGTCTTGGATTGAAATGGGCTCATGGAGGGGCTAGGACTGGAAATAGGCTTATAAGGGTGCTTGGATTGGAAATGGGATGAGTTGGTGTGGGTAGGACTGGAATTGGGCAGAGTGGAGGGCTTGGGCTGGAAATTGGCTGAATGGAGGGGAGCTAGAACTGGAAAGGTGCTGATGGGGCCTGGGATTGGAAATGAGATGATGGAGGGGCTAGAATAGGACTGGAAATGGATGGGGAGGAGTAGCCTAGTGGTTGGGGCAAGGTACTTCAAGCCGGAAGGTCGGGGGTTCAAATCCCACTAGAGGACAGCAACCTTGGGCCGTAAGGACTGGGGTTTCTAGTCCCACAGGTGCTCCTTGTGGTCTTGGGCAAGCCACTTAACCCTCCATAGCCCATGTTTCCTGTAAAATAGTTATCTCCAAGTTATAATGCCCTGTTCAATGTAATTTCAGTTTGTTCAATGTAAACCGCACTGATGCAGAATAGCGCGGTATATAAGAGAATGTAAATAAATAAATAAATGGGGGAGCTAGGACTGGAAAATGGCTTATGGTGGGGCTAGGATAGGACTGGAAATGGACTGATGGGGGGCTAGGGTTGGAATTGGGCTGTGGAGGGAGGGCTTGAACTGGAAATAGCTGATTGGGAGGGGGGCTTGGAATGGAAATAGGATGACTGGGGGATCTAGGACTGGAAATGGGCTGATGGAGGCACTAGGATAGGACTGGACTTGAGCTGTTGGGGGCTAGGATTGGAAATGGGCTGATGGTGGGGCTAGAAAAGGACTGGAAAAGGGCTGATGGGGGGCTGGGATTGGAAATGGGCCATTTGGGGGGGCTAGGAATGGAAATGGGCTTTGGGGCAGGTCTTGGATTGAAATGGACTCATGGAGGGGCTAGTACTGGAAATAGGCTTATGGGGTGCTTGGATTGGAAATGGGCTGAGTGGGGGGAACAAGGACTGGAAATGGGCTGAGTAGAGAGGAGCTAGGTTTGGAAGTGGGCTGATATTGGGGCTAGGAAATGACTGGAAAAGGGCTGATGGGGGACTGGGATTGGAAATGAGCTATTGCAGCGGCTAAGATAGGACTGGAAATGGGCTGTTGGGGGGGGTCTAGGCTTGGAAATGAGCTGTGGGGCTTGGATTGAAATGGACTAATGGAGGGGCTAGGAATGGAAATAGATTCATAGGGGGCTTGGATTGGAAATGGGCAGAGTGGGGGGCTAGGACTGGACATGGGCTGATGGAGGCGCTAGGATAGGACTGGACATGGGCTCTTAGGGGGGCTAGGACTGGAAATGGGCTGATGGGGGACTGGGATTGGAAATTGGCTGTTGGGGGGCTAGGAATGGAAGTGGGCTTTGGGGCAGGTCTTGGATAGAAATGGACTCATGGAGGGGCTAGGACTGGAAATAGGTTCATAGGGGTGCTTGGATTGGAGATGGACTAAGTGGTGGGGGAGCTAGGACTGGAAATAGACTGAGTGGAGAGGAGCTAGGATTGGAAATGGGCTGATAGTGGGGCTAGGAAAGGACTGGAAATGGGCCAATGCAGGTTGGGATTGGAAATGAGCTAATGGAGGGGCTAGGATAAGACTGGAAATGGGCTGTTGGGGGGTCTAGGTTTGGAAATGAGCTGGGGGGGGGCTTGGATTGAAATGGACTCATAGATGGGCTAGGACTGGAAATAAGCTCATAGGGGGCTTAGTTTGGAAATGGGCTGAGTGGGGGAGCTAGGACTGGAAATGGGTAGAGTGGGGGGCTTGGATTGGAAATTGGCTGAGTGGAGAGGAGCTAGCACTGGAAATGTGCTGATGACGGGCTGGGATTGGAAATGAGCTGATGGAGGGGCTAGGATAGGACTGGAAATGGATGGGGAGCTAGGACTGGAAATGGGCTGATGGTGGGGCTAGGAGAGGACTGGAAATGGTTGGGGGCACTAGGACTGGAAAATGGCTGATGGTGGGGCTAGGAGAGGACTGGAAATGGATGGGGGAGCAAGGACTGGAAATGGGCTGATGGGGGGCTAGGATTGGAATGGGGCAGATGGGGGTTGCATGGATAGGACTGGAAATGGATGGGAGAGCTAGGGCTGGAAAATGGCTGATGGTGGGGCTAGGAAAGGACTGGAAATGGATGGGGGAGCAAGGACTGGAAATGGGCTGATGGGGGGCTAGGATTGGAATGGGGCAGATGGGGGTTGCTTGGATAGGACTGGAAATGGATGGGAGAGCTAGGGCTGGAAAATGGCTGATGGTGGGGCTAGGATAGGACTGGAAATGGATGGGGGATCTAGTACAGGAAATGGCTTGTGTAGGGGGGCTTGAACTGGAAATAGCTGATGGGAAAGGAGGCATGGACTGGAAATGGGCTGTGGGGGGTGAGCTAGGACTGGAAATGGGCTGAGTGGAGGGGGGCTTGAACTGGAAATAGCTGTTTGGGAGGGGGGCTTGGAATGGAAATAGGATGACTGGGGGAGATAGGACTGGAAATAGGCTGTTGGGGGGTCTAGGTTTGGAAATGAACTGGGGGGCGTGGATTGAAATGGACTAATGGATGGGCTAGGACTGGAAATAGGCTCTAAGGGATTTGGATTGGAAATGGGCTGAGTGGGAGGGGCGGACTAGGATAGGAAATGGGCTGATGGTGGGTCTAGAAAAGTACTGGAAATGGGCTGATGGGGGCTGGGATTGGAAATGGGCTTTTGGGGGGCTAGGAATGAAAATGGGTTTTGGGGTGGGTCTTGGATTGGAATGGCCTAATGGAGGGGCTAGAACTGGAAATAGGCTTATAGGGGTTCTTGGATTGGAAATGGAATGGGTGGTGGGGGAGCTAGGATTGGAAATGGACTGAGTAGAGAGGAGCTAGGATTGGAAATAGGCTGATAGTGGGGCTAGGAAAGGACTGGAAATGGGCTGATGGCGGGCTGGGATTGGGAATGAGCTAATGGAGGGGCTAGGGTAGGACTGAAATGGGCTGTTTGGGGGTCTAGGTTTTGAAATGAGCTGGGGGGGCTTGGATTGAAATGGACTCAGGATGGTCTAGGACTAGAAATAAGCTCATAGGGGGCTTGGATTGGAAATGGGCTGAATGGGGGAGCTAGGACTGGAAATGGGCAGAGTGGGGCCCTTGGATTGGAAATTGGCTGAGTGGAGGGAAGCTAGGACAGGAAATGGGCTGATGGGGGCTTGGGATTGGTAATGGGCTGATGGAGGGGCTAGGATAGGACTGGAAATGGGTGGGAGAGCTAGGACTGTAAATGGGCTGATGGGGGGCTAGGGTTGGAAATGGGCTGATGGGGGGCTTGGATAGGACTGGAAATGGAAGGATGGGGGCACTAGGACTGGAAAATGGCTGATGGTGGGGCTAGGATAGGACTGGAAATGGACTGATGGGGGCTAGGGTTGGAAATGGGCTGATGGGTGGCTTGAATAGGACTGGAAATGGGGGGGGGAGCTAGAACTGGTAATGGGTTGATGGTTGATAGGACTGGAATTTAGCTGATGGGGAGCTAGTGTTGGAAATGGGTTATTGGGGAGGCTTGGATAGGACTGCAAAAAGGACTGGAAATGGGTTGGTGGGGCTAAGATACGACTGGAAATGTGCTGATGGGGGGGGGGGCTAGGATAGGACTGGAAATGGATGGGGGGGTTTAGGACCAGAAATGGGCTGATGGAAGGGCTAGGATAGGATTGGAAATGGGCTGATGGGGAGGCTAGGATTAGAAATGGGCTGATGCAGGTACTAGAAGGGAGCGGCTGCTGGATGGGACTGGCACTAGAAGGGAGCTGATGTTGGGGGAGGACTAAAATGGGATGGGGCTGGGAGAATGAAATGGAGAGGGGAAAATATTTTGTGTGGGAGGGAAGAAAAATCTATGATTGGCCAGGTATTGGGAGAGTAAGTGGGGACTGAGGATGGAGAGGTAAAATTTGAGTGGATGAAAAAAGAATAAAGAAAGAGATGGAGGAAAGACAAAAGGAGGAAGATCAGTATGTTAAAGCAGATGTAGAGAGGAATGGAAAAAAAAAACTAGACGAGAGAAGAAAGGACAAATGGACAGCAGACAATGGAGAAATACAGAAGATAAGAAGAAACCAGAAGAAAGTGACTGGAGCAATTGCAACTGAATAATAAATTGCACAAATGTAGAAAAATACTTTCTTATTTTGATTTTATTAACTGAAATATGTCAGCTCTGGGAAATGTGTATCTTTAACATCTGCATTTTGTTTAGTACAAGTGGAAATTAATTTATAGTTTTATTTCTGCACTGTTGTACATTCCAAGTGTGGCTTTTGGGTTTCCCAATTTAATTATTGTCTTCCTATTTCTAAATTTGGGTTCCCTTGTTCTTTGTTTGGTGATGGTCTATGTTCTGCATGTGTAACCGGGCTGAGGTATTCTGTTTATGTAGTTTGATAGTGCCACTTGTTCTCTTTCCCCAGTAGGAGATGTACTGGTATTTTCTGAGATGTATTGGTTTAATATTTGCAATGTTGCCTTTTGATAGGTAGAGTATGGTGCTTTATGAGTCCTGGTAGTACTGTTATGAAATGGTGGGTTTGCTATGGGTTCTAAATGGGCAGTGTTTGTAGTACTTCCTAATGTGCCTGGTGGTTGGCACTGGAGTATAATAATGTAGAAATCTTTGTCTTTCTTTATCCATACACTCATTAAGAGGCATGTTTACTAAAGGTTAGTGCATGTTAACATTATGCAAATGAGGCCCCGCACCAAGTCTCCACACATAGCCCTGCACCCCTCTTGGGCCGCCCCTGCAAGAGAACATGAGACATAAGCAGCTTCTGCACCTCTTATCCCCCAATTACAAAGACATATAAACAGAGAGAATATACTCCTCCTCCCTTGACTTTCTCGGCTGCTGTCTCTGCCTGTATCACTGCCCAGCCTGCTTCAGCAACTGATGCTGCCTCACTTGCTCTCTTGACTCAATGCCCTGTTGCTCCATCTCTAGCTCTAGCTCTAGCTGATGCTGCCTTTCCTGATCTACTGCCCTACTGCGGTGTTCCATCCCTGCTCCCCCCCTCCTCCGCCCTCCATCAGCAAACAAGCCATTGATAGCAATCTTCAAAGAGCTCCTTATTGCGTGCAACCAAGTGACTTCAGAACATGTTGCTAATGTTGCTACATTACAACTTCAGGTTTGTTTATAAGCGCAGCTGCTCAGGGGCGGTTCTATCATTAGGCCAATTGAGGCGGTGGCCTCAGGCGGCAGTTTTTCGGGGCTGTGTTTATTTCTCATTTTGCTATCTCTGGGCTGCTACTGTCTTCCCGCTGCTCTTTTTCTCACTCAAGCTCATTCAAAAAAGAAAAAAAGCAGCGGGAAGGCAGTGGCAGGCCAGAGGTGGCAAAATCAGAAAAAAAATACTGCCGGAGTGCCGCCGCCCCCCCCCCCCCCCCCGAGAAACTGCTGCCTGGACTGGAGGAAAGACATAAATGCATGCCGAAAGTCGCATCTGTTACTGACAGCCTGCGGGGATCCCAAGCCCCACTGGCAGAAGTGGTTGGGAGAACGGGTGACTCTCCATGGGAATCCCAAGCGCTGGCCCGAGCTGCTTCTGTTTCAGAGCTCCAGGAAGAACTGCACCATTAATAAAGCCTCTTGGCAGCACTAAGGCCACGGCAGACTCCAGGCTGCAGATCGTTGAGTGAGTAGTCTTTAGTGCAATACTGCTTCAAATTTAATCAGTGAAAATCAGTTGTTTTCATTGCTGTAAACCAGGACTTCCCAAACCTGTCGTGGGGACCCTAAGTAATATGAGGTACATATGTTTTCTTTCACTGCATAGCCAAGCTTTGAAACTCATTGCCAGAAGATGTGGTCAAAGTTGCTAGTGTAGCTGGTTATAAATGGCTTGGATAAATTCCTGCAGGAAAGTATTAAAGGTTGACCTGGGGGAAGCTGCTGTTTATCCCTGCAGATAAGTAGCATGGAATCTGGCTGCTTCTGGCATTATTACAGGACCTGGATTGGCCACTGTTATAAACATGATACTGAGCTTGATTGAGCTTTGGTCTGACCCAGTAGGACTATTCTTATTTATTTATTTATTTATTTAACACTCATTTATATACCGCATCTTCCAAAGTTCAGTTGCGGTATACAATTAACAACAATTAACAAAGCGCAGTTTGTTTTACATAGAACATCTTAAAATTTTACATTGAACATCATAAGTTAACGAAGCAAAGTGTGATAAACTAAACAGTATATTTAAGTTAGAGCAGTGAGAGTAACAATTAACTAACAAAATGTAATGTCTAAACAGCGTAAGACAGTACATAACCTATGTAACTATATACAAGTGGAGGTATTTGGGCATAAGAGTTTGGGTCGTCGTTTCATTTAAGCTATATGTGTTGTTCATTTAGATGGGAGGTTTGTGCTTGATATGATCGGGTACCTGTTTAGCCTTTATCTAAGTTGAGTGCTAGGTTTTCCATGGAATTATAGTGTTTAGTGAATAGATACGTTTTCAGTTTTTTATGGAATTCCATGATCTCTGTTAGCGATCGTAGATCCTCAGGTAGAGAATTCCAAATGGTTGGTGCTATGTGAGAAAAGGCTCTATTGTTTGTTAATTTATGTGCTTTTATGAAGTCTTTTGGAATCTTTAGTTTATTTAATTGTCCTTTTCTGTGAGTAGACTTAGATGGTTCTTTGCATATTAGATTACATAAAGTAGTCGGAGCCATGTCATTTAAGGCTTTGAATGATGTTATTATTGTTTTGTATATTATCCTGCTTTGAATTGGTAGCCAGTGAAGGGATGCCAGTATTGGTGTTATGTGTTGGAGTGAGTTTATTTTTAATATAATTCTACCTGTTGCATTTTGAGCTAGTTGAATTCTTGTAATGTTTTGTTTTGAAATGCCTATTAGTATTAGGTTGGCGAAATCAAAATAAGGGGTTATGGTAGCTTGTATTATATTAATAAAATCTTGTATAAATACTAGTGGGCGTAGTTGTTTGAGGATTTTAAGTTTGAAATAAATTTTCTTTATAGTATTTCTAATGTGGGTTTCCATTGTAAGGTGTGTATCTATGATGACACCTAGATATCTTATTTCGTTTTTTATTTTAATTTCTTGGTCTTGAAATATTATGTGGGTTGGAGGGATAAATCATTGATTTTTTGTTATGATTAGGACTTCTGTTTTAGCATGGTTTATGTGGAGATTTTGAGTTTTTAGCCAAATTGTGATTTTGTTGTAGCAGTCTGAGGAGTAGCCTAGTGGTTAGAACACTGACTTGGTAACCAAGCAACCAGGGTTCAATTCCCACTAGCATTCCTTGTGGCCTTGGGCAAGTCACTTAACCCTCCACTGCCTCGGAAGAAAGGCCTGGCAATCTACTTCCAGTGACACTGCCAAGAAAACCCAGGAGCTTCTGGGTCGCCAGGAGTCAGGACTGACTCAAAGGCACACATTGCATTTTTGTAGCAGTCTGATAGGAGTTGTAATGGTTGGTTAGGAATCGTAAATGGAATGTACATCATGATATCATCCGCATAGAGGTGATATTGTACTCCAAATTTCTTAAAGATATTGCAGACTGGTTTTATGTAAATATTGAAAAGTAGGGCTGATCATGCTGAACCTTGTGGTAAACCTATTTCTTGCTTATATATAGTGGAGGTTTGATTACCTATTCTTACGTTTTGCATTCTGTTATTTAAATAGGAGGTGAACCATTTATGTACTGTAGAGTTTATGCCTATCTGACGTAGGTTGTTGAGCATTATTGAGTGATGTACACTATCGAAAGCTGCTGATATGTCAATGAAAAGGAGGATGAATGCCTGTTTATGATTGTCGATTCCTCTTAGGAGGGTATCAATCAATACTGTTAGAAGTGCTTCTACTCCATGGCGTGGCTGAAATCCATATTGTTGCTCATCAAGTGGGTAAGATGTGTCTATATATTCCTGTGTCTGTAATTGCACTACTTTTTCAATTATTTTGGCCAAAAATGGTATGCTAGAAATGGGCCTGTAAGATACTGGAGACGTTTTGTCTAGATTGCAATTCTTTAGGATTGGGCGTATTTGAGCATGTTTGAGCGAGGGTGGGAGGTAACCTTGGGTTAATGAGAGATTGACTATTGTGAGAATGTAGGATAGTAGTGTTGGCAGTGTGTTTTTTATCCAAGATACTGGGCATGGATCTAAATAAGAAGTTGTGGTATTGAGTCCAGAGATGATGGTTTTTAATGTCACTTTTGTAATGGGGTAAAAATCTAACCAATCTAATAATCTTATGTCCTTATACTGTATGGATATTCTGAAAACCCTATAATGTCTCCAGAACATTTTGGGAAGCCTTGGGATAAACACTAATGCAAAACTGAGAAAAGCTATGATAAATCTTTTCCTTTGTGTGTGGAATGGGAATAAAATGCTGCAGGGCTTAAATAAACTTCTCTCCCACAGAGCAGACTTATAAAATGAAGAAAGCACAGCTGGCCCATGACAGATTTAGTCAGTCAACAGTGGTGATTAGTGATATCCACAGTCCCCAGTTTTTTGCTGCAGCTCAAGGGGAGATTCCATGGCAAGAGTTAGAAATGTCAGCTGCAGTTTCTGAAATTCGGAAGTACATTTGCAAAAATGTCTGTATATGTGAACCCCAAATAATGTTGGATAATGTGATTGTATTTCCTGTTAATTTATTTGATCCAATTTGGTGTTCAGTTTATCTAGGAGGCATATGATACCTTTTATATAATCATGTTTGTAATAAGTTAACCTTATGTTACCCAAGTTTATATACCTGTTTTCTGTAAACACAGAATAGCCTGTTATTCTGTTGATGTTGTTGTATGTGAACCGCGCTGATACCAAATAGCGCAGTATATAAAAGATTGTAATAAATAAATAAATAATAAATATGGATGTTCTAGGACCCATGGCAATATTTACTATGCTGTTCTTTTCTGGGTAGGCTCCTTGTTGTATATGTTTTGGAAGTTTTTGCTGGTATGGTAGGGTAGACTTGGCCTTATAGATCTTTGATGATGTTGGTATGGTACAGTAGACTTGGCCTTATAGATCTTCGGTGACTTTTGTAGGGTTTTATATTAGTTCCCAATATGCATGCTACTGGAGAATGTTTGTTGATGGTGAGATGACCAGAATCAGATTTCTTTTTTAATATATTGAGTTCTGTGGGTGAGTGTCCTACCTCTGCACTGCACCCATTGTTGAGGAGGGGGTTCTGTGAATGCAAACTCTATGTTCAAAAAGAAAAAGCAAGCACCATAACGCATTCATAACAACAAAATACAAATAAATTATAATTTGGAGTTACAAACTGCTACGGTTCGCGCTCTTTCTTTTAGTTCCTTGGTGTACAAACATCTTGCATTTGTTCCACATTATCTAATAAGCTTTTTGTTTTGGTTCAGTCACTGACTGGAGTTTTAAGAAAGATCCATCCCCCCCCGCACTTCAGGTGGGGGCACCATATCATCCCTCGCCTCAGACAGCAGATTGCCTTAAACCGCCCCTGTAGGACTGACATGTTTATTAGCGAGACACCCAACAGAGCCACTGCAGACAACTAAAAATGTTTTTTCGAGAGCTGTTTTGGTTATTCCACGTAATCTTTATGTTTTTGGTGCACTGCATCCGAAAATGACCTCTATTTTGTCATAGGACATCACGTTTCCTGACAATTTAGGTAACTATGTTAAATAAGGCAATACCTCAAAATAAATGGAAATAGACATAAAATTAAAGTTTTATTACAATATTTTCATGTAAATCCTTTTTTGAACTGATATGAACTCACCTACACACACTAAACTCGATTCTTCTTCCTTATGAGGCTCCTCTTGGTGCATTTACGCTGGTGAGTAGCATCTGAAATGTCTCTCTGAAGCATCCAACAGTAGTCTGCCATCATTGTAATGCTCCATTTTCCCTGGTATCTCCTTTCCATCTCTTTAATGTCTTGGTGAAATTGTTCACCTTGTTCCTCACTCACAGCTCCCAAATTTTCAGGAAAGTAGTCAAGGTGGGACTGGAGGAAATGCACTTTCAAACTCATCAGGCAACCTAAAGCTTGAAATGCTTTCAGCATTCGTCCGACGATCTTTTTGTAGTGAGGATCTTTGTTATTGCCTAAAAATTTCTGTACAACTTCTTTAAATGCAATCCACCCTTCTTTTTGAGGATCCGTCATGGTATTGACAAACTCTTGATCAACTATAAGCCTTCTAATGTCTGGTCCGACGAACACACCTTCCTTCAATTTTGTCTCTGACAGGCTTGGAAACTTGGTGACCAAGTATTTGAAGCATTCTCCATCTCTTGGAAGTGATTTTACGAATTGCTTCATCAATCCAAATTTTATGTGGAGAAGTGGTAGAAGAACTTTACGGGAAGGTACCAAAGTTTCTCGGAGGACATTTTTTTCACCGACTGTTAGTACCCTCGGCTGCCAACTCTTCTTGGTCCAGTGATTTTGTCGGTCTCGACTGTCCCATAGACACAGAAAACAAGGATGTTTGGTATACCAGCTTGTTGCCCGAGCAGCATGCACAAGACCTTCAAGTCCCCACACACTTGCCAACCATGGTCTTCATATTTAAGTTTACGAAGAACCAATTCCAAGTTCTCGTGGGTTTCCTTCAAGTGTACGGAATGACCTACAGGTATGGAAGCGTAAAAACCGTTGTGGAGTAAAACTGCTTTGAGACTTCTTTTTGAAGAATCTATAAAAAGACGCCATTGCTCTGAATCATATTGGATTTTAAATTGACCCATCAGACCTTCGACATCGATGCAATAAACCAACTTGTCTTCCTGGTTGAAGTAAGGAACAAACTCCTTTTCATGATGTCTGAACCATGAAGATGACACTCCTGGCAACAATAAATTCCTGCTTTTCAGCCTTGATCCGGGTAACTCAGTGGCATCTTTGGGAAGATTCAAGTCTCTTACCAAATCATTCATCTCCTCCTGAGAAAACAATTTTAGTCTTGTATCATCTTCAAAGTCAGAACTTGATTCGTCATCTGGTTCAGGTATGACTTCACCTTCATCGGAGCTAGGTATCTCTTCCAAGGTAGCAGGGGGCTTGGGTACTGGTATATCTGTGCCATGGGGGATGGGACAAATTGCTGAGTGAAGACTGGGGTATAAAATGGAATGCTTCCATTTGGAATTAAACCCTTTCACATCGCATGAACAAAAGTAACAGTCATCACTATGGTTCTTTTGCTCTCGCCATACCATAGGAATCCCATAACGGAAAGATTTTTTCTTACCCTTGAACCAGTTTCGGAGGTCCTCCACACACCGTTTGCATACTTTATGAGGCGCCCAGACTTTATCTCGATCTCCAATTTTTAGTCCAAAGTATGCAAAGTATACTTTTTTCACAAAGTCTGTAATATTCTGCTGTTGCTTCAACACTGTATATTCACCACAGATGAAACAGAAACTGTCTGGCAAATTAATACACTTTCGCGGAGCCATACCATAACGGTTGAAGAATGACGAGCTAACACGAATTGCGATGAAAAAGTGTGAACAGCCTAGAACCAAGAACCTGATGATGATTCGTGCACAAGTGTGGCATGCAGGAGAGAGCAGCTCTGTGTCTGTACACGAGACATCACAGTGCTGGCCACGCCCCCTTGCACTGACTGGAGCTGCTGCTATCTGCCCTGTGTCTCCCTCCCACTGGATTCTTCAGGAAAGATTAACCCCTTCTACCATTAGAAGCACGGACTTAAAACTTGCTTAGCTTATGTATATATTGCTGACCATCAGATTTACAGTGCTATATTTTTTTTTATATAACTCGGACAACCCCTTTAAGGTTTTTTTGGCATTTTATATCTTAAATGCACTTATGTGAATTAATTAATAGTAATTTGAATTAATTAATAGTAATTTGAAAAAAATTGATAAATTTGAAGACAATTTTGCATGTTGTGGCAAATCATGACATCTAGGAGTTTTTTCAATATTTTATTTGTTTTCAGCACACCAAAATACATGGAAATTAGATGAAAATAATCAAACAGCTTTTTAGTCACAGACCTGTGCTATCAGCAATCTACTGCCAGTACTGACTTCCTCAGGGTTTGTAAACT
Organism: Ichthyophis bannanicus; assembly: GCA_033557465.1. Lineage (NCBI taxonomy): Eukaryota > Metazoa > Chordata > Amphibia > Gymnophiona > Ichthyophiidae > Ichthyophis > Ichthyophis bannanicus. The sequence goes on from CM066032.1 coordinate 498,665,588, forward strand.
GTAATAAAAGCAAACTGACATTGTACAAAGCAACCAAGCAGATTATCTGAATGTTGCAGACCAGAGACTGCGTCAAATCATATAGCACTCTGTAAGCGAACAAGAACTTAAGTCTGGGGTCCTGACTAGATGGCCATACTCAAAGGAGGAAACACTAGCTGAAATTAGGGAATGATGGTCATTCAGGGATGAAATCAGTATACAAACAACCATTCTGTACAAAGGATCCAGGATTATTACTGTATATCCAAATCAATGCAATCAGATATTCTGATATATATACATTCAAGCCACACTAGTGATGAAGTGTGTTACCGGCTGGCCCGTGATACCCTTTACTGGCCTAACATGCAAGGTGAGATCAAAGACTTTGTGAGCAATTGTTTCACCCCCAATGAATATACACATGAACAGCAGAAAGAATGAATGATGTCATGTGACATATTGGTGCATCCATGGTAGACTGTCAGCATGGACTTATTTAACTTTGCTGGCAAAGAGTTCTGTTGATAGTGGATCACTTTTCAGACTTGTAGGATACTAGATCATTCCCAAACATGTCTGATGAAGCCACAATGAAGTACTGCAAGGTACAATTTGTACGGTATTGCCAACCTCTGAGTGATCTCAGATAATGGCTGTCAAACTGCATGCAAGTGGCAGTATGAACAGTTTAAACAGGTTATACTGCTGACTGGCGATATGAACATGCTACATCACCTAGGCATGCGCAAGCTAATAGCAAAGCTGAATCTACTGTGAAGATAATGATGAACCCATGCAAGAAAACAAAAAGGAATGGTGAAGGCCCATGAAAAGCTGCACTGTCCTAGAGGAGCACATCAGAGGGCATGAGGTAGGGATGGCATAGTGATTGGGGCAAGTTATCTCAGGCCAGAGGGCCAGGGGACTGGGGTTTCTAGTCCCACAGGTGTTCCTTGTGACCTTAGGCAAGCCACTCAACCCTTCATTACCTCAGGTACAAAAACATAGATCATAAGCCCTTCAGGGACAAGGGAAATATATATATATATATATATATATATATATATATATATACAGTACCTGAAAGTAAAAAGGAGAGGATCCAAGAAAAATAGAAAGCCTCAAAGGGGAAGAGGCAAAAAGAAAAGAAATAAACAACATGAAAATAGAAAAGGACAAATACCAATCACCAGATCACCAAAAATCTAAACAGCAACTACAAAACATCTATACTGCATAGGACTAATGCCATCATTTTACAAAAATCCTATAATGAAGCAAGCTTTTCAGTTGTTCAGGGTAATCAAAAATGTATCTAACATTAGAAATGTGTACCAAACATTTTGCAGGAAATTTAAGAAAACAATTATCCACCAATTTTTAAGACCTCCGGCAGTAGCTGAAGGAAGAATTTCCTCCTCATCTGAGTCTCCGGACATAGGAAAGGAAAACACCATGCATGCTGACCCATAAACATAATTTCTCTATTACAAAAAAATAATCGCATATGAATTTTTATCGGACTCAAACACAAAGGTTACAAGTAGAGCAGCTCTTTCCTGGATCTCTTCCATAGACTGTTCCATCAGACTTGTTACATCCAAACCAATGTCCACAGTGGCTACTTCTCCCTCTCTGTAAGAACTATTCCCAAGAAGGACCTCCTTCTTCTTAGTTGGGAGATAAAAAAAACTTTACTTAAGGGAGGTACTGCCTTCTGCTGAAACTATCAAGTCCTCTGCAGGCATGTCTTGAATAAGTCCCTGGGACTGAGCATTGTTATTTGGGGAAAGTTGAAAATCCTGATGTTTACATGTCTCTGTTTTCAGCTACTTCAAGTCGTCTCTGCATAGCCACAAGATCTTTAATAATTTTGCCTTGCACCGAATTTACTTCAGTCAAGCCCACTTCCACTAATGTAGTCTTTCCTCTGAGATTTTAACTCTAAATCTCAGCAGCCCCAAGATGCTGATCTAAAGCTTTCAGGGACCCCTCAACTTGGCCCAGCTTGGCTACCACAGTCTGATCAAGTAATGTGATGGCCTCCCATATTGACTTGAGTCACTTTTTTCAGGCTTCCTCCCCCTCAATAAAGGTGGTACCTGCAGTCTCAAGGGATTTTTGTGCAAGCGTTCTCCCATGTTAGCAGCAGTACATTGACCCACTGCTGCTTCATGCCCTCTGGGGCCCCTCTGGGAGGCCGAAATAAAACTTCTAGCTGACAAATCTGAGGGACCAGTCCTGGGCAGCGAGTGAGTGCCTCACTAGTTTGGGGGTCCCTCGCAGGCACCGGGAGTCACATTGCCCTTCAGGAAAGGGGAACTTGTCAGTGGGAACTTGTCGGGGTCGAGCACCCTGAGCGGGCCTGCCAGCTTTCCCACTCATGGATCTCCAGCCCAATCGGGGCTGTGGGAGAAGGAGGAGGAGCCAACGCACAACTAAAGGAAGCCGCCATCGGCGGGCCAGCTGAGCAGCCCGCAGCCATATTCCGCTCCCCCGATCGGGGTCAAGCACCCTGAGCGGGCCTGCCAGCTTTCCCGCTCAGGGATCTCCAGCCCAATCGGGGCTGTGGGAGAAGGAGGAGGAGCCAACGCACAACTAAAGGAAGCCGCCATCAGGCAGTCCCGCGCCTGGCGGGCCCGCACCTGAGGGCCTCACCAGAGGGCCCTTTGGCGTGGCCCTTAGGTGGGGACCAAACGCAGTCCAGTAAGATGAATCAAGAAAGGCAGTCCCAGATCATAGCATAATCATCCAAAGAGCTAAACTGGTACTCTACCCTGGAACTTCTTCCTAGGCATTAATATACTGCAGTCCCTGCCCTCTGCTAATTATATATATATGTCATTCCCATCACCGGTCTAAAACTTCATATCAGCACTAATTCATCATTGTGGTAATGACTAATGGTTGACAATTGACTGCTTAAGTGAACTGCTCTTATATATACCTTTGTTCTGCAATGTACATTATTGCCATTAATTATACATGTTCTCTTATCTATATCCATGCCATATGTCTGTATCTACCTATGATGCTTCTCTGACTACATATGATACAGCTAATTATCTATAGTGTCATTCTGCAAGTCAAATTGATGCACCGACCAGCCCGCTTTAACAGCATTATTTAAACAACTAATCCACCCACACGTTTCCTTCAAACATGCCCAATCGAAGTTTCCAAATGGCCTTCCACTTCATTGCCTTTGTCAGTTTTTACCTTCTCACAGATTGGCTTGGGAACTCCCTTGCCCTTTCCCCCTCATCCAATCAAATCTATATCCCTCATCCAATCAAATCTATATCCCTTGCCCTTTCCCCCTCATCCAATCAAATCTATAGAGGGAGGAGTAGCCTAGTGGTTGGGGCAAGGTACTTCAGGCCAGAAGATCAGGGGTTCAAATCCCACTAGAGGACAGCAACCTTGGGCCGGAAGGACTGTGGTTTCTAGTCCCACAGATGCTCCTTGTGGTCTTGGGCAAGCCACTTAACCCTCCATTGCCCATGTTCCCTGTAAGTATTAGTGTATGTGTCTCATATCCCCACGTGTTAAATGTATCCCCCAATTGTGTTGTGACTGCTTTGATTGAAGGATAAGGCGGTATACAAAAAATGTCTAAATAAAATAAATAAATAAAATAAATCTCAGTCCTTCAGAATCATGGAAAAAGATGGTCAGGGACCCCATATCATTATCCAAGAAGTGAAGCTCACACGCGTCACTCTCACTTGATACACATCGCACTCCAGCAATCTAGGAAGTCTAAACAAGAGGAATCCCCGCATTCCCAAAGCCTAAAATGTGCCCTCATAAATGCACGTTCAATTCGTAAGAAATGGCCGGTCATCCCAGACATAATTTCCCTCCATGATCTGGATATACTCATGATCACTGAAACCTGGTTATCATATGAAGATAATGTCCTCCTCAACCAACTCCTACCCCCCAACTTCTCTATACACACACAACATAGAGAAAATAAGAAAGGAGGAGGAGCGCTCATACTCACCAAGACAGACCTTCATTTCTACACGACTGACTCCACTAGCACTAACACCTTGGATATAATATCCATTGCAAATGAACAGTGCTCTATCAACCTGCTATACAGAGCCCCCTCATCCTCCCTGGACGACCTCCCTTCTATTTTAGACCTAGCTGCCAACATCCACAATCCCAATACACCAAACTGGATAATGGGAGATTTCAATCTCCCATCTTTGCATCAAAATCAGGCATCCGCCCTCCTCAATGCCATTGAAGATCTGGGATACAAGCAAATAATCAAGGAATCCACGCATATAAAGGGACATATTCTCGACATGGTGTTTGCTCCACAGTCTGTCTTTGAACAAAGCCGTGACCTTGTGATGTCTGTTACCGCTGTACCTTGGTCAGACCACAAGCTAATCAACTTCCAGATACCCATTAACAACAAGCAACCACAGGACAGCAGAAGATTGAACAGCACCTCAAGAGCGTCAACAAGAAGTTTTCGACCGTTCAACAGAGAGCTCATCCTGGCTGAGACCCACCCACTCCTCAACGACACAACTCTCAACCTCGAAGATTTGATTTCCTCCTGGAACAGCAACCTTAGCGCCATTGCACAATGACCACACCCCAAAAACACCCCAAGGAAAAGAAACTCTGCTCCATGGTTCTCCCCTGAGCTGCGGTCTTCTCTTATACATCTACGAAGACTTGAAAGACGATGGCGCCGATCATTCTCCATAGAGGATCAGACAGCTTACAAACTCCACTTATCAATTCACCGAGAGGCAATCACGGCCAAAATAAAGCAATTTCATACCGACACTCTCAAAAGATCACTGAACAAACCACAGGATCTGTTCAATTTAGTCAAATCCCTTTCGAAGGAACCATCTCCTGAGCAACATGATGAGATTCACCCGCAAAAATTTGCCGACTACCTGCAGTCTAAACTTCTACAGACAGATAAGGTCTCAGAAGCCACCGCACAAGAGCCAACCTGCCTAATGTCCCTATCTATGTTCTCCACACCATCTGCAAAATACATTGAGGACACAATCACATCTCTCAATACCACCACGGCTCAAACTGATCCCTGCCCAGCCTTTTGGATAAAGGAGCTACGCAGTGAGTTCAGTCCTTTCATTACAAGACTTATGAACCTATCATTCACAACCGGATCCTTCCCCACAGCACTCAAACATGCATCCAATAGACCTCTTTTAAAAAACTCCAAACTAGACCCCCAAAGAGTCGACTCATACAGACCTATAGCTAGTATTCCTCTCCTAGCTAAGATAATTGAGAAAGAGGTACAAAGGCAAATCCAAGATCATATAGACTCCGCAGCCCCTCTAGACCATTGCCAACATGGGTTCAGAGAGTATCATGTTGTGGAAACCCTCCTTACCACCCTCTTTAATAATATAATCATAGGCATCGACAACATCTGGCAAGGCTTTGTGCTTCTTTTCTTAGACATCGCTGCAGCATTTGACTCAGTAAGTCATGAACTTCTCCTGGGGCGACTGAAAGAGAAGGGAATCTGCGGCACTGCACTCGAATGGTGTATATCATATCTGGCTGGAAGATTGCAACATGTAAAATCTGGAGCAGAAGAATCAAAACCTTTCCATCAAAGGCAAGGTGTACCACAAGGTTCCTCTCTATCATCACTCATGTTCAACATATACTTGCAGCCCATCTGCAATATCATCAGATCTTTCAATGTGAACTGTTTGATATATGCAGATGACATACTCCTATACATGCCGTTCTCTACGGATCAAATGGACCTTTCCCCCCTGATAGAATGTATTCAACACAAGAAAACTGAGGTGATCTTCATCACGAGGGACCACAATTTCACTCCACTACCCCATGTAAGAGTTAAGGAAGCAGATCTGCAAACAAATGACACAATAAGATACCTTGGGGTCACGTTGGACCAACGTCTTGATATGAAGGTACACATAGGTAACATAGTAAAAGCAATATACTTCAAGATCCGAACACTCAGGCACCTGCGTTCCTTATTAGATCCAGAGGACTTCCGGACCATATACCAAGCACTAATCTTACCCCACTTTGACTATGCCAACACCATTTTGCAAGGTCTCCCACAATCTACCTTGAACTTGCTACAACTTGCCATGAATGCTGCAGCAAGGGTCCTCCATGGAGCCTCTAGGAGTGACCATGTGACGCCTATCCTGAAACAGCTTCACTGGCTCCCCATACATGGAAGGCTTGTTTTCAAGACCTTACTACTGACCTTTAAGGCTGTCAATGGTCTTTCATCCTCCTCACTTACAGAGCTCATTCACACCGTTCCACCTAACAGATCCAGAAGACCAATAACATTAAACTCTCTAATAATTCCGAAGGCCTTGACAAAATGCAACCTGACAATGGCAAACAGGGCTTTCAAATTTTGCGCCCCAAGATGCTGGAATGCTCTACCATCGAACATTTGTGCTATCGTTGACTTAGCCCAGTTCAGGAAGGCTCTCAAATATCACCTGTTCCTCAAGTACTACCCAGTCAGCAATGAAGCCTAGATAACCCCACCAAAGAATGTAACTACATGACACTTCTAGAGCTTTGTCATAATGCCTACTTGTAGATATTTTATGTAAATAGTTCACCCATGTTATCCAAGTTTGTTGTAAACCGCGCTGATGTCGAATAGTGCGGTATATAAGAAATTGTAATTAAATAAATAAATAAATAAATAAATAGTGGAGGTAAAGGGGGAGGTGGTCTGGTATCTGATCTCAATGACACATCCTCAGGGTGAGCCAGGCTTCCCTTCTCCAGCTTTCCAGCAAGGGAAGCTTCCTTTATTTGGCTTTCTGCTGATTTAGCCACAAATCAGAAATTCTGGCTTGGCTAGTCAGGGAAGATCCAGGATTGTCCACCAGGAGTTTTCCTTTCCATGAGCCCATCTTTTTAACCAGAGAAACAAAATAAGAAAGTGGCTGGAAGAGCAGGCCGATCAAATGCCCTCGCCTGTCATTGTCTTGGAACGTGACTTCCAGCTTGCTATTAAAGGGAAGCTGCTATGTTTGGGGAGGACTTAGAGAAGTTGGTTAAGGATTTGGGTGAGTCCAATTCTCACAGTCTCCTGGAAGATAGGTCCAAAGGGCCTGGGAAATGAACAGGTGAATCTTCTTCCTTGGCATCAATTTGTTATCCTCATTCCTGATACCTGGAACGCTGATGTTCCCAGAATTCCCATCTTTTCTGCTTATTTTAGTTTTGGTCCCAAACATAGTCCTTTTGTGGGGCTCATAGACTCCAGGAGCCTATCACCTCCAGAAACACCTCCTCCCATCCAGCATAATGATGGGTTTGGGGCCTATTCCAAGGTGCCTCGAGGCAGTTTCTACAAATGAGTTAGTTTTGTGCACACCATGACAGTCATGAACCTCACTTCTAAGCCAGGGCAAGGGGAGTATGAACAGAGTCTCTCAAATTTACTGCTAAGGCTTGGTGTAGTATTTGCATCATGCCAAAGAGAGCCTCCTGCTGGAGTTCATAAAATGCAACATGTATGGGTAGTTTGTCAAGATGCACTTGGAAATTCTTCTTTATCAAGCCTGTGGCACCCAACACAATGGGAAATATTTCTGTATTTTTCTGCCACATTTTCTTGGTCTCTGACTGCATTTCTTGGTATTTCAGGATCTTCTTCTCTCCATGCGATTCACAGAGTAGTCACTTGGAACTGACACCTCTATTATCAATGCAGTTCTGGTGTTTTTCTCCTTAACCACTATATCCGGCTTCTATGCATCCAGCTTTTTATAAGTCGGAATGGACAGCAGCCTATGCCTTAAAAAAAACCATTATAAAATGTTATTGATTACAAACCAAATAATCCAAGATGCACTAACACCTCCTTTTTTCTGCTGGCCATCCCTCTCCCTATGCATCCATTCATCCTTCTAACTTTTGCCATCACCCTTTCTACCTGTATAGCTACTTTAAGATCATCAGACACAATCATGCCTAGGTCCCGCTCTTCTTTAGTGGACAGAAGTACTTCACCCCCTATACTATATCGCTCCCTTGGATTGCTGCAGCCCAAATGCATGACCTTACATTTTTTAACATTAAATCTTAGCAACCAAATTCTAGACCATTCTTCAAGCTTAGCCAGATCCCTCCTCATGTTAACTACATCTTCCTGAGTGTCTATTGCAGATTGTGGTATCATCTGCAAAGAGGCAAACCTTAGAAACCTTATTTGCAATTTACATGTGTAAAACGGTCCAAATGTAAGCCATTTTAGAAAGCACCTGTTTTCTGGGTGGATGGCCATATCACATCTATGGTGCATGGGGGTTGGTCAGGGGTGTGCCCATGGTGGTACCAAGATCTGCTCAGGTATCTTCAATTTCATATTGGGTATGCATGTGTAAGACTAAAATTGTCCATGTCCGGATTTACACCTGTTCCCTGATAGAAATAAGAAAAAGTGTTCCTTTAGCCCTTCTCTTTAGTCCCCCAATGGTTATTCTCCTCTCTAAATCACAGAGGGACAGATAAAAGCCTCTGTTGGTACTTACCAGTTTATACATGTCTAGATTTGCAAAGTGTCAAAGATACATGCATATGTGACAACATTTACATGTGTCAATTGTAAATTTCTGGCACTTCCACGTGTAAGTTGCCAGATTTCTGCCTCTCATTTTTCCCCACATGTGCCTTTGTAATATGATACCTTCCCACTGCAGGTGGATGCCCTTCCCAATTTCTACACGACTGACTCCACTCCAAGTTGAGGGATGGAGATATGTCAGTTTTACATTGCACTTACATGGGCCCATCCTCTCCTCTAAAACTGACAGATCTGCAGATGTTTCACTTGGCACTACTGCAACCACATAAACAGCCTTTTGAAAATGTGCCGCTGTATGTTTACATGCTGCCAGTTAACTACAGAGGCCATTATCTTTGGGTTTTTTTGCATAAGTCCACAAAACCTTATTCAGTTTTTCAATGTAAACATAAAAAAAGTTTCATGATTCAAATATTGTACTCTTATAACCTCAGGAAATTAAAATATCAAAATTAACAGAGAAAAAGAGGAATAAGGACATGAAAAACAGGAGACAAGAAAGATTGTCATCACAGCAGGTCACTTCCACAATTTCATACATTCCATTTGGATACACAGGCATCTACTAATCACCACATTTCAATGAAACATACTGCCTCAGACATGTTTTTGCACTGCTGCAAATTTTTTATACATTAATACAGAATGCCACCAGAAAATGGCATCTAATTTACTACTGTCTTTCCATTGCTATAGAACTCGCTGCATTGTGATGGTAAGGAATACATCGAAAAGCATGTATTGTTCCTTGGTAAGGGATGATTTGAAAGTAAAGATTTTGAAATAGCTATAGATATGATATCAGCTTTGACAAGATAAAAAATTGGCACACTTCTGTCCATTATTTAGTCTAAAATGCCATAACATTTGCACAATTAAAACAGATCTGGAAGAATGACCTGATTTTCCCCCAATGTCCCCAATAAACATTAAACTCTAATAATTCCCCCCTGTGCATTTTAAGGAGGGCCCAGGCTGCTTTATGTGCAGTCAAGTGCATTGACTGTAAAAGGCTTGCTGAAAGAGGTCTAAGTGTTTTGTCCCAAAACCAGCCCCTATCAACTTATTCACATTTTAGAACATCTTCCCAGTTTTTTTGAATTCCACTAGAGTACTGCTTCCCAGAAAAAACACAGACATTTATAAAATCATGATGTAGGGCGTGCTGACACTTCTGCAGCCACACACATGCTACAAACCAAGGGGGCTTCTCCAGTTGAGTTAATCATAACTTACTTTTTTATTATTGCTTGCCATAATTTTGGACATTAGAATCTTTATATGGCTGTTATGCCATATTTAACTTGTGTCATCATATCATAAATGTATACCTTCATTCAGAATATCTTCTATTTTCCTAATCTCCTTGTCATACCAAGAAGCCCAGAAGTTTTTTTTTTTTTAACTCAATCGATATTGCAGGGTTATACCAGATCAGCTGTTTAGTGTCTCATCAGTTGATGTATGCTAGTTTCCAGGCCTCATTGGATACCTTTAAAATCAGATGGCCCCTTATCAATAGGGATGTCCCTATAAATCTACTAGCAAGGGGCACTTAACTATGCTTTCCTCTATTTCTAACTGAAACTGTTCTTTTGGCACTTTTAAATGAACTTCATGTTGCTCACGATTGTGGTGATGTCACTCATCTTGTTTCTCTGGATCTTTCTGCAGCTTTCGACTTGATAGATCACCGGACTCTCCTTTCTCGTCTATTTGATATTAGGTTGCGGGGCACTGTCTTACAGTGGTTTCGTTCTTTTCTTACAGCTCGCACGTTCACTGTGCACTCTGGTAGTCACTCCTCCTCTTCCCTCCCACTTATCTGTGGTGTTCCACAGTAGTCTGTTCTTTCTACTTTATTATTTAATATCTTTCTTGCTCCTTTGCCTCTTTTGATTCAGCAGTATTCTGTATCTCCATACATTTACGCTGATGACATTATTCTCCTCTGTCATGTTTCTCCCCTCACCCTGGATATCTCCCCACTGAACGACTGTCTTTCTCATATTGCTTCTTGGCTTTCTCAAAACGTTCTCCACTTAAATCCCTCTAAATCCATGGCTATGTGGGTATCTCTTAGTGGTTCCTGTCCCTCTGTCGTCCCCATGATTGATTCAGTTCCTATTCCCCTTGTTTCTTCTTTCCGCTATTTGGGGGTCACTCTTGATTCATCACTTTCTTTTCACGATCACATTTCTTCTCTCACTCGCCGGTCCTTTGCGACCCTTTGGCAGATTAGAGCTACTCGTTCTCTTTTCTCTTCTGATTCTCTGGTTTCTCTTGTTTTAGCTTTGATAATTAGTAGACTTGACTACTGTAATGTTTTCCTGGCTAATCTTCCAAAATATCAGCTTCAACGGTTACAATCTATTCAAAATACCGCAGCTCGCCTTATCACTTTTTCCCGTCGTTTCGATCATGTCACTCCCCTTCTTCTCCGTCTGCACTGGTTGCCCCTCCGTTTTCGTAATCAGTATAAGTTGCTTATCTTGATTCACCGCACTATTCATACTGGCAATCCTCTGTATCTTGCAGGTCTGATTTCCCTTCATACGCCCTATCGTCAACTCCGGTCTATTCATGCCAATCGTTTATCTTTGCCTTCCCCATCACAAGCTCATTTGGAACAAACCCGACACTCTGCTTTTTTCTTTCTTGGTCCATTTCTTTGGAACTCATTACCACCTTCCCTCCGGTTAGAACCCTGCTATCCCCAATTCAAGACACTACTCAAAACCCATCTGTTCAAGCAGGCCTTTGACCTTCCTGCTAGTACCCCCCCCCCCCCCTTGATATTGTTGCTGGATTTTGTTTTTGTTTTTGTTTTTTACTGTCTATTTGTTGGTATCCTGTCTCTCCCTGATTGTTCTGTTTTTGGCCTTTTAAATATTCTTATTTTAGTTACTTGGTTTTACTTCTGTGTGCTGCTTTGTTTTGCTTTCCTATAATTTATGGCGTTCTTTTCTATAGTTTGCAGTGTGGACCTTTTTTTTTTATTGTACACCGCTTTATGCTTTGGCCACAGTGGTCTATCAAATGTTTTAATAAAGATAAAGATAAAGATAACCATACTGGACTTGTTGCCAATTGAGAACCCTTTTAAAATCAACATATACACTAACAGTATAAAAAATGCATTATACAAATGAAAATCCGGAAATCTTACCCTGCCTTTTTCTTTCAATTTTTTCAGCATCTGCAATGCTATTTTGGGTGTTTTCGATTTCCATAAGAACTTGCTCTGTATCAACTCTATCTCCTTATAACATTCCAGAGGAATCACAAAAGGCAGCATCTAACTGGGGGCAAGCACTATTTTTTATTGTTTCCATCCTACGCCACTATGATAAATTCAGTTGGTGCCACCTCTCAGTTTGATCCCTTACTTTTGAAATAATTTGATCAAGGTTCAAGGATGTGGTTTCTTTATATATTTATGAAATAATAATACCAGATAACTCAACCTAGACATTACTCAATGAATATTATAATGTTTGACCTCCTCTCCTGTGGGCTCAAAATTAAGAGTCATAGCCTCGGTTTTCTGCCAGTTTATTTTATATCCCAACATATGGGCAATTGTAAGTTCAAAGACAGACAAAAGGACATCAGCTACACAAACTGCCAATTTAACATGGATCTCTCCAGTCCCCACTCTCTTAATTAATGTATCCTGCCTAATTGCAATTAATAATAGTTCTAAAGCCATGTTAATAATATTATTAATAATAATATTAATAACATCATTAAATTATTGTTAATAATATTACTACTACTTCTATTGAGCATTTGTAAAGAGCTACAAGTTGTACGCAGCGTTGCACACAGACATGTAAGAGACAGTCCCTGCTCATCAGAGCTTACAATATAGTCAAGACAGACAACACAGAAGGTGTAGACAGGGATAAAACAAGGGGGAAAGATAAAGAAACAAGGAGATCAGGTGAGTCAAGATCCAAAAGCAGCAGCAAAGAGGTGAGTTTTCAGCCTGGATTTGAAAAGTGTCAGAGAAGGTGCCTGGAGTACAGACACAGGTAATTTGTTCCAGGCGAAAGGTGCAGCAAGGTGAAAGGAGCGAAGTCTGGAGTTAGCAATAGAAGAGAAGGGCATGGAAGACATATCAGAAAAGACCACAGACCCGTTAATCCTATAGCACAAGAGAACCCTGAAGCACCCGCAATCATGGACTACATCTCTTTTCAGTGAAAGATCACCCCTATGTGCGGATCCCAGCTAGCAAACAGCACACAAGCCTAACAGCAAGCACTTGAACAGCTAGTCCCTTGTTGGAAAGGCCCAGCATACGACAGCACTGGGCCGACCTGGCTCCAACTGAGCACTCAAGAAAACCTAGCTACAAAAGAGTGCCTAGACAAACTCTCCCTCTTCACTCACAACTAGTCACCACACTTACAACCCACTAGGCGCTTTTCACCTATAGTGTTTCCTGTTCCCTATCACAATGCCAGACCTGATTACTTTCTTGTTATTTCTATACTTCCTAGCCCATTCCATACCATTTGTAGATACCTTTTCCCAACAGTAAGGCACGATCCTCACCATACATAACTATGGTCAGAGATAGCGAGAAGATCCATTCTCCCCTACAAAGCTACCCCATATAGCCTGTTACAAGCACCTCATTCTAACCTGTATGCTCATGAATGCACGGTCTATCCAAAACAAATGCCCTGTAATTGCGGACTATGTAGAATGCCATAAGTTGGACATGCTCTTCGTAACTGAATCATGGCCAACTGATACAGACAGTACTCACAAGCCAACTAAAGCTCCCTAACTACGACCTCTTTAATTGTCTAAGAACTAATAAAAGAGGTGGATGAGTCCTTATCATGGCTAAATGTGACCTCTAATTCCATTGCCATACCATACACAATTCTAAAAACCTGGATGCCATCATGATCTCAGATAAACACCTAGCAATTGCCTTGTTCTACCGAGCTCCATCCATATGCACTGATGACCTCTCCACAGTCCTTGACATGGCATGCAACCAATCAACTAAGAATAGACCACTCTGGCTGCTAGGAGACTTCAATCTCCCTGTGCTTTCAATGAAGCACTCCTCTGCCTTTCTTGATGCTATGTCTGCACTAAGCTATAACCAACTAACTCAAATCCCTACCCACACTAGAGGAAACACCTTGGACCTCATCTTTACACCCTCATCCATGCCTGCTGCCAGCAACTTGCACCAACCACAAATTGTACCATAAGGCCATTTTCTTCCACATCCCCTCATCCGCAATGGACCCTGGGACGTCCTTGAATCCTACTGCACTTTTAACGTGTCGCTTTTGGCCTTCCATCAAAGAAGCGTTCCTTAAGGAAACACTACCCAGTCTTAAAACTGACACCTCTTACTCAAACTTGTACATACATGGAATTCCACCCTAAGCAAGGCTGCTCTCCTTTTACAACCTACAAGAATGACTAAAAGGAACCAAACAGCCATCTAGTTTACAGCTGACTACTGTCCCCAGGCGCCCCTACTGGTGTAGTAAATAAGGGCGTCCGGTGACATTTAATTTATTTTAAGGAGTGGTTGAGCTGAAGGACCAGGAGGATTCTGGTCCTTGTAGTGCAGAACTCCTTATAAAGAACAATCTACGCCAAAGTGTAGGGTAATAAGGTTTTATTTCCACAGTCAACGCTTAGGTTCAATAAGATACAAAAGAAAATGAAGGTAATTCTTTCCTCTAACAAAAAGGTTCCACCGTGATATAAACAGTTAAGGGTTGTAGGCTTCACAATTAACTGTTTATCTGGGTTAAGGCTTCTTTCAAATCAATAGAAATTAACATCAGGAAACAAATGGTTATCAACTTCACCATATGCAGAGTTCTCTTTTCTCTATACATCTAGCAAGGCAATCAAGTTAGTTCTTGAACAGAAGTTACATTCCATTGGTTCACTCTGAGGAATGGGAACACTGCTTTCACAATCAAAGTCCATTGACTCTGGGTCACTCCCTTCTTCAATGCTATGACTGTCTTCAGTATCTGTTAACTCCTCACAGGGGTTCTTCTGTTTCTCATACAACTTCCTTAGCACACTGTTAGGAAGTGCTTTTAAAAGGTTAGCTTTACTTCTTCTAACTTTCTGAGGCTTATCTATTTGCATAAGGTTTTCATCACTTAAACTTTCCCTTATAATGAAAGGCTTTTCATACCTTGGCTTCTGTAGGCTGCCACACCCAGGACTCAACTTGTGACGTAGCTTCTCAGGCTAACAAGCTGTTCTGTGCACTGCTCTACAATCAGAGTTACCAGGAAAACCTGACGTGGGTTTCCACCCTCTGTGTTTCTTGGCAAAAGTATCACTGTAAAAGGAATCTCCTTTCCTTGTGCCTTTCTGGTTTAGCATAGGAGACTTACTTGGGCTGGGAGAGTTGCTTTCATCCGGCAAGCTGCTTCTTTGGTTTGCTTGGCTTTGGACTCCGTTCCAATACCTTTGGCCTCTCTGGACTTTATCCCTTTGAGTATACCTCTTTTGAATTCTGTCTCCTTGAGTTGGCTGCACCTGTAAGCTTTCCTGTTCCAGGCTTCTCTCACTGGTCCTGCTGCCGGTCCTTCTGACCTCGCTCTTGCCACTTCCCCAGCACTTGCTCTTGCCTCTATCTCTCCTCTGATACCTGTTCATTCTCCTGTTCCTCCTAACTCACTGATCATCTGGTTTCCTTTATAAAGGGATTTCTGGTTTGCATGTTCTGAGTTTGAGGACAGGTGAAACTGCTTGTTACTAATGTGATCAATGCTAGAGCACGTTGCTTCAGGTACTGTGTAATTGTTCATGCGCCCTCTGGCTGAGCTGCACTGGAACTGCGCTCTCTGCCTTTTCTGAGTTCCATGAAAATCAGGAGTTTTTTTCAAGACTGTTTCTTCTCTAGCTCCAGCCTCATGACACTACATAAGTCCCTGCTACATCTCAGGAAGCTGGAAAGAAAATGGCAGCACTCGAGACTTCCACAAGATTGGACCATTTATATGAAGACCCTACAAGAACATCGTAGTGTAGTTAATCAAAGGAGAAAGGAATACCACACCAGCATCCTTATGCATTCTCTTAACAGGCCCCGTGAGCTTTTTGGCATCATTCAGTCCCTCATAAACGACACAACAAAGCAACATACTGAAGACACACTGCACCTGCAGGACTTCCACTTTCAGAACAAAGCCAATGGGATTCCCCATAAAATAGTAAGTCCTCCATTAGACGATCCTCCTATTATAGTTATTCCGCCTATTGAAGACACCAACATCCCTGTGTTAAGCGCCTTCCATATTCTGCTGAGAAAATCAAGGACATAATAAGAGGGCTCAACTCTACCATCTCTCCAGAAAATCCACTGGATTAAGTCAGCCTGTTCTGAATTAAGTGCCTACATCTCTATAATTGTATACCTTTCCTTCTCCAAAGGTCTGGTTCCATCACTGCTAAAAACTGCAACTATTAGACCCCTATTAAAAGTTCCAAATTAGACCCTGATGATTTAAACTCTTATAGGCCCATATCTAGCCTTCCCTTCCTGGCTTAGATAACTGAAAAGATAGCCCAGCAGCAAATCCAAAACCATGTTGACATCCATGCTCCTTTAGACAACCACCTACATGGATTTTGCCTACAACGTGGGGTCGAAACTCTGCTTCTCACCCTGATAAACAACCTTGTCATGGGCATGAACAAAACTAAACAGGGCTTTATCCTAATTTTCTTGGACATTGCTTTCGCTTCGATAGAGTATGTCACAACCTCCTACTTACCCGACTAGGAATTCAGAACTTAGCCTTAGACTGGTGTAGATCTTACTTATCAGACCGACAACAAATGGTATGCATAGGTGCGCAAACTTCATTCGGGTACTCTCAAACTCAGGGTGTACTGCGAGGCTCTTCCTTATCTGCATTACTTTTTAATATTTACATCCAGCCTGTTTGCACTATTACCAAATCATATGGCATACTCTACCACCTCTATGCTGATGATGTGCTGCTTTATGCTCCTTTCTCCACAGAAAGTCCCAATTACACCGGAATCACAGACTGCTTTAATGAGTCTCAGACTGGCTGAAACTACACAACCTAAGAGTGAATTGCAGGAAAACTGAAATGCTATTCATCACACCCACTCCCACTTTACAGGTAAAGGATGCAGAGCTGAATACTAAACAAGCTTCTAAGTATGGAGTCTCACATAAATAACATCACTAAGGCAGTATACCTCAAACTCCAGACCCTCCATCACCTGCGACCCTTGCTTGAAGCTGCAGATTTACGCACTGCATTCCAGGCACTTATCATCCCTCACTTTGATTATGCAAACATCATTCTACATGACCTTCCAGACTGTGCAATTCATCCACTACAAATGACAATGAACACTGCAGCACAAATCTTTTTTGGAGCTGCTAGACATGAGCATGTAACACCTATCCCAAGGCAACTCCATTGGCTCCCTATATCTAGTTGCCTTAAGTACAAAGCCCTCATAATGGCTTTCAAGATCCTACACAACCTCTCTGCATGCGCCCTAGAAGAAATCATACAATGGACACTGGACAATAGAAAGAGAAGGTCTGTCATGGCAAACACACTCACCGTTCCATCTATAATAAGAAAAAGCTCCCAGGCTGCTAGGAACTGAGCCTTCAAAAACATACGCACCACCTCTCTGGAACTCCCTCCCCACCCCAATCCACGCCATCAGGAAAGCACTGAAGACACATCTTTTCCATCTTTTTATGAACAGGTAACATAGACCTGCTTTGACTAAGCCCCTTCTCTTAGATACATAAACCTGCTTTTGACCAAACTCCTTACCTCAGTCAGATCCAACTACTCAGCATAGCCCAATAACCATTATGTAAATAGTTAACCCCAATTACTACCCAAGTTGACTCCCCCTGTTTTAATCTAAAGTAACTGTTATCTTTAATATCTGTCTTTATGTTTGTTACTCCTGTTCTCCGAAAACTTGTTCTATGTAATGAATGATTTTGTTTCTTGTAAACCACACTGATTTCTAAATAGTGCGATATATATAAAACCAAATAAATAAGGGAATGGGGTCATTTTTTCTTGAACTTCTCATCAAGGTAAATAAACATTTGATAATCAGCCTTGAGCACATATTCATATATAAAAACGTAACCATTTTGACAAATTCTTTCATAAAACGATTTCTCCTCAACACCATTATGAAATGCCTTAGTGTTTTCCATAATGTTCCACCCTTTTATAAAACCCACCTGATTTGGATGTATAATGGTAGGGAATATTCTCTCCAGTTTATATGTTACTATCTTAGCATAAATCTTATAGTCAACATTTAAAAGAGAAATTGGCCAATAATTTGGAGCAGGTTCAGGACTTTTTCCTGGTTTGGTAATACTACTACCACAGCTTCAATTAACCCCCTTACAGCTCGATTTCGTCCCAGACATAGAACCCTCAGTACGTCCAGTCTGAGCCAGATGTACAGAGGGCATTGTGATTCTGATCCTGCGAGGCATGTCTAGCCCCGTGGGATCAGAATCGCGATCAGGCCTGTACGTGCAGGCTGGGAATGCGATTCAGCCTGGCCTGCACGTACAAGTACTGTCTGACTAACTCAGCCATATGGGTTCTGTCAGGGGGCATGGTTTAGACAGAGCAACACGTGTAGCTCCGATTTCATATAGGGTTTGTATGCGGGCAGTAAAATTTATTTATGTCTAAATTAATGCCTGCTCCCTGGCACATTTAGGTTTTTGGCATGGCTTGTTTTGGCATGGCTTTTACAGGAGGGCATATTGGGGACATCCCCTAAATCCCCCAATGTATAGTTCCCTCTCTACATGTTACATGTTACTGTGGTAAAAATTGCTTTATCTATAATTGATGAAGGGTAGTGGGACATCCAGATTTGCAAAATGGCCAGGATACATATGTGATTGCCGAAACGTACACTTCCATGTTCTGAAATACTGGTATGCATACATACAGGCTGCCAGGGTTCCTTGATTTTTCACGTGTATGTTTCTAAAATAGTGTCTGCCAAAACACATGGAAGCCCATCCCTGTTTGTATCTGTTTCCTAGTTTGATTTGACATGTAAATCTAACATGAAGGATGGGGATATTTCAATTTTAGGTTCAACTTTTTATTTGATTTTCCAAATATTATCAATTACAAATAATGAAGCAAAAAAAATCTATTAGTATAACTCAAAAGGGTCCAATATAAGGAAAAAAAAACAGAAAATACTATAGACCACAAAAAAAGGGAGGAAGACTTTTTCACATTAGTAACATAATAAATCTAGGAAATCACAAGGAGAATAAACTCCATATCATAGCCAGTATCCTTCAATCAATCTGCCCCCTGAACCACAAAATCTATGGTCTCCCTACTAGACAATAATGCCTCCAGTTGAAGTGGGTCAAAAAATACATAATTCACCCCCTGAAAGACTATCAAACATTTGCATGGATATCTCAGAGAAAAAGAGGCGCCCAAGGCCAAGACACGAGGTTTAAAAGCCAAAAAGGCTTTCCTACGTGCCTGTGTAGGTCTGGACACATCTGGGAACAGTTGAATGGGGGATCCACAAAAATAAACATTTCTATTCCTAAAATATTCTTTAAATACAGAGATTTTATCGCTTTCTAAGACAAAAGTAACAAGCAACGTAGCACGAGACGGGATGTTGTCCTGGCTGTCCTCAAGGAACTCAGTCAAATTAAGCCCCTGAGATACCTGCGGCTGAGAATCAACAACATACCATCCAGGAGAACTACCCTGCCCTGATAGGTAATAAAGTTTTGAAAAAGATATAACATCAGCATTAGGTAATTTTAACACTTCCCGTAAATATTTACGTAATAAAATCTCTGGAGATAGCAAATGGCACAAAGGAAAATTTAAAAACCTAATATTCTTTAGATTTTATCACATTCTCATACATTTTTAACTTACGATTTAACAATATATTATCCTTCACTACTGCGGACTGAGCTGTCTGTAGGGATTGACACAATGTTTCACATTTAGGGACATGGTTACAAAGTTACTCCACCTGCTTTTCTACATGAACCAGCCCTGCTACTACATCTTGGGCAAAGGAGCAGAGCTGGGTCACCGTAGATACTAAGGTACTCTCTGTCCGTGTCACCACCCTCCAAAAGTCAGCCAAGGAGACCTGGGAATCCAAAATTTCCTTAGCCTCAGCCTGAGGGGAGTCCAAGAGACCGGTATCAATGGCCTCATCCCTGGGGCCAGAGTGTCCCGTTCCAATGGAGAACTACATGCAGACTCGGCAGGAGTGGAACCCTGGGGAGGAGGGGGCAGAGTACGGTCAACGGAGCTCAAAGAGGCCCCCCCCTGAACTGTCAAATGGGGACCCCACGGCTAAGGGTATGGCAGCCCCCAACAAAGGTATCAGATGACGATCCATGGGGCCACTCACCACAGGAGACGAAGCTGCTACTGCTGCTGATGTCAACACCTTCTTTTTCCGCTTCCCCATGGCTACACACACTGTACCCTTGTGCTCTTCCGCTGCTCTGACGGTGCTCCAAGGAGCTTACAAGGAGCTAGAAATGCCCCTTGTAGTGCGCTCCTTTGATGTGCGCCACCTGCGTGCACTACCCACGCAGGAACAGGTAGAGGAAAATAAATTAGAGGTGTGAAAGCCCCCGAAGGCGTCGGGGCCATCCTTCCGAGAGCCTGCCACTCCGATCACCTGCGGCTGGCTCAAAATGTTTCCTCCACCTCTCTGGCTCACCCGAAGCTGCTTTTCAAGCCCCCGAGGGCGTCGGGGCCGTCCTTCCGAGAGCCTGCCGCTCCGATCACCTGCGGCTGGCTCAAAATGCTTCCTTGGATATTTAAATTTTAGATCAGACTTAAATATGCCCATCCTCTCCTTTAAGTCTACTATAAAATTGTAGACTTTTTCACTTGGACATCTCAGCAACCACATAACGTTTCTGTAAGAAAGAGCTGGAAATGGTTACTCACCTTGTAGCTGGGTGTGAAATTCTGATGGCAGAACATTTCTATACAGAAAGACACAACCAGGTGGCACGTCTTATCCATTGGAAACTTTGTAAGCACTACAACATCGCTGTAACAGAAAAGCACTGGGATCATGTCAGTAAGAGAATTATGGAGAATGAAGACGTTATAATAACTTGGGACATTCCCATTCTGATGGACAAGAAACTGGATGTAAGGAAACATAACATAGTGGTAAAGGAGAAAAACACCAGAACAACATTGATAATAGAGGTGTTGGTTCCAAGTGATTATTTTGTGAATTGCATGGAAAGAGATAAGATACTGACACACTAAGAAATGCAGTCAGAGACCAAGACAAGGTGGAAGAAAGATATAGAAATATTTCCCATTGTATTGGGAGCCACAGGCCTGATAAAGAAGAATTTCCAGTCACATTTTTATTTTTTTATTTATTTAGAACACATTTATATACCGCTGCTTCCAGCGATCAGTAGCGGTTTGATTCTTCTTTTGGGGAAGTCGATCAGGACAGGGTGGGGGAGTAAATACATAGAGGACTTGGGGGGTCACGGCACACATGTTTAAAGTTTTGGGGGTAAAACATATTTACATTTATATAATACATATTTACATATTTACACATCTTGGCCTTTCATCCATACATGTTATGTCTTATGAAATCCAGAGGGAAGCTCTCTTTGGCACAATGCAAGTACTATGACAAGCATTAGCAGTAAATTTGAGAGGCTGAGATCATACTCCACATAACATGGCTTAGGTGTGAGATTCATGACTGTCATAGTATGTTCTTTTGCCCTGCAGTATTACAGTCTTGTCTTGAAGACTGTCCCGTGGGTCACTACTAATGCAGCACATGTCAGATTTGTGAGATCACTGAGGAGGGTGCTAATTGTGTTTTGTCCAATAAGATGATTAAGCTGCATTATGCTATATCATGCGTCCTCCTATGTGCTATATGCTATAAGGTGTCCATGCCAGAACGTTTATGTCAGGAAAACTATCCGACAGTTATGACTGAGCACAAATATTATTTGGTCCCTGATCCCCATTCCTTGTGTCTCCTTTGTCATTTTGCCTCCCTTCCTTACTCTATCCTCTTTTCTTCCTTGTTCAGTTTGCCTTAATTAGATTGTAAGCTCTAAGGAACAGGGCCTGTCTTTTCTGTGTTTGTACAGCGCTGCGTATGCCGAGTAGCACTCTATAAATATTTAATAATAATACTATTTAATAAATGCTTCCTCTTTTAGAAAACCTACATTGAATCTCCTTACAGAACATCATTGATTTGGCACTAGACCATAGTCGCATGACTAAGCCTACTTTAGCGAGAATTCAAACTTCCCTAATAGAACTGAGCAAAGATTTCATATCTAAACATAATCTATTTCAAATGTGTCATATGGGAATAAAAGCAGTATGTATAATTTCTTATCGCTGAGATGCAAGTGTCCATACATCACCCAGATCATGCATCTGCTATATAGACACAACCATTTTTTTGCACTTTCATCTTAGCTGACCTACATTTCGACATTATCCAACATAATATCCAAAGGAACATTTAAATCCCTCCCCCATTGTAATCGATGTGTCACCCTGCTCCAAAACTTTAGTTGCCAATTACTTAAAAAACTCCAATGAATCTTTAGATGTTACATAAAGATTTAGAATTTGTAATTTGCAATTACAGGATTATTAAATTCCAAAATCATATACACTGTATCCATCTCTCCTCGATAGCCATCAACTGAGAACACATTCAAAAAACCACCTTCTTTTTATGAAGCACAGCCACCCTGTTTTTTTTATGTGCATGGGACTCTGCATGGGATTAATGAGTTTCCTGCATTAACACTATTGCAGGACATTCTTTTTTTAATGCATGACAGCACTTCTTTTCTTTTCATGGGGTAGTTAAGGCCTTTACAATGAATGATACTATTTTAAGTTCAGCCATAAGGGGAAATTATATAGGATACACATATCTATCTCATTCCTATTGGAAGAAACTTACATTAATCAAACATCTCCTGCAAAACAAGAAAAGAAAAATGCATAAGATTATACAAACATACCAATACTGTGAATGGAATCCAGCCACCACTGCCATGGTGCCATCAAAAACACCTAAACTTTTATGTTGGAATCAAATATCCTTATCCAAGATGGCATTGTGAGAGGACACACCTGGAGGATGTCCTGGAGGTGTTCATGGTTTGAGGGCTGCTGGCGGCTTGCCTGGGGTCATCATGGACAAAAGGAAGAGAAAGAGCAGAGTATATGCCCTGAATTCTGCTCGACTCAACCGCTGCAGCAGACAACTTTGGATGCCTATTGGACTCCTTCGGTCCCTGCATTGGTGTCTCCTTTGACCGGCCTAAGGAAGTGTTGGTGGGCATCAGTGTGGAGAGGGATTCGTTAAGCCCCCAAAAGAGAACGCCTCATCCGAGACCCCAAAGTGGTTTCGGTGTGGGCTTGGAGCATGTGGGGAGCACTAGAGAAGCAACGTTGGTCTCTCCTCTTCTTGGGGGGCTCCCGTCAGTTATTTCTTCGCCCCCCTTCCTGAAGAGCTGAGGGTGGCACCCTGGAATATCAACGGCTCTGAACTGCCCAGGGTAGAGGGCTGCTGTTTCACATTTGGTGGTTCAAGAGATGAAAAAACCTGGTGTTGTGATGCTTGAGTCACTTTGGGACACTATCCAAGGCCTTAACTCCTCCATGCTGGCATTGCATGGTAAATTTGTTGGGGACTTGATTGTGGTTTCTGAGGCTGTTGCAGCTCATTCCCAGGTGCTGGAAGAGCACACTGCCAAGAGTGAATCTTTAGATCTTAAAGTTAATAATGTGCAAAATTTGGGGGAAGCCTTGGTGAAAGATAAGAACTATATTTATCGAAGAATAAAATATCTGGAAAATCAGACAGAGAAAAACAATTTGTGATTTTTGAGTTTTGTTTCCCAAGATCTCCCTTAATATCCCCAATACATATGGTTAAGAAGAATCTGATTGAAGTTTTGGAAATGCCATCTGAATCTCTACTGCCAAATTTTAAAGCCCAGTACCTGTCTGTATTGGGGAAATTGAATCTATCTGTTGAGCAAGGAGAGTCTGCAGTAATGAATCTTACAGACTTTTTAGAATCATTTCTAGAGGTTGTTACGCAAAGGATCACCTTGGTAGTTACTTTTGCTCTGGAATTTGATTGCAATACTGTGTTTAAATGGCATTTCCACCATATAGATAAGTTGTTTTTGGGTTTAAAAGTTTGGATGTTTCCAGATTTATCTAAATTTTCTCAAAAACGCTGCCAGGAATTGCTGTCATTGAGACCCAGGGCTGCAGCTCTAGAAATCAGCTTTTTGTTGTGATTTCCTTGTAATTGATAGTTTCTGAGGGAAGGAATTACTGCATATGTTTTTTGAATCCAAGCAGCTTTTGTATTTTATAGTGGCTAGGGAAGAGTTGACGGTTCAAGTTATTGTCTCAGAGGTGCAAACACTGTAAGGGTCTGCCGAATACTCCAATTTGGGGAAGCTTCCTTATAATATTGTTTAAGATTTCCTTTTTATTTGCCTGTATCTTGGATCCTAATTTCATACTAATGGTGGACAAATGTATTAGTTGTAATATCCTTTCGGAATTACTTTTATTTTCTGTTTTTCACTTTATTTTTGAGTGCATAGTATTGATAAATGCAATAAAAATAAAATGAAAATGAAAAAAAAAAACCATAAGTCCCTCCTGAAGTGCAAGATGGGCATCTGATGATGGAGAGCCCCACTCCCACCCCCCACCCCTGTCCACAATAACACAATCCTCTCATACAATACTATCTCAGCTCCAGGCACATCCAGAAATAAAAGGGGTAACCAGAGTCCACGGCAGTGACTCATCACCTCAAATTTCTCATCCAAGCCAGATGATCAGCAAGAAACCAGTAACATTCCAACAAAAATGAAAACAGGCTGACTGTATTCCACAGTAAGGCTGACTTGAAACTGCTCATCCATTAGATATTTTCTTCAATAGTACCTCACACTGCTTGCCACTTAAAATAAGTGTCACAGCATTATGCTAGTACTCTATCTAGCAACTGAAGACACTGTCTAGTATGTCAAATAAACCTAGCAGTGGAGGGGTAGCCTTGAACCTGAAATTCCCACTGGCCCTCTTGGTGGCCTTGGACAAGCCACTTAACCCTCCACTGTCTCAGGTACAGACTTAGATTGTAAACCCTTTGGGGACAGGGACATCACTTGAACTACTGTTGGAAAGGTGTGAGCGAAATGCTAATTAATAAAAGATTCCATCTATGTCTGTTCTTTGGCATCCTAGAATTTCCGGAACACTTCCACAGTCACATAAAGAGGAAATGGACCATGGAAACTGGAAAATTACGTCACTTCCTCTAAAGTGTATGCACGATTCATGTGCATGCTCTCATCCGTGATGGATATATTAAGCCATACTGTACACCCAAACTTTTAAGTTGCAGCCTCACAGCTGAAAAACTCTTCCTTGTGCAGCTGTTCCAGTGTAGTTGCACTGTGAGTATCTTGCTGCCATTTAGCAGATGGAGGCTTAGTTTTCACTGCAATGGTAAGTTCCAACACCCACTGAGGTTACCAGATGTCCCTGATTTTGGGGGATTGTCCTCAGTTTTAGAGCTGTGTCCCCAACTTCCATCTGTTTGGCAGTCTCCTGTCCCTGATTCCAGTAATGGGGACAGAGGGGGTAGAAAAATAATTTATTTTTAATTTAGAAACATAGAAACATGATGACAGAAAAAGACCACATGGCCTATCTAGTCTGTCCTTCCATAACAACAACTACAACAGTCCACTTTTTACCTTTAGAGATCCTCTGTGTTGGTCCCATGCCCTTTTGAATTCAGTCACTGTCCTCATCTCCACCACCTCCACTGGGAGACTATTCCATGGATCCACTACTCTTTCCATAAAGAAATATTTCCGCATATCACTCCTGAATCTATCTCCCTTCACCCTCATTCCATGTCCCCTCGTAGCAGAACTTGCTTTCAATTGAAAAAGGCTCTCTCCCTGAACATTAATGCCACGGAGGTATTTAAACATCTCAATCATATCACCTCTATCCTGCCTTTCCTCTAAGGTGTACATATTAAGATCCTTAAGTCTGTCCTCATATGCTTTATAATGAAGCCCATTAATCATTTTAGTAGCAACCCTCTGCACCGACTCCATCCTGTTCACATCCTTTTGAAGGTGCGGTCTCCAGAATTGCACACCATACTCCAAATGAGGTCGCACCAAAGACTTATACAGAGGCATTATCACCTCCTTTTTTCTGCTAGCCATTCCTCTCCGTATGCACCCAAGCATCCTTCTAGCTTTTGCCGTTGCCTTTTCTACCTCTTTAGCTACTTTAAGATCATCAGACACAACCACGCCTAGGTCCCGCTCTTCTTTAGTGGACAAAAGTACTTCACCTCCTATACTGTACTGCTCCCTTGGATTGCTGCAGCCCAAATGCATGACCTTACATTTTTTAACATTAAATCCCAGCTGCCAAGTTCTAGACCATTCTTCAAGCTTAGCTAGATCCCTCCTCATGTTATCTACATCTTCCTGGGTGTCTACTCTATTGCAGATTTTGGTATCATCCGCAAAGAGGCAAACCTTACCCGACAGCCCTTCCGCTATATCACTAACAAAGATGTAAAAAAGAATCGGACCCAGGACAGATCCCTGGGGCACACCACTGGTAACATCCTTCTCCTCAGAGTGAGCTCCATTTACTTGTACTCTTTGTCGCCTCCCACCCAACCAATTTCTAACCCAAGCAATAACTTTAGGGTTCATCCCTAGGGTGCTCAGCTTGTTTATAAGTCGCCTGTGAGGAACAGTGTCAAAGGCTTTACTGAAATCTAAATATACCACATATAGAGCTCTCCCTCGGTCCAACTCCCTGGTCACCCCGTCAAAGAAATCAATCAGATTTGTCTGACAAGACCTGCCTCTGGTGAATCCATGCTGCCTCAGATCCTGTAATCCACTGGACTCCAGAAACCTCACTATTTTCTCTTTCAGCAGCGTTTCCAATAATTTACTCACCACCGAAGTTAAACTAACCGGCCTGTAGTTTTCAACCACATCCTTACTTCCGCTTTTGTGTAAAGGCACCACATGAGCCTCTCTCCAGTCCTTTGGCACCACTCCCGACTCCAACGAGGCATTGAAAAGGTCAGTCAGTGGAGCTGCTAGAACGTCCCCAAGTTCCCTTAGTATTCTAGGGTGTATCCCATCCGGTCCCATCGCTTTGTCTACTTTAAGTTGAGCTAGTTTCTCATGAACACAGTCTTCTGAAAATTGTTGAAAATGTCCCTCGCTTCTGTTCTTATTTGTGGGTGTTTTCTGAGGTCCTGCTCCTGGTTCTTCATCTGTGAACACAGAACAAAAATATTTGTTAAACAATTCCGCTTTATCCTTATCAGCTTCTACATATTCCCCCCCTGCACCCTTGAGTCTGACAATACCACTTTTTCCCTTCCTCTTCTCACTAATATATCTGAAAAATGTCTTATCCCCCCATTTTATTGCATTGGCTATTTCCTCCTCCTTTTGAATCTTTGCCTTCTTGACTACTTTGCTCGCTTCTCTAAGTTTTTCCAAATACAGATGCCTGTCTTCCTCTCTCTGTGATCTCTTGTGATTTGAATATGTCATTTTTTTAGAATATACATCCATTATCTTTATATTTTACACAGTATGGAGGAAATGCATCACTGTTTCTATTTCTCTGTCGATTTGTTTGCTTGAAAGTGGCATTGCACCTGTCATAGCATGCAAGGAGGGGGCAGGGTAATAACTCCTCTTACCTCATCCATGCATTGTTGTTCAAAACTGGAACTAAGGTTCAACTTCCTCCTCCCCTGCCACTCCAACACCCATTATCCCACACACACTTTGGATAAAGGTCCTAGATTTGTCTGCCAAAAATCTGGTCACCTTAGCATCCTCTCTATATAAGAAATCATATTATCTCCTGCAGCGCCCCTTCTCACACCACGAGATATATGGGCCCTATAACAGAAAGGCATTTACACAGTTTACAGCCCAGTTAACCATGTCAATGCCCTAGATGAGCATATTCAATGGCACTGTTAATATCCCCATCTGTCCCCTATGCACCCCAATGCTATCCAGTTAGCATCGGGGCGTGTTGTGGTACTCCTGGGGTGGAGCAGGCGGAGAAGGGTGCTAACTGGGCAGAAGCAATATTAAATGCTGCCCGGTTAGCGATCTGTGCCTTAAAGATAGACAAGGAAAACCAGGTTAGCTTCTGTGCTTCCAGCTTTTGCGGCGATCACCGGATATTCAGCGCCATCGCTGCAGCATTGAATATCCGCTTTAGAAGTCGGCGGGGAGGGCTGTGTGCCCATTGGCGCATAGCCCTTCGGAGATCTAGACAGCTGAAAATCGGGTCCTATAATTTTTCTAGTGATTCCAATTTGCTAAATCCTCATCCTTTTTTTTTTTATTATTAACATTTTTCAAACACAGCAATAGGTTACATTATACCACAACATTCAGCCACTGGATCATCAACCCAGGCAAAATATTAACCTACAACCAGTATTCCCCCTTAACCTCCCCACTCCATCTCCCCTCCCACTCTCAGCCCTCCCCTCTCCAATCGAATCACATGACCACCATTAAGAACCATAACCATATCAAAGAGAGCACAGGACCCCCCAAACCAACCATCTTTTACAATTTCTTCATTACACTCATGCCCTCCCCATCTACATGACAGCAACATCTGCAGCCCTATCAATCCACATCATTCATTACCACAAAAGGAACCACTTCATCCCGTCTACCATTCTGTCACCCACTTTCCCCACCCTCTTTCCCCAAGTATGCCCACGTTAGAAATCACCCAAATACAGATAATTATGTAACCCCACTCCCATCAGAAAAATCCTATAATGCAGTAAAGTACTGCACTCATTACAGTCATCTACCATGCCTTAGCTTCACGCCACTTGATATATCTAGACCAGATACTCTGTAACAGCAGCGCCTTTTGCCTCTTCAAAGCCATAATGTGGCTCATTTTATTTATTTAACAGGTTTTTTATACCACTTTATCATTTCAGTCAAAGCAGTTTACATTGTAACTTAAACTTGGTAATGTACATTAAACAGGGGTATTGATAACTTGTATTTTTCTGAGGCAATGGAGGGATAAGTGATTTGCCCAAGGCCACAAGGAGTGCTAGTGGAGGCCTATTCTATTCTGTATGCCCCGGGCCACAGTGCACGTCTAGCCCCCGTGGGATCAGAATCGCATCTAAGCCTGTACGTGCAGGCCGGGACCTGATTCCGATCTGCCTGCATGTATAGGCTGCTGCCTGGCTAACTCAGTCAAGCTCCTGAATGGAGCCGCAGCACCATAGTGTCCAGTTGCTGTGGCACCACGGCTCTATTCAGAAGCCATGATCCCTGACCGCCACCGACTTTGTTCTTTCCCCGCAGCCCAACCCTTGATCAGGCCTCCCAAGGCCAGGGTTGGACTGCAGGGAATCACTTGCACCCCCTCCTACCCTTGTTGTTCCCCAGACCTGCCATCTCCCAACATCTAGGGGGACTTATTCTACCTCCGGAGTGGAATAAGTCCCCCGTCTAGTCTACCAGCCCTGGATGTACAGAGCCAACATCAGAATCGGCCCTGTATATCTGGGGCCGCGGATCACCCACTACCCACCCTAACTCTGCCTCCACACCACTCTCTCCATCTAGCCTCCCTGTACAAACTCCCTAGTCAACCCTAGACACTACTTGCCTTAAACTCTGAAATTTCACACTTCTCTATTGGTATGCCACTTTCATCCTGGCAGCCACCAGAAACATCACTATCAGCTTCCCACTAGCTCTATCCATCCCCACTGATGGTACATTCAGCAACACTACAGTAGTGCCAAGTGTTACTTCCTGGGCCACTATCCTCCCCTCCAACTCTACCACTAAGCCCCCCCGCCCCCAAAAGCTCTAATATTTGGGTCCCTTACCACATATGTATGAAATCTTCCTCCTCCCCACACTCTCACCAGCATAGATTGGATTGCCCACCAGTCATTCGCCCCAACCTCACCAGGGCAAAGTAATCCCTATATAGTAATTTTTAACCATTTTTAACTAAAGTGGTAGAGAGGGGCAGCTTCGCAATACCACCCTTCTTTCCTCCACCCAAACATCAGTTCTATATCCTATCCTGTTACATTAACCCCCCTTTCTCCTCCAACAGCAAAGCCTTATAGATAACCGATAAGAACCCCTTCATCCCCTTATTTTTATCATGCGGCCTCTCTTTCTCTCTTTAGAAAGTTCAATCGTTCCTAAGGTTGACCATGATAAGCAGATCCCCAAGATAATGCACCACCTGCATATAATACTAGAAATCTTTCTCCTCCAACTCATACTCAATTTATTAAAAAAGTGAATACAACCCTCTTTACCCACAAGCTGACCTAATCTATCAAGCCCTTTCTCCTCCCACTCCTCATAAGCTCTATGCCTATTACCCTGAGTCCTAACAAAACAGTGTGATGGCGTTCATTGAAACATGAAGGGAAAAACTTTAAAGCTAAGTATACTTGCAACTTCCTCCGTTTATATAATGTTCTACTATTAAAAAAACTGTAGCTAAGTATACTATATCCTTTATTTTCTTCTGTTTGTTCAATGGTGTTCTACTATCCACCAATGGTGCTCCCAATCAAAAAAAAATTTCTTTTATTTTCTTAATTTTCTTTTTCTTATTTAATGAACCAGTGGTTCTCATTATAGTATAAATAAGAAAAAGAAAATTAAGAAAATAAAAGAAAAATTTTTTTGATTGGGAGCACCATTGGTGGATAGTAGAACACCATTGAACAAACAGAAGAAAATAAAGGATATAGTATACTTAGCTACAGTTTTTTTAATAGTAGAACATTATATAAACGGAGGAAGTTGCAAGTATACTTAGCTTTAAAGTTTTTCCCTTCATGTTTCAATGAACGCCATCACACTGTTTTGTTAGGAAGCTACGCGTTCAGGAAAAGAGACCATATTACCCTGAGTCAGCAAACTGACTAAAAAACCTAAGAGAGACCCACTGAACTATCCTTTTATCTCCAAGCACTGCTCGTTTCTACAGCGAGTAAAAAGACAATATGAACCATCTGTAAAGCAAAGGCAAAACTTTATTATCACTGCTGCAGCAAGGGTCACAAGCAATGGTTACAAGCAACCAATGTTCCTGCTAACCTGCGCTGGGTCCGCCGCCAACATTCCTGCCAGAGGGGGGAGGTGCAGAGCGATCGATGCTCTGCGCCTCCCCCCACTGGCAGGAATGCAGGTGGAGGACCCATCGCAGATTAAAGAGAATATTGCGAGGGTGCTGCGGTGTGTCTTAGACCCTGTGTCTAACGCACGCCTCAGCACCCTCACAATGTTCTCTTTAATCTGCATGAGGTCCTCCGCCGGCATTCCTGCCGGTGGGGGGAGGGGCAGAGCATCGATTGCTCTGCACCTCCCCCCGCCAGCAGGAATGTTGGCGGCAGACCCAGCACAGGTTAGCGGGAACATTGCAAGCGACCCATTCCTTGGAAAAGCACGGGCTTTTTATACCTTTTATTGTACATGAAAAAAGCAGGTGGGCTACAGGTGGGCTGGAACATGTTTTGAAACTTTCTCATGAGACTAATTAATTAATAAGCTGCTTCCTTGTGAACCAAACAGGAAGGGGAGGTGAGATAAGGAATACAAGACACAGGGGTCTGTTTGGGAAAAAGGGAGAAAGTGCGCTTTGATCAGGGAGGCCTAACTAATAAATCCTTCAGGAATACTTATAAGAAAACAATTGCGGGCCCCTTTCTAAAAGATAAGGAGATGAGAGCTGGACTATGTGAAGGTAACATCCTGAACATAATTACAACTACTTCTTTGGTCTTGTTTTAGCTTAAGGGGGAAAGAGGAGGGTCTCAAAGGGACTACTCTATTGATCTATGCTAAGAGAAACAATTTCCCTGACGTTTACTATCTTTCACTGTGACTTGTTAAGTCCTTCACAGCATGCAGCTGTATCCTTATCAGTGTCTATTTTCTGGGAACAAAGGGATGCTTTACTTCACTGTTACTGTAACTTGCTTTCTCATCAGAAAGACAGGCTAGCAGAAAAGCCATGATAACTAAAGTGAAATGTTTCAAAATAGTGACTGATCTAGCAAACTAAGAGCATCTATCTATCTATCTATCTATCTATCTATCTATATATGCATATATATAATGAAAAATGTCTTTATGGCAGCTCAGAAGAACCTGTTAATTTCCTTATTACTTTTACCGTAACCCATTCCCACACTCTTAAACCCATTCTCAAAAAAAAGGATTGTAATCCTTCCCCATGTTAGGCCTAGTGGTTAGGGCAATGGGCTACAAGCCAGAGCATCAGGATTTGATTCTCACTGGCATGCCTTGGGCAGGTCAGTTTTTGAGTCTTGAAGGACTACCAAAAGGGACTGCTTCTGCTGGAAAGACGTCTGCACTTGCAAGTATTTACTTCTGGGAAATTCTCTAAATCTTGGGGAAAAGGGAATTCTTTGGGTTAAAACTGATAAATCTGTGTATTCTAGAATTCAGTGTATTTGTCAGGGCCTAGTATCAGCAGATAGGTTTTAGTTTAAATTTAAAACTCAGCAGAGAGTTTTTAGGTTAAATTTAAAACACAGCAGAGTTTTTGGTTTAAGCTTTTAGTTTACCTTTGCATTTAAAACTCAGCAGCAAGCTTTTAGTTTACTTTTAAAACCAGTAGAGAGCTTTTAGTTTAAATTTAAAAGTCAATCAGGGCCTAGAATCAGCAGAGAGCTTTTAATTTAAATCAAATCAGAGTATAATTAGCATAGAAGGAAGACTAGGTAAAATATTGTTTAAGCTGAAAGAAATACATTGTTTCAAGATATCTTTACAAAGAGGCCTTCCACTTAGGAGGCAAGAGATCTGGGAATTTCTTTTAAATAGGTGTTAAAACAAGTAAAAGGTCAAAGGGGCAAATTAAAAGGCTCTATCTATCAAACCAAGGGCTGTGTGAATCACCCAGGAAATTGGTAACAGATTACCTTAGAAGCACATGTCTGGGCCATGTGTAGCAAGTTAGCCTTTACTGTTAGTTTGCTCCTGCATACCCCAGTCTTAATCTTAGCTTCATAGGCTCTTACTGTAAACCTATTAAAGGGGGAAGGCTGGTCAAAGTCACTTACAGGTTCAGCTGGTTATCATTATCATGAATAGATTAAGGCCCTGAAGTTAATAAATCTTGAGGTGAACAAAGTCCCTTAAAAGTAATTGGTATAATTGTATTAGTACAAGTATCCCTAGCAACTTTAAGTAAACAACTTAAATAGCTGAACAAAACCTTAAAAATAAGATGCAGACAGCAGTCCAGCAGCAAGATAGGGGCTATCCCGTGTCTTGCATTGAGTGTCACATGTACGATTTTCTACCATTTGGTGAAGTGTCTTATATGTGCACTAGGTGCAAGGAGCTCTTTGCCTTCAGGGAATGAGTCCATTCTCTGGAGGCTAGCATAGCAGACTTGGAAGATCTAAGTAAGACAGAGAGGTACATAGAGGAGACCTACAGACACGTAGTACTGAAGTCTCACCTCCAATCTGACAGCCTCTCAATTCCCATTGAAGGAGAGAGGTCACGTGAAAGGATCACCTTGGTGTTGCAGGAAGTGATCCTGAGCTAGGATCTATCTACCAGGAGATGTAAAACCCTTTCACATCAAGGAAGTTTCTCCAGGGCCATGTACTCATGAGGGAAGGGGTAGTACAGTTGTTATAGTTGGTAATTCAGTCATTAGGCAAGTAGATTTCTAGGTGGCTAGTGGACATGAGGACTGCCTAATAACATGCCTGCCTGGTACGAAGCTAGAGGATCCCAAGCTCCACCTAGGCAAGGTTTTAGATAGTGCTGGGGAGGAGTCTGATGTCATGGTACATATTGGCACCAATTATAAAGGAAAGTGTGGGAGAGAAGTTCTGGAGGCCAAATTTAGGCTTTTAGGAAGGAAGTTGAAATCCAGAACTTCCAGGATAGCATTCTCTGAAATGTTTCTTGTTACATGCACAGGACCCAAAAGGCAGGCAGAGCTCCGAGGTCTTAATGAGTGGATGAGATGATGGTGCAAAGAAGAGGGGTTTGGATTTGATAAGAAATGGCAACATTCTGGGTAAGGGAGGTCGCTCTTCTGAAGAGATGGGCTCCACCTTAACCAGTTTGGAACCAGGCTGTGGGCATTAGCCTTTTAAAAGGAGATAGAGCATCTTTTAAATTAGATAATGGAGGCAATTTGACAGGAGGTTATTGTTTAGAAGAATATATCCTTGAAGGACACTAGCAAAAAAGGGAAGTTATGGCATCCCAACAGAGAGGTTCCAACAAAGATAAAAGTAACCCAAATGTCCTTAAGTACAGAACCAAAAGATTACAAATTACACCTATCAACTAATATACAGATTAATATGATATAAAATACAACCTCTAAAATGCCTGAATGCAAATGCTAAAAGTCTAAAAAATAAGATGGGAGAGCTAAAATATATAGCACTAAATGAAAGGTTAGATATGATTGGCATCTTAGAGACCTAGTGAAAGGAGGACAACCAATGGGAAACTGTGATAACCTGGGTACAAACTATATCGCAATGATAGAGTAGATCAAATTGGTGGAGAGGTTGTACTTTATGTTAGAGAGAGCATTGAGTCACATAGGATTAAGGTTTTGCAGGAAACAAAATATGCCATAGAATCTCTATGGATAGAATTTCCATGCAAAAAGGGGATGGCAATGGCAGTGGTGGTATAATACCAACTGCCTGGACAGAATGAACAGATGGATGATGGCATGCAGAAAGAAAGCAGGGAAGCTAACAAAAGTTACAACACAGTAATAATGGGTGATTTCAATTTACCCTGTATTGACTGCCCCACACCATTATCTGACATTCTCCAGCAGCAAGCCTCCAGCCGCTGCACCCTGCAAGGTGTTCCAGCAAGACACATACTAGCTGCAGACAGTCCGCCAGCTAGTCCATAGTGCATGGTCCGGGAGGAGATGCATGTACCCAGAACGGGGATGTCAGCATACACACCAAGCAGATAAGTCAGTGATTGGGCCCCAAAAAGAAACCCATCAATATCACATGAAAAAAATGCTACATAGCACTATGGGGGAACCTAGCCATGCCATGGTCACTGCTCAGTCAGGGTGAGAGTGACCTCCCAGCAGGACATGCTATGGCCACCCTAACCGTGCAGGTGGTGGTCAGGCACTACAATGTCCGAGCCATTGCCCTATGCCGTGTGCAGATGCATCCAGGCCAGGCCACCCTATCCAGGATATTCCCACAGTACCTTGCTCCTCATTATGCACATTGGCAGGCCAATACTGGCAAAAGTGCTAGCAGTGTGGGCTGTGGAGGGTGTTGGCAGCCACCGCACACTGGAAAGACAGACACACACTCCCCACACCTATGCCATTATTGTGCAACTATAGAGGTGTTGGGCAGCCCAGGCCACCACACAAGTCCTGGGCACAGTGCAGGCATGGCTATGGTATGCAATACTGTAGGAGTCACTCCCCAGGTTGGTAAACACTGTCAGACACAAGACCTGTAGCACACTCCATAGACATCAGAATGGTTGCTATGATGCAGTTCACTCAGAAAAGTGTACTTAACCTAGGAATTCCTATCTGCCAGTACTCATAGCAACCTTTTGATAGATGTGTACCATATTCCCCGGTTTAGGGTGGCATTACTAAGGTATGCAAGTGCTAGTATTGGGAGATGCACACAGAGCCCAAGGTCCTGCCTCTCCAGGAGGCTTTGGATAATGGGGCCTGTGGGTGCGGGTGTGTCTGCCCCTGTTGGCTGCTGCTTTACGGCAGAGTTTCCCAACTCCAGTCCTGCGGTGCCAAACACTGTTTGGGTTTTCATGCTGTCCCTCATGAATATGCATGAGATACATCTGCATACCATGGGGGTGGCACATAGAAATGCAGCACAGGCATCTTTATCAGCGGCAGCATGGAACCGGAATGGTGTTTGGCCCTCCAGGACTGCATTTAGGAGGCTCTGCTCTAGGTTATGTGCATGTTTATGGTGTCTGTACTCTGTAGGCTAAAATGTAGGTGTCTTGGGCATGTTTACGTCATCTGCAATAAAGGTGCTGTCTGTATTAGCACGTTGTAGTAGTGGGTAAAAATATGGGGACTGAGTTGGCAGGAACCACACCTGTGACCCTCTGCTTCTGAATACACTGGTTTTGTGCACTGCACCACCTTGTTGTCACAGAGCCAGTACATTCCTTGGTGATACCATGACTGTTCGTCAGACAGGGCCCGTCTGTTGCAGTACATGGCACCCACCTACACAGGACTAGGCCACGGTCTGCTCTGGGCAGCTGCCACTGCCCCCTCCACCACCAGTAGCCCTCAGCCACCATGCTGACATGCCCTTCTGCTGGTGGTGTGCAGTCTCAGGCCATCCATTGTGCAGGTAGGTGGCTGCCTATGGTGCAGGTTCTGGGGTAGGGGTGCCTGCATAGGTGTCCACGCTTCCCCCCAGCAACGCCTGCCAATGTTCTGTGCCCTTGGGGGTAGCTGCTGAGTACTATCCCCTGTGACACTGTGGGAAACACAGTCGTGCCCATGTTGGGCCTTCAGCAGTTGCTGCCTGGCTGCTCTGCTGCTTCAGCATTTGTATGGGCCACCTAGGCATTGCCCTAGTCCGCACTGTGGCCCAGCTGCACCACAGCATGTGCCAACTGCAGCCCTCTGTATCCCCTTCTCCGGCATCTGTCCAGTTGCCATTCCGACATGCCCGCCCTGATGTTGCGGGACATGTGCATGCCATAGGAACCCTGTCCGATGGTGGGGAAAACCCTGAGCAGCGCTATTTCACTGTGGGCTCATTCACCTTGTATGGGGACGGAGTATAGACCCTTCCACGATTTATATCTGTTCTATGGAGCTTACTCGGGGTGGGAGGGGTTGATGTTTCTCATTGATACCACTATTGGCCAGCTTGGTTATGTTTTTTTTCCAGTTTGTTTGGGTCATTTTCAGTGTTTATGTGCCCTTTTGTTCTGTGCACATGTATCACACTTATCACTTTTTTTAGGTTTCCCTGCCTGGGCTGTACATTGCTGACACTGAAATCGTTTCTCTCCCCTGTAATGTGCATTTAACGGCAGGTTTTCATTCGCGTTAGAATTAAGCTCTTCAGATCAGTGCATTAGTGTGAAGGGAGCCTCTCCCCTCCCACTCTCCGCCCATTGACCCCTTCTCTCCGCCCTCTCTCCACCTTCTGCGGTGTTTTACCGCGCCGCGGGAGTTTACAATCGTTAACTACGGTTAACGAGCATTATGTAACGTTTACGATCGTAAGCGCATCATAACGCGCGTTATGTACAATTACCGCAGTTTAGTAAACATACCCCTTAATGTTGTTTCCCTCTGTTAGGGAGACAAACCAATATTTTACTCATAGAGCTGTGATGCCATTCAAGGGTATTCTTTCTGCAAGGACACATTGTTCTGTCATTAACACCCCATGTTCCAATTACATTTGATACTCCCTCTACATAAAGGTTCCAAAAGATGGAATTCATAATCCATACATGGACAGCACAGCAATCCAAGATAGTGTATTGATACTGTAAAGCAGTGTAACTGTGGTGTACTTATATTAGAAATGTGATTAGGTTTGATGTATGCATTAAACTGTTATGCATGCATGGTCACATTGTTGTATCAAATCAGTCACAGCGCATGGTTTCTATTCATTTCTCATCCTTATGCATTGTAGTTCATTTCAAGTATGATTTGATTGTTTTGTAATGCATATTGATGCACAACACAGAGATTCATAATCACAATTTCCTCTCCATAGGTGCTTTTCTTACCGTGGATGCTAGTTTCATCCATATTTTTTGGTTTACTTTCAAAGAAATCTGTAATTATAGTCCTGATTCATCTCTAAGGGGTCCTTTTACTATAGTGTGTTATGTGGTTGACATGCGTTTCAGCTCCCTTGGGCCCATGGTAATTGTTACCATGCAGGCTAGATAATTATTGTATGCTGAAATGTGCACTAACCATACATCACATGCAGGGCCAGTGCAAGAGTATTAGGCATCTTAAGCAAAACGTCAGCCTTGCACTCCCTACCAATTAACATTCAGACCCCTAGTACTCCCCATTATTTTGATTATTAAAGACAATTGTAATCATCTCAACACTATTCCTCCTAGAACAATCCTATAAAAATGCATATTTGGACATCACACTTTTAAATATTAAACTTTGTTTTTAAAATATATACATATGTTTATAGTTACCCTGTTGCTCCAAGTTTAAATTCCTGTTCAATGTAAGCACAGAACAGTCTTGTGACTGTGCAACCTTTGTTATATGTAAACCGCACTGATAACAAATAGCGCGGTATATAAAAGTTGTTAAATAAATAAAATAAATAAAATAAATAAATAATGAGAAAGCTTGAAAAGAAAACACAAGAATAAATGAACTATTCACATATTACCCATTCTTCCTGTAGGTAAGACTTTGACTCTGAGTTTGGGTGGCTTCCAGAACCCGTTTCTTTGCTTTGACTGTAGTTGCTCTTTTCAGCCCACTCAGAATCTGCTGCCCTAAGCAGATCTCTTAGTTTGCCTAGTGGTTGGGCTGGCCCAGAAGCAAGACGAAGCAAAGACACCTCTGTAAGTCCAAAGTAGGGTTATTAAAGCTGCTTTGGACTTACAGTGGTGTTTTTGCTGCGCCTTGCTCCTGTTGTATCCTGTTAGGCCTGCAGGTGTTTGTGCCTTGTTCTGACTCCCTGATCTCATGATGGGGCGGGGTTTGGGAGGCAATTATCACACTGCAATAGCAGCTAACACATGTTAAGTTTTGACTCAAAATGCATGTTTGAGGCAAAAAAAAAAAAAATTAGCAAAAGGCCTCCTTAGTATCTTTTGAAATATGAACACAAAAATGGAAAAAGTGAGAAATATTGGACAGGGTCCAACGCTGCATCATTGTACCAAGCGCATTGCAGGGGATCTTACTTCAGTTCCTAGGCTAGTCATCTACTCCAGATTGCTGCAGAGGTTATTTTCACAGCCCCTGGAGGAGGATGTCCCAGTCATTGCACAAGAGCTTCACCACTTTCTCCCTCTCATTCAGCCATCTCCTCTATCTCTAAAACAACCTCACCCTCTCTGCCCCACACTCTTCTACTCCTTCTCCTTCTCTTTTCTGGAGATATCAACCCCAACCCTGGCCAACCTAGACTTTTTTCACTCTTCACGTAGCAGCTCAAATCTTATTCATATCCATCTCTTTCCCCTTCCTCTCTCCCTTTCTCCTGTGCCTTGTGGAACGCACACTGCATCTCAAATAAACTGCCTTTACTCATGATCTCTTTATCTCTAATTCTCTCCATCTCCTTGCTCTAACTGAGACCTGGCTCCCAGAGGACTCAGCTTCAGTCGCTGCTCTCTGTCATGGTGGCTATCAGTTCTCCCTCACGCCTCATCCCACTGGCACTGGTGGTGGTGTTGGGCTTCTACTCTCTCCTTTCTGCCAATTCAACTCCTCCTGCTTTCTCAGTCTCACTCCTTTCCCTCCTTTGAAAACCACTCCATCTGCCTTTTCACTCCACTACCTCTTTGGTTAGTTGTTATTTATTGACTTCCTGACAAGTGCAACCTCTATCTTTTCACTGACTTTGACTCATGGCTTTCCTTCTTTCTGGATTTATCTTCCTCCTCCCTTATTATCAGGGACTTTAGCATAGAAACAAAGAAACATGATATCAGAAAAAGACCTCATGGTCTATCTAGTCTGCCCTTCCATATCAATCACTACAAGAGTCCTCTTTTTTCCTTTAGAGAGCCTCTGTGTTTGTCCCATCCTTTTTTGAATTTAAATACTGTCCGCATCTCTACCACCTCCACTGGGAGCCTATTCCATGCATTTACCACTCTTTCTGTAAAGAAATATTTCTGCATATTACTCCTGAATCTATCCCCTTTCACCCTCATCCAGTGTCCCCTTGTAACAAAGCTTGCTTTCAATCGAAATAGGCCCTCCTCCTGTGCATTTATGCCACGGAGGTATTTAAATGTTTCAATCATACTGTATCACCTCTGTCCCATCTTTCCTCTAAGGTGTACATATTAAGGTCCTTAAGTCTGTCCTCATATGCTTTATAATGAAGACCACTAACCATTTTAGTAGCCACCCTCTGCACTGACTCCAACCTGTTTATATTCTTTTGAAGGTGCGGTCTCCAGAATTGCACACTATACTCCAAATGAGGTCGCACCAAAGAGGCACTATCACTTCCTTTCTTCTGCTAGCCATTCCTCTCTTATGCACCCAAGCATCCTTCTAGCTTTCGCAGTCGCCTTTTCTAACAGTTTAGCTGCTTTAAGATCATCAGACACAATCACACCCGTGTCCCATTCTTCTTTTGTGGACAGAAGTATATCACCCCCTGTACTGTACTGCTCCCTTGGATTGTTGCAGCCCAAATGCATGACCCTACATTTTTTAGCATTAAATCTCAGCTGCCAAATTCTAGACCATTCTTCAAACTTAGCTAGAACCCTCCTCATGTTATCTACACCTTCTTGGGTGACTACTCTGATGCAGATTTTGGTATCATCTGCAAAGAGGCAAACCTTACCTGACAGCCCTTCCGCTATATCACTAACAAAGATGTTAAAAAGAATCTCACAAGGAGAAGGAAAATGGCAGCAGTTTGAGCAGACACCTCTATGTTTGCTCTGGTGGAAGCTAGCTGATTTCTCTTTACCTGTTTCTTTATGCCGCATACAGCTCGGAAACCTAAGGTAAGCTTCCGCCTGAACTCATGAGACAGACTGGGCCGATGGATGCTTTCCTTTGGCCTGGCAGAGGAGCGATTGCTTCAGGCGGCTTGTTGATGGAGGTTGGGGTGGAAGATGGATTCCTGCCTAGCCTATGGCCAGATATGTCACTCAGCCCAGAGCTCCGGCTTCCCCCGGTACAACCAGTAGGTGTGATCAATCGAGCTGCAGCGGGTGGAGGTTTGGCGACCTCTACAGTTGTTCAGATTTCGCAGGTTGGGCGGCCCCCCTGCCCCAGAATAATTTCCCAGGGGATGGTGGTTTCTGCGGGTGCCAGAGAGGAGAGTCTAGAAACTTCATCTTTGCAGCAGATACAGTCCTTGGAGCATGTTTTGAGTCCTCCAACTGTTCCCCAGGGTACATCAGATTTACAAGGTACTGTGTCTTCGGTGAGGGTTGTTTTACCATGTCCTGAAGTTTTTTCCCTAGAGACAATTTGGGAAGCCATGAACAAATTGGAACAGTCTTTATCAGGGAAGTTGCAGGCTACATCTAGCCAGATGAATTCAGTTGCCCAATAATTAGGGGTGCATGATACTCTTCTGGAAGACCTTACAGTAAAAGTTTCCTCTCTTGAGCAGAGGGTGGATCAAGTCCAGGACTCAATGCAAGCTGTTATGCATGATGCAAAAAATTTGCAGAGAAAGATGGAGCTGCTGGAGAATATGTCTAGGAGTAGGAACCTGAGAGTCTTAAAATTTTCCTAAAGTTCCTTCAGTTTCACCATTGGTTTTGTTTAAGAAGTTTTTGACTGAGGTTTTAAAAATCTCGGTGAATTGCATTCCGCCGATATCTCCTGCCTTATATTTACCTTCTGCCTAGTTTGAAATGACTGGTGGCCTGGGTCAGGGTTTGTCATCTACCCTGGCCCAACCTGATGATAGCCTGGACCTAAAGGGATATTTAGAGAGGTCTGAGTCTGGCTCTGGAGTGGCTGCTAAGTTGCTGATCACCCTAGCACTGGACGTAGACCGGGTTTGGCTTCTTAAAATGTACTTTCGTTCTTCAATAAAAAAGTTTATGGGGTCTACTATTAGATTTTTCCCTGATGTATCTAAGGAAACACAGAAAAGGAGGAAGCAGTACCTGTTTCTTAAATCTGGGGTGCTTCAGTTGGGGGAGGGGTATTTTTTTTTGTTGTTTTCCTTGCAAATGCCTGGTCAAGTTGGCTGGGAATAGTTATGTTTTCTTTGAACCCCAACAGTTGTCTGCCTTTATTTCCTCTAAAAATGTTGTTACCCAAATGTGTGGTTCTGATCCCTTTGTAGCGAGCCGTGCTATGTAGTGGGGTAAGTTTGCTGGTTTATTTGGTAGCTCTTCAGTCTATTTGCATATGCTGCTTAATACCTTTGGATTATCATGTTTTTCTTTTGTATTGTGTATCCTTCGTCACCTTACTAGGGGCTTGGAGGAGTATGCCATGTATTTTTCTTTTCTTTTGAATATTGAGATTTGTTTTTCTTTCTTTGTTTTCTAATCAAGATTGATTCTTGTTGTATTATTTTGAAACTTTATAAATAAAAAAAGAATCAGACCAAGGACAGATCCCTGTGGCACTCCACTGGTAACTTCCTTCTCCTAAGAGTGAACTCCATATACCTGTACCCTTTGTCACCTCCCACTCAACCAATTTTTAACCCAAGCAGTTACTTTAGGGTGCATCCCTAAGGTGCTCAGTTTGTTTATAAATCTCCTGTGCGAAACAGTGTCAAATGCTTTACTGAAATCTAAATACACCACATCTAGGACTCTCCCTCGGTCCAACTCCCTGGTCACCCAGTCAAAGAAATCGATCAGATTTGTCTGAAAAGACCTGCCCCTGGTGAATCCATGCTGCCTTAGATCCGGTAATCCGTTGGACTCCAGAAACCTCACTATATTCTCTTTGGGCAGCATTTCCAATAATTTACTCACCAATGAGGTTAAACTAATCAGTCTGTAGTTTTCAATCCTTACTTCTGCTTTTGTGTAAAGGCACCACATGTGCCTCTCTCCAGTCCTCTGGCACCACTCCCGACTCCCGACTCCAAAGAGGCATTGAAAAGTCAGTCAGTGGAATTGCTAAAATGTCCCTGAGTTCCTTCAGTATTCTAGGCTGTATTCCATCCGGTCCCATAGCTTTGTCTACTTTTAGTTTAGCTAGTTCCTCACGAACACTGTCTTCTGAAAATTGGTTGAGATGCCCCTCGCTTTTATTCCGGTTTGTAGGAGTTGTTTGAGGTTCTGATCCCGGCCCTTCAACTGTGAACAGAGAACAGAAATATTTGTTAAGCAATTCTGCTTTATCCTCATCAGCTTCTATATATTCCACCCTTTCATCCTTGAGTCTGACAATGCCACTTTTGCCTTTACTCCTTTCACTAACATATCTGAAAAAATGTCTTAACCCCCCCCCCCCCATTTTATTGCACTGTCTATTTCCTCTTCTTTTTGTATCTTTGCTTTCTTGACTACTTTGCCAGCTTCTCTAAGTTTTTCCAAACATAGATGCTGTCTTCCTCTCTCTGTGATCTCTTGAATTTCATCTTTTCAGCCTCCATTTCCTTTTCCCTTTATTTACCATGCTAACAAAAATGTTGGTTGCCCTTAAAATATCCCCTTTCAGTTTTAACCACTGTTTTTCTACATCCCCCAGCTGTTCCCATCCCGCTAAAGACTCCTTGAGGTACCAGCCCATCTTTGTAAAGTTAGTTGTCCTAAAGTCTGGCACACTCACTTTTGAATGGATTTTATCAGCCCTAGTCCTCATACTGAACCACACCATCTGGTGATCACTGGATGTAAGATGATCTTCCACTATAACATCAGAAATACTTTCCCCATTTGTAAGCACCAAGTCCAGTATGGTGCCTTTATGTGTGGATTCTGTTACCAGTTTCCTGAATAGTTCTTCCTGTAAAGAATCCAGGACACCGCAGATGGATGCGTCAGTCAACATCCGGCATATTGGAATCTCCTATCAGTAGTACTTCCCCTTTCCTGGCAATGCTGTGTATGTCTTCTAATAAGGGGTATGTTTACTAAACTGCGTTAGTGCAATTCTCATTAGGAGCCGCGTTAGTGGAAGGAAAGCCAAAAAAGGACATGGGCAGTACATCTGCGCCGCGCAGCAACGATCGCTACAGCGCGCGCGCTACTGCACGCAAGCGTAAGAGAGCGCAGACACCCAATACCAAAACAGAGCTGTAGCACAATGGTTACTACACAGACTGATGGTGCAAGGGTCATGGGTTCGATTCCCCAGTGTGCCTAATGAATAAGGTTAGCTGAGGCATCATGTGTAACCCTTTGAAGGCCTACTATAATTTTTTAATCCACATTCTGCAGCCGGGTTAATGTTTGCACATGTCAGGAAAATTGTACCCGTCGTACCCAATATGTTCCAATAGTGACGTTCCCTCTGGCATGGTCATGTATTATATAACATTTGATAGGAATATATAGGCAGAAGATGAGATCCCGAAAGTACTGGGCTTGGCCTGGAAAGGGTTAAGTAGTGGACTGTGAGGAA
The DNA here is from genome assembly GCA_033557465.1 of Ichthyophis bannanicus. Taxonomy (NCBI): domain Eukaryota; kingdom Metazoa; phylum Chordata; class Amphibia; order Gymnophiona; family Ichthyophiidae; genus Ichthyophis; species Ichthyophis bannanicus. The sequence goes on from CM066032.1 coordinate 498,709,730, forward strand.
GTTTAGTTGTACCTAAATAGTGCTGCCAGCAAACACACCCTCACAGTGGCGTAACCTAAGGTGCCACATAAGGCACCCTAGAGGGCACTCCACAGGGCACATTATAAAGTGCGCTGTCTGCCAAGGCACCCTATAATGTCCCCTATAGGACACCATATAAGGCACCTTATAAAGCGCTTTATAGGGCGCCGTATAAAGCGCCCTATAGGGCGCCCTATGAGCCACCCTAAGGGGACAGTACCCTGAGGGTGGTCCTGCTGGCAGAACTAATATACAATAAAAATAGACAATGCCTAAGACAGCCCTATTGATGAACCCCACTGTGGGTTCTGAACCCATGTCCTCTGGCTCCACAGGCAGTGAAGTAACCAGTGCTTTAGAGCTGCTAACAAACAACTGGCTGGCTACAGGAGGACTGCACGGCACCACACCCACATTCTGCTGTGGTTACCAGGATAGGGGTAACCCACCCATACACATGATGCACTGCACATGCAAATCAGCAGTCGAGAGATGGGCACAAGATCGGGTATGCACCCCCACAGCACCTCGGCCTTGTAGGGGGAACAGACTGTGTGTGGCACTGCCACAGAGTAGCCACAGACAGTCACATTGTGCGGGTACAGTGCCCACCCTGAGGTTGAGGTGGGGCGCCCAGCACCAGGTCCACAGCACCTTTCATGGCTGAAATACGCCATGCTGCAGGTCCCCATCAGTGGGTGATATGTAGGTCCGTTAGACACACCTAGGATACAGCTGTGTCCTGCTGTATGTCCTGGTCATGTCTAGTCCTTATGGGTGCTGTTGCACCCAGACCAGTGCATATCCTGTGTTGGTGCCATCATTACCTGCTGTAGGTGAAGGGGGGGTAGTGTAGGGACCCATAGGCAGATTATGTACCACCACACAACCCACCCTCTGGGGCTCAGGGGGAAACAGGATCACCCACCAACAGATCCATAGTCTACCTTCCTGCAAAGGCAGCAGTAGAGGGGACCAGCAACAGCAGTCCTGCTGGGGAACAGACAGAGCAGCACACATCCATAACGCAATAGCAGACAGACAGTAGGCCTGGAAATGCTCAGCTGCCCCACACCATTATCTGACACTCTCCAGCAGCAAGCCTCCAGCCGCTGCACCCTGCAAGGTGTTCCAGCAAGACAGCATACTAGCTGCAGACAGTCCGCCAGCTAGTCCATAGTGCATGTTCCTGGAGGAAACGCATGTACCTGGAACGGGGATGTCAGCATGCACACCAAGCAGATAAATCAGTGATTGGGCCCCAAAATGAAACCCATATATATCACATGAAATAAATGCTTTGTAGCACTATGGGGGAACCTAGCCATGCCAGGGTCACTGCTCAGTCAGGGTGAGAGTGACCTCCCAGCAGGACATGCTGTGGCCACTCTTCCATGCAGGTGGTACTGGGCACTAAAATGTCCGAGCTATTGCCCTATGCCCTGTGCAGATGCGGCAAAGCCAGGCCACCTTATCCAGGCTATTCCCACGGTACCTTGCTCCTCATTATGCACATTGGCAGGCCAATACTGGGAACAGTGCTAGCAGTGTGGGCTGTGGAGGGTGTTGGAAGCCACCACACACTGGATAGACAGATACACACTCCCCACACCTATGCTAGCATTGTGCAACTATAGAGGTGTTGGGCAGCCCAGGCCACCACACCAGTCCTGGTCACAGTGGATGCATGGCTATGGTACGCAATACTGTAGGAGTCACTCCCCAGGTTGGTAAACACTGTCAGACACAGGACCTGTAGCATACTCCACAGACATCAGAAAGGTTGCTATGATGCAGCTCACTCAGGAAATTGTACTTAACCTAGGAATTGCTATCTGCCAGTAATCATAGCAACCTTTTGATAGATGCGTACCATATTCCCAGGTTTAGGGTGGCATTACTACGGTATGCATGTGCTAGTATTGGGAGATACACGCAGAGCCCAAAGTCCTGCCTCTCCAGGAGGCTGTGGATAATGGGGCCTGTGGGTGCTGGTGTGCCTGCCCCTGTTGGCTGCTGCTTTACGGCAGAGGTTCCCAACTCCATTCCTGCGGTGCCAAACACTGTTCGGGTTTTCATGCTGTCTCTCATGAATATGCATGAGATACATCTGCATACCATGGGGGTGGCGCATAGAAATGCAGCACAGGCATCTTCATCAGAGGCAGCATGGAACCGGAATGGTGTTTGGCCCTCCAGGACTACATTTGGGAGGCTCTGCTCTAGGTAATGTGCATGTTTATGGTGTCTGTGCTCTGTAGGGTAAAATGTGGGTGTTTTGGGCATGTTTACGTCATCTGCAAGAACGGTTCTGTTTGTATTAGCACGTTATAGTAGTGGGTAAAATATGAGGACTGGGTTGGCGGAAACCATAGCTGGGACTTGAACCTGTGACCTTCTGCTTCTGAATACACTGGTTCTGTGCACTGCACCACCATGTTCTCACAGAGATAGTGCATTCCTTGGTGCTACCATGACTGTTGGTCAGACAGGGCCTGTCTGCTGCAGTGCACGGCACCCACCTACACAGGGCTAGGCCACGGTCTGCTGTGGGCAACTGCCACTGCCCCCTCCACCACCAGTATCCCTCAGCCACCATGCTGACATGCCCTTCTGCTGGTGGAGCTGTTGGTGCTCAGTCCCAGGCCATCCAGTGTGTAGGTAGGCGGCTGCCTATGGTGCGGGTTCTGGGGTAGGGGTGCTTGCATAGCTGTCCATGCTTTCCCCCAGCACCACTTGCCAATGTTCCGTACCATTGGGGGTACCTGCTGGGTACTATTCCCTGTGACACTGTGGGAAGCACACTCTTGCCCATCTTGGGCCCTCAGCAGTTGCTGTCTGGCTGCTCTACTGTTTCAGCATTCCTATGGGCCAGCTAGGCATCACTCTAGTCCCCACTGTGGCCCAGCTGCACCACAGCATGTGCCGCCTGCAGCCCTCTGTATCCCCATTTCCAGCATCTGCCCAGTTGCCCATTCCGACATGCCCGCCCTGATGTTGCGGGACATGTACATGCCATAGGAACCCTGTCTGATGGTGGGGAAATCCCTGAGCAGCGCTATTTCACTGTGGGCCCATGCACCTTGTATGGGGACGGAGTATGGACCCTTCCACGAATTATATCTGTTCTATGGAGCTTACTCGGGGGGGGGTGGGTTGATGTTTCTCATTGCTACCACTATTGGCCAGCTTGGTTGTTGTTTTTTTCCAGTTTGTTGGGGTCATTTTCGGTGTTTCTGTGCCCTTTTGTTCTGTGCACATGTATCACACTTATCACCTTTTTTTGGTTTCCCTGCCTAGGCTGTACATTGCTGACACGTAAATTGTTTCTCTCCCCTTTAAAGTGCTTTTACCAGTAGGTTTTCATTCGCGTTGGAATTCAGCTCTGAAATTCAGCGCGTTGGTGTGAAGGGAGCCTCTCCCCGCCCACTCTCCGCCCATTGACCCCTTCTCTCCGCCCTCTCTCCACCTTCTGCGGTGTTTTACCGTGCCGCGGAGCATTACGCTCGTTAGCGCGTGATAGCGCGTGCTATAGCACGTTTACGATCGTTAATGCGCTATAGCGCGCTAACGATCGTTAACGTCGTACAACGCGCGTTATTCACGTTTACCGCAGTTTAGTAAACATACCCCTAAATCTTTGTCCACATCTTCTACCTGGAGGTCTGTATATCACACCAATACAAATGGATTTCTCTTTCCCTCAGTTTAGTTTTACCCACCCTGCCTCCTCTCTCCCTTTTAAGCCCTGTATTTCAATACCTTTAATATTATTTTTTATTTATAGTGCCACTCCTCCTTCCCTTCTTCCTACTCTGTCCTTTCTGAATAATGCATAACCTGGTATAATTATATTCCAGTCATAGATATCCATGAACCATGTCTCTCTGTAACTGCCACTAAATCCAAGTCAGTCTCTCTCATTAAAGCCTCAACATCTGGGATCTTATTTCCCATGCTATGGGCATTTATAGACACTGTTTTTCAGATGTTGCCCCTTTTATCTATTTCTATAAAGGTATTTAATGTTTCACTTACCTGGGGGCTTTCACTTACCTAGAAGCTTTCTTCACCCATCCCCAACAAATCTAGTTTAAACCCTCTTCAGTCGGTTAGCCAGTCTGCCACTGAAGACATGACGACCCTTTTTGGACAGATGATCCAGCTCTGCTCTGCAGCCCTTGGAACATCATCCCATGGTCCAGGAAACCAAAACACCGTTGATGACGCCATCTATGCAGCCATGCATTTATCTCCAGGATGCTAGCTTCTATGCCTTGGCCTTTATCCTGCATAGGGAGGATTGAAGAGAACACCACCTGTGTTCTTATCTGCTTCACCCTCCGTCCCAAAGCCATGAAGTCACTCTTTGTGTTGACATGGATGAGCAACATTGGGTATTAGTCAGTAGGCTTGATGTCTCAGCAAACTCTCCGTAACATCTTGAATTTTGGCACCAGGCAGACAGCATATCTGTATGGACATCAAGTCTGATTGGCAGATGGATGCCTCAGAGAATCGCCAACCACCATTACCCTTCGCTTCATAGTGGTCACTGATTCTGCAACTTTGGGGTGCTCAAGCTCTGGTTCTTCACTTTCCTGGGATGCACCTCCTCCACTTCCAGGTCTACATCCACTTACCGGGCTGCATAATGGTTCTTCAATTCAAGGGCTTTAGGAGTTGGATTGGTGATTTTGTAAGCCCTGGTGACTCGTGTCCAATCTTTGTCCTTCTATAAGCTCCCATCTTCACCTCTGCTGCTTGGATGTTTCAAGAAACATTCATGTTGATAACCCTTCTGATCCTTATGCTTTAGAGATCTTTTCCCTTAACTCCTCATTCGACCTCCAGCTCTGATCTACTGCCCCCACACACCAGTGCTGCCACTGCCACAACCTTGTATTCTTCTCTAATTGCTTACCCTCAAACTTCTCTACCTCAGTTCTTTCCTTATTGGACTATCACCTGCTAAGCATCACTCTTCATCACTCACTGCCTCAACCTTGCCCTTTCTCCTCTGACCTCTTTAGAAATCCTCATGCTATTGACCCTTTGGCTCTCTCCTCCACTATCTCATATCTCTTTCTTCATCTATGTCATCTGAGTCTGTTGATGAGGCAGTAGCTTTCGATAATGCTGTAATCTCCTCTGCTCTGGATGCTCTTGCTCTGCCTATGCCACGTCCTGTGAGGCGTACTATACCCCAGCCCTGGCTGTCTTCCATTACCCGCTATCTATATTCCTGTGTCCATTCAGCTGAGTGTACTTGGCTCAAATCCTGCACCCTTGCGGACTTTCTATATTTCAAATTCATTCGTGTCTCTTACCAGTCAGCCATAGCACTCACCAAACAAAACTATTATGTCCATTTGACTAACTCTCTTGCCTCTGACCCTCACTGTCTCTTTACAACTTTCAACTCTCCTCAATGTGCCTCCATCTCGACCCCTCCCTCCCTTTCTGCCCAAACCCTGGCTATTTTCATGACAAAATCCACAAGATCACACTCCAATTTCCCATGATGTCAGTTACTTCCCCTCCTTCCTCTCTTCACTCCCAACTTCCCTCCCCCCCCCCCCCCCACCTCTGCTACCCTCTCTTCCTTTTCTATGATCTCTGAGGAGGAAACCACATACCTTCTTTCTTCCTTCAAATTCACTTCCTGCTCCTCTGATCCTATTCCCACCCATCTGCTAAACTCCATCTCCTCCACCGTTGTCTCTTCCATCTGTCATATTCTCAACCTATCACTCTGCACTGCAGCTGTCCCTGCAGCCTTCAAGCATGCTGTGGTCGCATCTCTCCTCAAGAAACTCTCACTAGACCCTACCTGTCCTAACTATTGACCCATCTCCCTCCTTCCCTTTGTTTCTAAACTATTTGAACATGCAGTTCACTGTCACTGCCTTGACTTTCTCTCCCCTCAAGCCCTCTTGGATCCTTTACAATCTGGCTTTTGTCCTTTACATTCTACTGAAACATCTCTTCCCAAAATCTCCAGTGACCAGTTCCTGGCTAAATCCAAGGGCCTTTACTTGATCCTCATCCTTCTTGACCTTTCTGCTGCTTTTGACACTGTTGACTAAAACTTTTTCCTTGATACCTTGTCCTTACTTGGTTTTAAAGGCTCTGTGCTATCCTGGTTCTCTTCTTATCTCTCCCATCATTCTTTCAGTGTTTCTTCTGGTGGATCCTCCTCTACTGCTATCCCACTCTCAGTTGGTATATCCCAAGGATCTGTCTTAGGTCCACTCCTTTTCTCTGTCTATACCCAATCCATTGGTGCACCCATCTCTTCCCATGGCTTTCAGTACCATCCTTACACTGATGACTCCCAGATCTACCTCTCAACCCCTGAAATCTCTCTGGCAATCCAGGACAGGATCTCTGCCTGCCTTTCTGACATTGCTGCTTGGATGTCTCACTGCCGCTTGAAATTGAACATGGCCAAAACTGAGCTTCTTATTTTTCCCCCTAAACCCTCCTCGCCCCTTCCTTCTTTCTCAGTCTCTGTGGATAACTCTCTATCCTCCCTGTCTCCTGAGCTCTCAACCTTGGGGTTGACTTTAACTCCTCTCTCTCCTTCTCTACACACATCCAACTGATAGCTAAAACCTGCCGTTTCTTTCTCTGTAACATCAACCAAATTCACCCATTCCTTTCTGAACACACTACTAAGACACTTATCCACTCCTTAGTTACCTCCCGTCTAGACTATTGTAACCTACTCCTTACTGGTCTCCCTTTGAATCATCTCTCTCCCCTTCAATCTGTTCAACACTCTGCTGCATGGCTAATTGTCTGCCAGACTTGTCATGCTCATTTTACCCCTCTTCTCAAGTCACTTCATTGGCTCCCTATCTATTTTCACATCCAGTTCAAACTTCTCCTGCTGACTTATAAGTGCATTCACTCTGCTGCTCCTCACTACCTTTCCTCTCTTTTACATCCCTACACACCTCCTTGGGAACTCTGCTCTTTCATTTCTATCTGTGCCCTTCTCTTCTATTGCTAACTCCAGACTTTGCTCCTTTCACCTTACTGCTTTTAATGCCTGGAAGAAGCTATCTGAATCTGTACATCAGGCACCTTCATTGATCCTTTTCAAATCCAGGCTGCAAACTCACCTTTTCTCTGCAACTTTCAGATCTTGATTCACCTGATCTTCTTTGTGTTTCCTTACCATTCCCCCTAGATGCATCCTATCTCTACAGCTACTGTGCTTGATTAGACTGTAAGCTCTGATGAGCAGGGACTGTCTTTTACATATGTCTGTGCAGTGCTGCATACTTTTGTAGCGCTATACAAATGTTCAGTAGTAGTAGTAGCAGCAGCACAACAGTGTCACCTACAGACCAGACTTGGGACCAACAATTACAGAATTCTGGAGAAAGCCTTGGTAAATGGCACCTATTGGAGAATTGTTGCTGAAGTAATTGGGCAGAATTGGAAGATGGATATAAAATAGGGGAAACATCCTGGGCAGTATCGAATAAAGGCCATTGTCAAACAGACGCCAGTCCTGGTTGAGCTGGAAGTCGAAAGGAGTATGATAAAATTGTTAGACTCCAAAAAGAAAATGTGATCAATTCTATTGAAGAGCTGTCTTACATGGTCATTGTTGAGAATGCAGGAAAACAGGAATAGCAGGGCACTTTGTCATACTCTATAAATATCACACTACGCATTACGCTAGCAAGAAGGAAAAAAGGTTTTTGCCAAGGTTTCACTTCACAAACAAAACTTTACATTACAGAATAAAATTTCTTTAAACTACTGTGCTGTGTGTAGTTATTTCCTGATAAGATAAAGTCCATTGTCCTTTATAACATTGCCATCTATGTGCACACTGTATGATTTAACTGACAGTTCATGTTTAACCTAATTATCCTTTCAGAGAGATACTATTAAACTCCTCCACAGATGAATATTGTAGGTCTGACTGTAGGAAGAATTCTTATAAATACCCTCCATAGACCCCTGACTCTCTGAGAATACAGATTTGATGATGTTTTCCCTCAGATGAAAAATTAACGAAATATCTCTAAAGGAGGAAACTGGATGAGAGGAAGTCGGATATAGTGGTAAAAGAGAAAAACACTAGAATGACATTGATTATAGAGGTGTCAGTTTGAAGCGACTACTCTGTGAATTTTGTTCAGAGGGAGAAAATAGTCAAGTACCAAGAAATGCAGTCGGAGACCAAGAAAATGTGGTAGAAAGATGCCGAGTCATTTCCTATCGTGTTGAGTGCCACAGGCCTAATTAAGAGGAATTTCCAAGCACATCTTAATAAATTACCCATACATGTAACATCTTATGAACTCCAGAAGGAGGTTCTCTTTGGCACGATGCAAGTACTACGCTGAGCATTAGCAGTAAATTTGAGAGACAGATCATACTCCACATACCCTGTATTAGAAGTGAGGTTCATGACTATCAAGGTATCGCAAAAATCACCTATTTGGAGAAATTGCTCCCAAGAAATCGCTATACAGAGTAAAGTTGGTTAGCTATTAACATTATTCTGATAAAGGTCGTAAAATATGCAATATTATTAAAGTGTCATATTTACCTATGTTTTTATCCTTGAAATAGTTGAATGAAAGAACACCAAAACACTAAGGGGTATGTTTACAAAACTGCGGTAATGTTACAGACAGCGCATTATATAACGTTAACGCTTGTTAGGTAACGTTAATGCGTGGTATGTAACGTTAACACGCGTTAGCATTACTTAACGATCGTTAACATCCCCGGCCGCGGTAAACACCACAGAGGGTGAAGAGAGGGTGGGGGAAGGGGTCAATGGGCAGGGAGTGGGCGGGGAGAGGCTCCCTGCACACTAATGCACTGAACTGAAGGACTGAATCCTACCGCGAATGAAAACCTGCCGTTTGATGCACATTTGCAGGAGAAAGAAACCATTTCAGTGTCAGCAATGTAAAGCATAGGCAGGCAGCCCAAGAAACGTGATAGAAGTGCTCCATTTCCAGCAACAACATAGTGCCCAAGTATGAAAGGCCAATATGGTGATGGTGCAAGTGGGGCATAGGGGGCTGCAGGCGGGACATGTAACGGGGCATCAGGAGCACAGGGTGGACGAGGCGGGCACCTAGGTGGCACATAGGAACATAGAAACTGGAAATCAGCATGACAGCAGCTGACAAAGGCCAAACACAATCCACCTACATCTACCTGGTCTACCTGAGCTAACAGTTGCCAGGGCACTGACCTGACATCCCCCCAGCCAACCCTCCCCCAAGCGGAAAGAACAGACTATTGGTAGGCAGTGATGGGGGGGGGGTATGAGGATGCTCATGTATGCCCCATGTCCCAGACCCTGCTCCCTAGGCAACCACCTACCCACACAGTGGATGGCCTGGGACTGCGCAACACCAGCACTGACAGCATATGGTCATGTCAGCATGGCAGGGGAGGGGGTGCCCGTGCTGGAGGGGGAAGTGGCTCCAGCCTGCAGTGGTCCTAGGCCATGCCCTCTGACGGTACGTGGTGTGCAGTGCAACATAAAAGGTCTCGTTGAGGAAAAGTACAGGTAGCCCCGGGGGCCACCATGCATCTGTGGCAACAGTGTGGTGCAGTACACCCAGCGAGTGTGTCCAGAAGGAGAGGATCACAAACCCAAGCTGTGGTTCCTGCTGAGCACATCCCTATGTTTTACCCTACAATGCAGAAACAACAGCAACATGTGCAAAGCCCAAAACAGTGGCGAACAGGGGTACAAACACCCACTCACACAGGCTCCACAATCCAAAGATGCATGGAGTGTCAAGCTGTTGGCCCCAGCAGTGAGCTGCAGTTATCACCAGGGTACTACTACTACCTCTTGCACAGTTTAGCACTGTGATCAGGACCAGTGTGGCGGGCAGGTTTGCCAACCACCCCTATCTTTGCACAATGCTGCAATAGGAGTGTGTGTGTGTATGTCTATCCATTGTTTTGTGGCTGCCCACACCTCACCGGGCCCACAATGTCCCACTGTTACCAGTGTTAGCCTGAATATGTGCATAATGAGGTGCAAGGTGTTGTGGGTATGGCCTGGACAGGGCTGAATGGCCAGGATGCATCTTCATAGGGTGTGGGGCATTGGCTGGGACACTGTAGTGTCCGACCACCGCCTGCATGGATAGGGTGGCCACAGCATGGCATGCTGGGAGGGCACTCACTCTGACCGAGCAGTGACCATGGCATGTCTAGGTTCCCACATAGCGCTCTACGTTATCTGCCTCCAGTGATCCTGTTGTGTTCTTAGTGTTGGGGCCCCCCCCCCCCCCCCCCCCCCCCGTCACTGAGCTGCCTGCTTGGTACACATCAGCCACTCTGTAAGCATGCACTATGGACTGGCTAGTGGACTGTCTGCAGTTAGACTGTGCATTGCCAGAACACCTCTGTAATGCAGTTTGACTGTGCTGTTTGCTAGTGACTGGCAGAAAATGGTGTGAGGCAATTGGGGTTTTCCAGAGCTAACCCCATCATTACTGCTGGTCTGCCACAGGCATGGCTCTGGCCCACCAACCCTGGAGGGCTGTCATATGCCAGCAGGATGGAGGTTGCTGCAGGGGGGCTAGGAGACATGTCCCTTACCTACAGAAAGAGTGATATGAGCCCTTTGGGGTATGTAGTTTATACCACTTTGACCTATAAAGGCACTGCTACAAAAATCTTATGCAAGTCTGGAAATCCCTCTGCCCTGATAACAGGTGTCCATGGCATCCAGACCCTAACATAGGGTACACACTAATCTGGGTATTGCCTGGTCCCAGAGGGCCACATGTGACTGCAGGATAAAGATGGACACCAAAGTACCTTTGGCTGCACTGCAAAGAACACCTGTCACACACTGGTAGTGATGGGGATATACAGCAGGGCCTATCTCTAGCACCACATGTACTGCAGACCTAGTGCTAGGCACCCATCCTATCCCTCAGGGAGAACACAGAACTTGCACAATGGCATGGTCTGTAGCTACTCTGTGCCAGTATCACACACTTCATTTTGTCTTTCCAAGCTGAGGTACCAGAGAGGTGCAGACCCCACTTGCTGATCAGCTGTAGACAGCTATTCAGCATGTGCATTGCATCATGGGTAATGGTGGGGTTACCCTATCCTGGCACTCAGAACAGACAGTTTGTGTGGTGATCTGCAGTCCTTCTGTACCCAGCCATTGCTATGATATACACCACGGAGGTATAGCCTACTGGTTAATACAATGCCATTCTTGGTAGCGTTCATGGGTTCAATTCCTCATTGTTCCCTCATCACATTCCTGTAACAGTAATATTTTTGCAGATTTGTGCTGCCAGCCCATAATACCCTCTCCACAATTGCCAACATTCCCTCGGTCCATCTATCTCCATCAGTCAGCTGTGTAGAGACCTGTCTGCCTGTGTGGGCTGTCACCCCATGTCCTGCACTGCTACCCTTTCCTGCATTGCGACTCTTCATGCTTGCCTCGCCTGTGCCTGATCTGTATGGCACCACCACTCCTCTGTCCACCCATCATTGTAACTATCCTGCCACCTCCACCTCCACTGGGGGACACATATTCCCATCGTCTGCCACCAACTGTCTTTCCAGTACTTTACATTGCCAACGCCCTGTGCTGTGTTACAGCTGTCCCACCATGTTTGTCATCAGTACTGGCAGGTACATGGGATGCCCGCAGATATGGCAGGTCCAGCGGCTCCCAGCTCTCCCTCCTTCACTCACCTGTTCCTTGCCTTTCCTGAGTGCTCTATCTAGTGTTAGGGCTACATCTGTCTCTGTTCCTCACAGGTCATGCATGTCATCCTGCAGCACCTTGCAACCCTTAGGCCACACTAACCTAGGGCACCATAACCTTGTTTGGCCACCGTAACCTATGGTTCCATAACCCAGGGTGCCCTCTAAGGTGCCCTGTCCAGGGGTGCCTAATACAGCGCTTAGCCTAAGGAGCCCTACTGTATAGGGCATCTTATAAAGCGCCTTATGAGGCACCTTACAAGGCACCTTATAAGACACCTTATAGGGCACCTTATAAGGAATCTTATAGGGCACCTAACAAGGCATCTTATTAGGCACCTTACTTATGAGGCACCTTACAAGGCACCTTACAAGGCTCCTTAAAAGGCATCTTATAAGGCACCTAACAGGGCACCTTATAAGGCACCTTACTTATACGGCACCTTACAAGGCAGCTTACAAGGTGCCCTACAAGGCACCGTACACGGCACCTTGTAATGTGCCTTATGAGGCACCTTGTAGCACGCATTAGTTTGTAACATGTGTTAGCTCATACGGCTTGCTGTAACGGTGCACCGCCCACGCCTTTATATGGGCATCTGTACCTTTACCACGGAAAATAACGTGAATGACATTACCGCAGTTTAGTAAACATACCCCTAAGTCATGATTAAAATTAAATATCCCTTCATATACCCTTTTGTTAGCACATCTGTTTATAATGTCATTGAACCAAGAGAATGATGTGTATGTGTATGTGTGTGCTGAGGTGGAACATGTGTAATTAAAATAAGAGCTGATGAGCTATTTCTGCTACATAGTGCCAGTGCTGTGCTCTATTTTGTGGAATGCTTGGAAGTAATTTATGAACCTGCTCATCTGGATGGTTGGGAGAGGGCATGCTATAAAGGCAGTGTTCATACCGCAGAGAGAAGAGGGAATCTTCAAAGCTCACGACAGTTTCAATGATGATAAATGCTAGATAAGAGTTTCCCAACCCTCTTGATAGTGCAGACCCCCTAATTAACCTGAAAAACGTTCAAGGACTCCCAGCACCTGTCCTCAGCACCAGGTTTGTCCCCACTAGCCCTCTTTATCTCCTTTCCCCTTCCTTTCTCCACCAATCAATCTCTTCCTTCCCCTCCAGCCAGTCCCCACCAGTCTCCCTCTTTCTCCGCCTGCAGTCTCTCTCTCTCTCTCTCTCTCTCTCTCTCTCTCTCTCTCTTCCTCTCTTTCTTTCTTTCTATCTCTCTCACTCACTTCTTCATTGGTTTCTTTTTTCCCCTTCACCTTCAGGCAGTCCAACCAGTTTCAATCACTTTCTCTCTCTTCCTCCATCCCCCCTCAGCTAGTTTCCCCAGTTTCTTTCTCTTTCCCCTCCAGCCAGTCCTCACCAGCTTTAATCTCTTCCTCTAGCTTTGTCCCCCACCATTAATATCTCATCCTCTCCTCAGCTATTGATGCTGTACGGCTGTTCCCAAGTCTTGCAGTATGATGCTGTTTGGTATTCTTAATTCCAACCTCCATGGCTGCCTCTGATCATACCTCCATCACTGCAACTGTTGGTCCCAGCACCAGGACCATTTTTTTTCTGGTCTGCAAAGATGCCTATAATCCACCCTCATGGATACTAACTGCTTCTGACCTGCATAGCCATGCCCAATTCCACTCCAACAGCTGCTGCTTCTTCTGGCCCTGGTAGATTCTGATGTGGCTGCCACCATCTCTGCAGCCTGCTGATCCCACCTCTGCAGCCAGGGGCGGCTCTCTAATGAGGCCAAGAGAAGTGGTAGCCTCAGGTGGCAACTTTTTGGGGGCAGCAAAAATTGCCCCCAAACAGATCGCCTCACTCGGCCTTCAAAAAATTATAAAAAAAAAAAAGTTGCAGAAGCTGCTGCCACAGCAGTAGCCTGAAGTGCCCCGCGGCCGCCACCTCCCCGAACAGCCTTGACAGAGCACCCCCCTTCCCCCCTGTGCCAGTTCAGCTTTGCAGAGCTGCGCAAAGGGAGAGTGTTTCCCTTTCCCATGGCTCTGTTAAAGCTGAGTGGTGCAGAGGGGAGGGAGGGATCTTTGGGGAGGTGGTGGCCGCGGGGCACTTCAGGCTGCCACTGCTGCTGCAGCAGCAGTAGCAACTTCTGCATATTTTTTTTTATTATTCAAGAAGGGCTGGGCTGATGACAGCTATGCTCAACATGGTACCTTGGGCACAAGCTTATATGAGGCCACTTTGGAGGTCTCTGCTTGCTTGGTAGTCTCCCAGCTCTCAGATCAGGCTGCCTCTCCAGTCTGATGTGGTTTCCAGCCTATGGTGGGCTGGGCTGGGCTGGGCTGGTAGGGGGTAGCACAGGAAATGGGCTGATGGGGGGAGGGCTAGGACTGGAAATGGGCTGGGGGGGGTAAGAATAGAAATAGGCTTATTGGGAGGGGGGTGCTAGAACTGGTAATGGGCTGATTGATGGGGTTAGGCCTGGAAATGGGCTGATTAGGGGGGCTAGGATAGGAAATGGGCTAATTGGGGGGCTAGGACTGGAAATGGACTTATTGGGAGGGTTAGGACTGGTAATGGGCTGATTGGAGGCTAACACTGGAAATGAGCTAGGACTGGTAAAGGGCATATTGGGGTGCTAGGACTAGAATGGGCTGTTAAGGGGGCTAGGACTGGAAATGGGCTAGTGGGGGAGAGGAGGAGAGTGCTACTGGTCCTGGAAGAAAACTAGGGGCTAGGGCTACAAATAGGCTGGCTGATGTGGGGGGATGGGAGAATAGGACTGGAAGGGAGCGGATACTGAGAGGGTCTGCCAGGGGAAGGAGGGGGCAGGAAGGGAGCTGACATGGGGGAAGGAGGGGGCTGGAAAGGAGCTGACACCTGGGATGTAATGAAGGGGGACTGGAAGGGAGCTGACATTTAGGGATGGGAGTGGTAGGTGGCTGAGTAATAGGGAGGAGACTGGAAGGGAGCTGACTTGTGAATGCCACTGGAAGGGGGATGGACAGAGGGTAGGGCGACTGGAAGGGAGCTAACTGGGGGGGGGGGCACTGAGAGTTGACGTGAGTTGATACCTGGGATGGTATTGGGACTAGAAGGGGCTGGACAGTGGGGAAGAAGGGGGACTGGAAGGGAATGGACACCAGTGGTAGTCATGGGAATGCAAGGCGGTTGACACTGGAAGGTACTGGGAGGGGAGGACTGGAAAGGGGCTGATATTTGGGAGGGTTACTGGAATTGGAAATGGGCTGATGAAAGGAAGTGAAGAAAACAAAAGAAGAGATAAGAAATGGCAGATGGACCATAGACCACAGAAAGAGAGCTAAGAGAAGACAGGAAATCAGAAGCCTCAGATCGGGACCAGCATGATCAGAGAATAAAATGGTCAGGCAAAAAAGGTAGAAAAATAATTTTATTTAATGTTAGTGATTGAACTTTGTGCTATCTTTATATTTTACACAGTATTGGGGAACTGCTTCTCTTATTTATCTGATGATGCCCTGCATGTGGACTCTGGCTTCTTGGGATTTCAGTTGAAATTTTGTCTACATATTTTTATTTTTACTTTAAATTGTGGTTACTTATTCTGTACTTGGTGAGGGTCGAGGATGTGACTGAGGCCAGGTGTTCTGTTAACATGGAGTTTGTACATAAAGATCTATACTGTACTGTATTAATTTGACTTGTTCAGCTTTTCAAATAGTTGTATGGATACTCCAGGGCCCTGTAGTATTTACAGTGATGCTTTTTTTGGATGGGTTCCTTATGTGAGTTTTGGAAGTTTGTGCTGAGATGGTATGGTATGGTAGGTTTGCTCTTTGTTGTAGGGTTTTGTATTAGTTCAAAATATTCCTGATACTGGAGAATAGTGGTGGTTTTTGTTGTTAGTGAGATGATCAGAATCCGATTTTTTTTTAAAATATTGGGTTCTGTGGGTGAATGTCCTCATTCTGCTCTTCACCCACTGTGGATGCAAAATATATGTTGAAAAAGAAAAAAGCAAGATCCATAATGCAGTTTATAATAACAAAATAAAAATGAGTTATACTTTAGTTTTATAAACTGTGCTGTTGGTTCTTGCTCTCTTTTAGTTCCTTGGTGTGCAAACAGGACCTTACCTAGCCCTGTGCAAGCAGTGCAGCTGCACAGGGCGCAAAGGCTTGGAGGGCGGATCTCGGCTGTCTGCTGTTGCCCTGCCGCCACTGGCAGGACAATAGCAGGCAGCCGAAATGCTCCCCCCAAGCCTTTTTGCAGCACTTTAAGCAGGTCTGGTTCCTCCCTGCTCCGACGCAATGTCAGAGCAGGGAGGGACAGATCTGCTTAATGTGCCGGCGCATTTCAGATCAGGCACATGCCCCCCCCCCCTCCTTCCTATACCTCCGTCCAGCACTGCCTGCTCTTTCCCTGCTGCTGGTGCCGCCGTGAAAAAAACAGAGGGCAGCAGCAGCAGGGAGAGCAGGCAGCGCTGGACAGAGGTATGGGGAGAAGGAGAGGGTGCGCGCCCAAGCAGCAAATCACACAGGTTGCAATTGTAGCTTGGTACGGCCCTGTGTGCAAACATTTTGCATTCCCTTCATATAATCTAATCGGCTTTTTGGTTTGGTTCAGTCCCTGATTGTAGTTCTGAAAAAGCCCCTCCCCCTGTAAGGGGGGGGGCACCATCTCATTCTTTGCCTCAGGCAACAGATTGCCTTGAGCCGCCCCTGTCTGCAGCAGCCTTTGTATTCTGCTGCACGGATGGTAGCAGCATGGAAATACTTTTTTTCTCTTATCTATGTCCTGAGGATTCCCTGTAATGGTCTCATGGAATCCTACGTGATCCCCAACCAAATCACAGGTTGGGAACTACTGTGCTAGATCAGTAAAAGTAAAAAATACAATGCTACATCTATTTATTTTTTGTGTCTGGATCAACTTATGGATCTTTCTGTATTACGAAGACTGACTAGACAGAGCCGAGGGACTTTTTCTGCCTCATCGTGTTTTCCTCGTTTGTCTTTTTCATGCAACAGTCACAGATCTGTTCCATTGTTTTGGTGTTTTCTGATGGGTGAATATATACTAGTCAGAGGTACTAGCTGGTTTTTAGGATTCCTTCTGGGTTGTGAAATTTTCTTCTCATATTTCTGTAGTACATAAAAAGACTTTCTTTTCCCTTAGGAAAATTTGCATACTCAGGTCCTGTTTAAAGCTTTAAAAATATTTATATATTTGCTTGTGATAACTAGATTAGATTACTGCAACTCTTTCCTAGTGGGGATTCCATGGACACATCAGAAAAGGGTTAAAGAAATGCAAAATATCACAGTGAGGATAATCTATGGTGCTAAATCACATGATCATGTTACTCCATTCCTGAAAGAGTGATACTAGGCTACCAGTGTATTATAGGATTAGTTTTAAAATCATCCTCCTAATATAGTGGGTCCTAAACTCTGGGTTCCCATTATACGAGGGGTGTCCAATATTAAAGGCAATCATACCGACTCCGCATGCGCAATAGTGCTATCATATGTAGGACCGGACACGCGCATGCATGTACTTGTACTCGTAGTAGGAGAGTCTTTAGTGTTGTTTTGTTAAACTCAAATTACGAGTAGTTTTCAGGAAGCAAACAAACATGGCATGTGCAATCACAGAGTATTAGAAGTGTGAGGTGCGTGGAGATTTTTGCAAGTCGAAGGAGTTAATCAGAGCGAAATTCATTGCAGATTAGAGGGTGTGTATGTCCCGAACGTTTTAAGCCGAAAAGAAGTCAGACGGAAAAGGCTGGGACGATTACGCAAAGGAGTTAAACTTCTGTACGATGACGCAAGACGGCACATGTCAAAACAAACCAATTTGTGGTTGACACAGCGGAAATGGGAGGTCCTGCTACATCCTCCATATAGTCCGGACTTAGCCCCTTCGGATTTTCATTTATTCGGACCTTTGAAGAAATTCTTGGCAGGGAAACGCTTTGCGGATCAGGAGGAATTGCAAGACACCGTTATAGACTACTTCAAGCAACTTGACACGCAACTGTACCGTGAAGGGATGTTCAAACTAGTGTCATGCTGGGATAAATGTCTCAATGTTTACGGCTATTATGTGGAGAAGTAAACAAACGTGTGTAGTTTTTGGTGGAATGTATTGAGTAATTTCTTACAAATGTTTGTGTAATTTTGGCCTGTACCTTTAATATCAGACACCCCTCGTATTTAGATTCCCTTTTGATTCTATACATCCCATCACATAGCCTGCTGTCCCAACAGGCCATTTTACTAGTCACTCCTTCCTACAGGAGTCTGTGCTTTGAGTCTACTCTTATGTCTTATTTCACCTATCTTGCTTGCCTCATCTCTTTGGACATGTTTACCAGATTGCCTCTGCTCAGAAGATTCCTCATCTAAGTTCAAATTGTGTCTTTTAACCCTTTGAAGGCCTACTTTAAATTTTTAATCCACATTCTGCAGACGGGTTAATTTTTGCATATTTCAGGAAAATTGTACCCGTCTTATTCAATATGTTCTAAATGTGATTTTCCTTCTGTTATGGTCATGTATTAGATACCATTTGATAGGAATATTTAGTCAGAATTTTGGATCCCGAGAGTTTTGGGCTCAGCGTGGAAAGGGTTAAGCCATGTTTTTTTCAACCAGCATTTTCTGTGGGATAGTTTCAATCCCAGTTAATGTTCCCCTCTCCTACTCATGTCTACACTTTGGAAATCTAAGGAATTCATTGTTGTGTTACTCCTCTCCTGCCCTGATGTTTCAGTTGTTTTTAAAGATGCTTTTTATTTTCTTTCTGTTTGTATAGGTGTGTAGTCGCAGTGTTCATTATGGTTTGTAAATTGCTTTAATCTATGTATGCCTAAGGAGGTATATTAAATATAGTAACATACATAGTAACATAGTATATGACAGCAGATAAAGACCAGCATGGTTCATCTAGTCTGCCCAACAAGGTGGCAAGAGTAGGTGCACCTGCCGCTCCATGCAGTTCACCCCTCCACATACCTTTGTTTAGGGGTGTACCCACCGCTCTGCGCAGGTCACGCCTATTTGTTGCGATAAAAGAGATAGTTACATTTATTTTGATTTTATCCTGTTTCTATAAAGGGATCCACTGTGTCTGACACATGCCATTTTGAATTCTGTCACTGTATTTGCCCCACCACTTCCATCAGTAGGGCATTCCAAGCATCCACCACCCTTTCAGTGAAAAAGTATTTCCTGACATTGGGGTATGTTTACTAAATCATCTTAATGTTACTGGCGCTAGTTGCAGTGTTAATGTGCAGAATGCCATATAAGGTAGTGGGCGGTCCGGAGGTAAAGTTGCAAGGAAACGGTATCGTGTGCCGTGGCACGTTAACGTGCGTTAACCCTAAGTTCATGCCAGCAGAGTGCTAGAAGCTTTAAAGATGTAGCTCACTGGTTACTGCAATGACTGTGGAGGCAGAGGTCATGGGTTCAATCCTGCAGTGGTCTTATGTAAGAAGGCTGTCTGAAGCATTTTCTTTTTTAAATTTAAATCAGTGCAGTCTGAGGCATTTCCTTTTTTTAATTTAAATCAGTGCTGCCAGCAAAAACACCCTCACAGTGCCGTAATCTAAGGTGCAGCATAAGGCACTCCATAGGGCACATTATAAAGTGCACTGTCCGCCAAGGCACCTTATTATCTGCCCTGTAGGGCGCTTTGTAGTGCACCTTAACGGGCGCTCTATAGGGTGCCTTATGAGGCACCTTAGGCTACGGCACTGTGAGGGTGTTTTTGCTGACAGCACTGATTTAAATTAAAAGAAAAAGCCTCAGACAGCCTGATTAAATAACAACACTGTGGGATCAAACCCATGACTGCTGCCTTCTCAGACATTGAAGTAACCAGTGGGCTACATCTTTATAGCATCTAGCACACCTCTGGCTGGCTACAGAAAGACTGCAGGTCACCACACAAACTGTCTGCTGTGGTTACCAGGATAGAATAAACCCACCCGTACCCATGATGCACTTCACATGCAGATCATCAGCCTACATCTGCTCACAAGATGGGGTATAAGAACATAAGATATGCCATACTGGGTCAGACCAAGGTCCATCAAGCCCAGTATCCTGTTTCCAACAGTGGCCAATCTAGGTCATATGTACCTAGCAGTTTCCCCAAAAGACACAGGTTCCACAATGCTTGTACTGGGTATGCGCCTCTATAGCATCCCGGCCTGGTAGGGGGAGCTAACCATGTGTGTTACAGGCACAGAATAGCTAAAGACTGTGACATTGTGCAGTTTCTGTGCTCACCTTGAGGGTGAGGTGGGGCACCCAGCAACAGATCCGCAGCACCTGGCTTGGCTGAGATAGCCTGTGTTGTAGGTCCCCATCAGTGCTAGTGTGTGATAGGTAGTCCTTGTGGATACACCTATGTCCATCTGTATTTCCCAGTCACGTCTAGCCCTTGTGGACTATGATATGCTCAGAATAGTGCATATCCTATGTGGTTGCCATGGTCACATGTTATAAGAGAAGGGTGGTGGTTGGACCCAAAAGAGGATTATGTAGCACCACCAGGCCCACTCTCTGTGGGTCAAGATGGGAGACAGGATCTCCCACCAACAGATCCACATTCTACATCTCTGCAATGGTGGCAATAGAAAAGACCATCAACCCCAGTCCTGCTGGAGAATAGGCACCCTACAGGTAGTCAATGCAGAGCTGTACATATCACATAGGGCAATGGCAGAAAAGCAGTAGGCCTGGAAAAGCTCAGCTGCTCCTCATCACTATCTGACATTCACCAGCAAGGGCACAGTCAGTCTCCCCCCACTGCACCCCACAAGGTGTACCAACCATACACATGCTAACTGCAGACAGTCTGCTAGCTAGTACATAGGGCATGTTCTTGGAGAAACTGTGTGCACCCAAAAATGGGACATGAGCACACACACCAAGCAAGTATGTCAGCAATTGGACCCCAGAAAAAGGAGCTCATAGATATCACTTGAGAAAAAAACTGTATAGCACTATGGGGGAACCTAGCCATGCCATGGTCACTGCTCAGTCAGGGTGAGAGTGACCCCCCAGCATGACATGCTGTGGCCACCCTGTCCGTACAGGTGGTCGGGCACTACAATGTCCCAGTCATTGCCCTGTGCCCTGTGCAGATGCATCCTGCCCAGGCCGCCCTGTCCAGGCCATACCCACAGTACCTTGCTCCTCATTATGCACATTGGCAGGCTAACACTGGAAACAGTGCAAGCAGTGTGGGCTCAGTAAGGTGTAGGCAGCCACAAAACACTGGATAAACATACACACACTCCCACACCTATGCCAGCATTGTGCAAATATAGAGGTTTTTGGCAGCCCTGGCTGTCACACCAGTCCTGGGCACAGTGCAGGCATTGCTATGGTACTCAGTACTGTTGAGGTTACTCCCCGGGGTGGTAAACACCATCAGAAACAAAAGCTGAAACACACTCCACAGATATCAGAAAGGTTTCTATGATGAATCTCTGTCAACAAATTGTGTTTAACTTAGGATTTGTTATCTGACATTAATCATAGTATCCTTTTGATATATGTGTAACATGTTCCAAAGTTTAGGGAGGCATTGCTAAGGTATGCAAGTGCTAGTATTGGGAGATGCTGCTGCACGCAGGACCCAATAGCCTGCCTCTCCATGAGCCTTTGGATAGTGGAGCCTCTGGGTGTGGTTGTTTGTGCCCCTGTTGGCTGCTGCTCTAGGACATTGGTTCCCAACTCTGGAACTGGTGGGCCAAACATGGTTCAGGTTTTCATGCTGTCCCTAATGAATATGCATGAGATATATTTGCATACAATGGGGGTGGTGCATACAAATGCAGCACAGGCATATTTATTAGGGACAGCATGAAACCTGAATGGTGTTTGGCCCTCCAGGATTGCAGTTGGGAAAACTCTGCTCTAGGGATTGCACATGTTTATGGTGTCTGTGCTCTGTAGGGTAAAATACAGGTGTTTATGGCATGTTTATTTTATCTGCAATAAAGATTCCATCTTTTTTTACCACAGTTTAGTACTGGGTGGAGTGGAGGAGTAGCCTAGTGGTTAGAGCACTGGCTTGGTAACCAAGCAACCAGGGTTCGATTCCCACTAGCACTCCTTGTGGCATTGGGCAAGTCACTTAACCCTCCACTGCCTCAGAAGAAAGGCCTGGCAATCTACTTCTGGTGACACTGCCAAGAAAACCCAGGAGCTTCTGGGTCACCAGGAGTCAGGACTGACTCGAAGGCACACATTGAATTTTGAGTACTGGGTAAAATATAGGGACATGGTTTGCAAGAGCAACAGATTGGATTTGAACCTGTGACTTTCTGCCCCTGAACACACTGGCTGTATGTACTGTACCACACTGTTGCTACAGAGGCAGATCATTCTCTGGGAATACCATGACTGTTCGTTAGACAGACCTTGTCTGTTGCAGTGCATGGCATCCACCTAAATGAGGCTTGGCCGTGGTCTGCTGTGGGCAGATGCTACTGCCCCCCCCCGCCACCAGCACCCTTCCGCCACCATGCTGACATGCCCTTGTGCTGGTGGTGCTTGTGGTGCGCAGTTCCAGGCCATCCAGATTGCTGGTAGGCGGTTGCCTATGTTGCGTGATATGGGATAGGGGTGCCTGCATAGACAGCCACGCTTCCCCCTGGCACTGCCTGCCAATGTTATGTGCCCTTTGGGAATTTGCTGGGTAATGTCCCCTGGGACACTGTGGGACACACACTCATGGCCATGTTTGCCCTCAGTCAGTTTCTGTCTTGCTGGTTTTCCGCTTCTACATTCCTATGTGTCACCTAGGCATCTGCCTAGTCAACCCTGTGCCCCAGCTGCCCCACTGCGTTAGTGTGCATGGAGCCTCTCCCTCTGCCCATTGACCTCTTATCTCCGTCCCTAGGGAGCCTTACTCCACCCTCTGGGGAGCCTTAATCCACCTTCTGTGCGCCTTAATGCTGGCAGAGACATTATCGCGCGATACGTGACATTCTCGCATGGTAATGCGCCATTATCGTGCTATAACATCACTTATCCTGCGATAAGGTCGCTGCTGCAACATTAGTGCTGTTTAGTAAACATACCCCATTGCCTTTCAGTTTCTTGTTGTTTAGTGCCGTTGAGTCATTGTCGACTCATTGCGACCCTCTGGATAATTGTCCTAAATTGTGTTCGGTCTTAAGTCAGATGGCTCATTATTGACTGGTACCTGTAGCTGCTGTTATTGTATTGATCCATCTCATTGCTGGCCTTCCTCTTTTGCGTTGACCTTCTATCTTGCCAAGCATGATGTCTTTCTCTAATGATCTCTCTCTTCGCATGATGTGTCCAAAGTATGAAAATTGAAATCTTGTCATCTGAGCTTTTAAAAAAGCTTAGGTTTGATCTCATCTAGTACTGACTGGCTTGTTCTTCGGGCAGTCCATGGTATACGCAGTATTTGCTGCCAGCACCATAATTCAAAGTCATCAATTTTCTTCCTGTCTATCTTTCTCACTGTCCAGCTTTTGCATCCATATGATGTTATTCAAAATACCATGGCTTGAACGAGTCTACTCTTTGTATGGAGAGAGACATCTCTGCTCTTGAGAATTTTGTCTAGGTCTTTCATACCATTCTGCCAAGAGCAAAGCGTTGTCGGATTTCTTGACTGTTTGTTGCTTGGTTTGCAGCTTGTCGTGCTGTGAGGGATTGTGTATATCAGTGATGCTGAGAGCTAAGCTATCAATAGTTTAACTACTGGCAGGGTCTCCCAAGATGGACATGTCTCAGCTGAGGTGCCAGACCAAGACAAACCACCCATTTGGGCAGCAGCAGACAGTGGAGGATCACATTTATGTGACAAGGGCAACAACACTAAACTTACACTGCATGGAGGAAAGGCCTGGCAATCTACTTCTGTACCCTGCCATGAAAACCCAATGGATAGTCACAACAAAACAAATTGCACTATAGTGCTGGAAGATGAGACCTCCAAGTCGGAAGAAACTCAACTAGCTACTGGGGAAGAGCTGTAGACTTTTCAGAGTAAAGCCAGCATTTATGATGTAGTTGGATCAAAGCCGAAGTCTGACTGCTGATGTAGCTGCGCATGAAATGAGAGTCAGAAACTGTAAAGATGTCATACATATTGGGACATGGAACGTGCGAAGCATGAACCAACGGAAGTTGGAGGTGGTCAAGAATGAAATGGAATGTGTACGACTTGATCTGTTGGGTATCAGCGAACTAAAATGGACTGGTATCGGGCACTTTACATCAGATGATCACATGGTCTACTATGCTGGAAATGAAAGACCAAGAAGAAATGGTGTTGCATTTATAATAAAAAAGAAACTTGCAAGAACTGTAATGAAATACAATGCAGTCAATGAACACTTAATCTCTATTCATCTACGAGGAATGCCTATCAACACAACTATAATTCAAGTATATGCGCCAGCAAGAGCTGCAGAAGTGGATGAAATTGATGAGTTCTATGAACAAGCTCAAGCTGAAACTGACAGAAAATGCAAACAGGATATCCTGATAGTTATGGGTGACTAGAATGCAAATGTTGGCAACAAAGAAGAAGGCAAAGTGGTAGGAAAATATGGATTTGGCAACAGAAATGAAGCTGGAGAAAGACTGATAGAATTCTGCAAGGCCAACGATCTATTCATGTCAAACGCCTTCTTCCAGCAACACAAGCGGCGACTGTACACATGGACTTTACCCAATGGATTATACAAAAATCAAATTGACTACATCTGTGGAAGTCAACGATGGAAACGTTCTATAACATCAACAAAGACAAAACCTGGAGCTGTCTGTGGTACAGATCATCAATTATTAGTATGCAAACTCAAACTAAAGTTGAAAAAGAGCAAACTACTAATGAATGCAGCAAAATATGACCTTGAGAATATACCACTGGAATTTAAAGACTTCCTGCAAAATCAATTTGCTGCTTTAGATATAAATGACAGAGCTCCAGAAGAGTTATGGAATGACATCAAGAAGGTTGTGTTGGAAGAAAGTGAGAAGTCTCTACAAAAGGTGAAAAAGCAAAAAAGGCCAAAATGGATGACGGAAGAAACTCTGAATATTGCCCAGAAACGCAAAGAAGCTAAAGCCAGAGGAGAAAGAAAGATAATCGCAGAACTCAACAGAGATTTCCAATGTGCAGCAAGACAAGACAAGGAAAAGTACTACAATGACACATGCAAGGAAATAGAAGCAGAAACTATTAGAGGAAGAACAAGATCGGCTTTCCTAAAATTACGAGAGTTAAAGAAAAAATCCCATCCTCGAATTGGAGTGTTAAAAGATGCTCAAGGTTTTATTTTGAATGATGCTGAGAAGATCAAGAAAAGGTGGAAAGAATATACAAATTTTTTATATGATAAAGATCAAGTGGACCAACAGCCATTTCAACCTGTACCTTATGATCCGGAACCACTGGTGATGAAAGAAGTTGAAGCAGCATTGAAAGCCTTATCAAAGAACAAATCATTGATGGCATTCCCATAGAAGTATTACAGCAATCTTATGCAGCTGTTACCATACTTAACAGGCTCTGCCAAGAAATTTGGAAGACAACATCATGGACAACTGACTGGAAAAGATCTGTGTTTATACCAATACTAAAGAAAGGTGATCCAACTGACTGTGGAAATTATCGCACAATCGCTCTGATTCCACATGCCAGCAAGATTCTACTGATGATTATTAAACAGAAACTACAACCATACCTGGAACAAGGACTACCTGATGTGCAAGCAGGTTTCAGGAAAGGGTGAGGAATGAGAGACATCATCGTGGATGTGAGATGGATCCTTGAAAAGACTAAAGAATGCCAAAAGGAAATCTATTTGTGCTTTATCGACTATAGCAAGGCTTTTGACTGCATAAGTCATGAGAAACTCTGGGCCACATTAAGAAGCATGGATATACCAGAACACCTGATTGTTCTCTTGCGCAATCTGAACATTGATCAAGAAGCAACAGTTTGAACGGAACAAGGAGAAACAGAATGGTTTAAAATAAGCAAAGGTGTAAGACAAGGCTGCATACTTTCCCCCTACCTGTTTAATTTATATGCAGAACAAACCCCCTTGCAATTTCATGTTACGCCCTCTATGAATAAATACATAAATAAATAGGGAACCTTTGATATTGTTGTTCCACTAAGAAATCATTTAACTTACTAGTCTAAGGGAGAAGTTACTAAGTTCCGTTAAAATTTCACATTTTACAACAGCCTAATTTATTGCAGAGTCACTAACCTAAGATAACGTTTTAGTACAGTTTAGTAAATTCTGTGGTAAATTAATAACACAACTGGTGATCAGCCTTTCAGTTTGCATTATTCTGCTCCCTGGGAGTACTGGACTACTAACATGTGGCCCAATATTTCTAGGGAGCCATCTTAAAGGAATCGGTAGTACTAAAGAAATCTTGTGACTCCTCTCCCTCAGTCAACACTTCCACCCACTAAAGAGAACCTGCGGGCCCTCTCCCCTACCTTTTATGCCCACACTCTAAAGATCCCCCCCAAAAGAACTCCCCCCTCAAGTAGATGCCCTTGAAGATACCCCTACCCCCTAAAGATTCCCACTACCACATAGATGTCCCATTGTAAAATGTGCTTTCACACCACCATGTATGCTTTCACCCAAGGGACAGGATAAACACCTCAAAATCCTGATTAAATTCTTCAAACAAAAAGGTTGCAACCCCAAAATCATCTCCAGGAAGACTGCCTCTTCACATAAAATACCAAGGGAACACCTACTGCAGTACAAAGAAAAGAAAACCTCAGAAAGTCTCCTGGTAATGATAACAATCCATAGCCAGATAAACTGAGAAAAATCATAAAAGTCCAGGGAGATAAATTATTGAAGGAGATATTTTCAGGTGTACCAGTATTGGCCTTTCAACAAATACCCAGTCTGAAGCAAAAATTAGTGAAAAGCAAGCTTCTAACAGAAGCTCGAAAAAACAAGACACGCAAAAGATCCTGCAATTTATCAAACTGCAAACTGTGGCAGAACATATTACAGGACCCCACTGTTACCCACATGGGAAAAACATTCAACATAAGGGAGTCCTACTCATGCTCCTCCGCTAATATAATATATATTATTTAAAACAGAAAATGTGAAGAAGGCTGCTTTGTTGGGGAGACAGGCCAGAGGTTAAAGAGAAGAATAAGTTCACACAGCAACATGGTGTAATGTCATCAGAAGGCCTTTAAAGTGTGGCCCCCTTCTGCAGACCACAACCGTGTCCAAAGGGGTGTATCCAAAGGGGCAGGGCACCAACCATTTCCTTATAAATTTTGAGTGGATAGCCCGATTGGCTGGGTGGCCAGAGACAGCGTGGACTGCATATCTGGGAAACTTGCTAATTGGAAGCAGTTAAGCCGCCTTCCAAGAGGCTTATCATGACAGAAGAGCAGCCTATGTAGCAATGAAGACTGTCATCTTGAATCAAGCTGGGTGTATACCAGAGGCCTACCAGCAACGGTTCACAAAGGGGGTTCTGGTGTCTAAAGAAAATCCACGGAACTTCTTTTATAGATTGAAACAGATTGCTTGGAAATGGCTGCAACCAGAGGGGAAGACCAGAGTGGAGGTGGCAAAGATTGTTCTGCTGGAGCAGTTCATGGAGAGCTTGACCTCTTCCATGAGACAGTGGATGTGCTAGTTCTCCAGATTGACCCTGGAAAGTGCTGTGGAAATAGCAGAAGGATTTTATGAAGCTCAGCCTGAAGCTGAGGCACGCAAGGTGAAGGAAACAAAGCCATTCATAGTCCAAGGGTGCTGGGGAGGAAAACCTGAGCCTTCGAGAGCCCCCACATCAAGGTCTCTGCTGTAACCAACCCTCCAAGGATCTATGGGTTGCTATTTGACTGCTTCGTGTGGAGCAGGGGCCACTAAACCCATGAGTGCCACATGGTGTTGGGGGAACCAATGTATATAAATTTTATGACCTCCCATGAGTGCAATGTTGTGGAAGAATCCCTAGTGGAGGGAAAAAAGTTTGTGATACCCATTGAGCTGAAGGACACTTGTCAATGTTGAAGAACTAAGTGGGGACCTAAATATTAAACAGCGCAGGAATATTCTGACCAATTATTATGGTACGTTTTATTTATGAAATTGCTTCATCAGTTGTCTTTAAAATGACAGAAATATTGGCAGATTGATTAATCAAGATTGCAATCCCACACTTTGTGCATTATAAGGGAGAAATAATCTTTGGGCCATCTAAGTTTGTTAGATTGTATAAATGATAAGTAAGCTATTTGCAAAAAGCAGACATATACTTTTATTTTCTTCAGGAAGTCAAGATCTTTTTTTCCTTTGGATTTGGTGGTTTAGGACACTCACATTGGAAGAATATAACTTGAATAAGACCATCCTAAGTTAGTAGAAATGTACCATGTGCTTTCCTTAAAGGTATAGATCTGAGCCATTAGACCCAAGTCAATTATAATAATGAATTTTTGTGGAATCTTAGAAAAGAAGAATGTTTAATATCTCCCAAAACTGATCACAGCCCAAACCTACCAATTAGTATCCCGAAATCAACTTCATATTGCAGAAACCATATATCATCAATCTTGGAGAACAGAGATTGGACAATCGGGCATGATGAAGGACCACTCATCACATTTTCTATAGAACCTTCACAACCCCTAAGCCCAGCAGATCAATAAGCATAGATAAAAATCACAGACATATCAGAATGAGACCACGGAAAGATTCTCTTCAAAATTACAGCAGTCCTTCCAAGTGTGGCACTCATTTATAGGTATCTGAAGGTCATCTGACCATGGCAGCGTCTGATGGAGTTAAATGATATCAGCAATGTTCCATGCTGCACTTGGTGCATTCAGGCAGAATTTTTTTGAATGACAGAATCTTTGGATGTGGAATGGTCCAGAATGACTTTCATTTTCGTTGGCTAGAAGATGCTGTAGTGGGCACCAAGAAACTTCAAATGAGGTTGGAGTGCAAGAAGCTGTTTACGTTGTAGCATTCTAGTTTTTGCTATGTCCAATGAAGATGAATACTGTATTTCCTTGCCATTCAAACTTAACCCTAACATGTGCCTTGGTCAGGATTTTCAGCATCTGTAGGTAGTGAAGTATCTTGAGGCTGAATGGTTGTGGAGTTTTCATATTGCCCATAGCACAGTAAGGGATCCACAGGCTGCTCTCTAATTCAAACAAATGTGGAAAGTGGAGGTCAATTATTTGAGGAAGCAAATAGTTAATAAAGTCAAAGTGATGTAAACCTTCTATGTCCTTAGGTGAGCCCAAAATGTGAATCCCGCTCTGTCTACTTCAGTTTTTTATTTTAATTTAATTTAAAATAAAATGGCACACATATCCCGCTTTTAACTACAACATAGTTTCAAAGTTGGTTGCATGTAAGAAATATACAAATAAATAAAAACATAACTCTGGCTTGTGAACATCCTTTTTGAGTTCAGCAATCAGTTTTTAGTCTAGTTCCATTATTAGAAACTACAAGTAAGTTATGCCTCAAAATTAGCTGTTTGCTTTTGAAAAAGGTTTTATTCGGGCAGCAATATTAATTATTTCTGTTTTGGTACATGTACATTCTCAGAATTCTTAATAATTATAATGTTTATTTATATTCTCTTATATACTGTGCTATTCTGCATCAGTGTGGTTTACATTGAACAAACTGAAATTACATTGAACAGGGTATTATAACTTGGAGGTAACTATTTTACAGGGAACATGGGCTATGGAGGGTTAAGTGGCTTGCCCAAGACCACAAGGAGCACCTGTGGGACTAGAAACCCCAGTCCTTCTGGCCCAAGGTTGCTGTCCTCTAGTGGGATTTGAACCCTTGACCTTCTGGCCTGAAGTACCTTGCCCCAACCACTAGGCTACTCCTTCACTCCCTGCTAGGCTACTCCTCCACTCCACTTAATAGTTTTATTGGGGGGAAGGAGCCTAACTTTGGGCAAGATGGACGTGTGAGAGCTTTGCTTTGGAGGGGTAGCTCAAGAATCCTGACTCCTGCTGCTTTTATTTGAGTGGACTATCTTGGAGGCAATAAACTCCGGATATGTCTGGCCCCAAACCAACACGTCTGGATTATCAAGGAACACAAAGCACCAGTGCTAAGCAATCTAAAACGGAGCCTCTCTCACCTCACAAAATGGCAGTCATCTGGGATTTCCCCGAGGCCTTGCAGGAACTTCTGTCTGAGATTTGCGCTGTTAAAGACATGGTTAAATCAAATGGAGACTCTCTGATCACAATGCAAGAAGATATCTCTTCCTTAAAATACAGTCTGGAATAGATCACGGTGAGACTGGAAAAGGTGGAGAACGTGGTTGCAACACACATAGAGAGGTTCAGGGCAGTTGAGAAGCAAGCAAAGCTGATCCGGTTATTGCAGAAGGACCTGGAAGATGGTAACAATCGTGCTTGTAGAAACAATATCAGGATCCTGGGAGTCCCCAAAGGAGCTGAAGGCACAGATATGATGGCCTTCCTGCCATCAATGATCCCGAATATGCTCAAAGTCAAGTTTGCTATGCCATTTGAGATTGAACGTGCCCATCGGGTGCCTTCTTAGTCTATGGTCTCAGGCAAGCGTCCACATCCAATCATTTTAAAAGTTCTGCGATTTCAACAAGTCACACAAATCATGGAGGCAGCCAGATTTCACTCTCCATTGGAATATCAAGGGCATAAACTCCTCTTCTTTCCAGATTTTGCAAAACCAACTGTAAACTGGAGGAAAAGGTTTTTTGGCACTGCGTCCATGATTGCTGCAGTTTCAGGCCCGTTCTGGGCTGCTTTATCCTGTCGAATGTCCTGCTGCTTTATCAAACCAGGACATTCGACGATCCAGGGGAGTTGCACGCTTTCTTGGAAGACAAAGAACTGGTGTTGATGCGGTGAAAACCTTGCTTTACACACAGTGGTGGACATAAGCTTGCAGAGTACCTTAATCTTCCTTATGTGGGAGCCATAACTGGTTTTAAGACCGCGTGAGGTCTTGATTTGATTTATAATGGAGTCAACATACATTCTGGCCCTTTTGGGGCAACTCCAGAATATTGATCTGGTCACACTGTTCTTTTCTTCTTTTTTTTTTTGTTCTTTTTTCTTTTTTTCTTTCGTCTGTGGCATTTGGGTTAGATCAGAAGGTGTCGAGGCATTGAAAGATAGGATGGCCCTCATATATTTATATTTATTTTTTTGCGATCATGCAATGCTTTAGGAGGGGCTGTTCTGCTCTAGTGTTCAAGAGCTTTGGCATTTGGGGAGGATTTACTAGCTGTGGGTAATTGTTAGAACCAGGAGTTTTGCTTGGCAGAGGAGAAGAAGTGTATCATTTGGTCATACCCTCCATGCCTGTCTTGTCCTTTTGGGCTCACCCGCTAAGTTTAGAGTTTGGTTTAGCCCGCCAGGGTTTTGGTGGCCTTTGGTATTTAGAATCATGTTCTTTTTTGGGCGGTCTTTTATAAGGGCTATGGTTAAGGTGTGGTATATCTGCTTATGATCGTTCCCTTGGAATATTAATGCTGCTTCAATTCTGGGTGCTTCAGTGAGGTGGACAATGTAAAATTTTATGTTACAACCTGGTATGTTTCTGTAACAATTGTACATTATTGAATGCTATATTGTCCCTATGTCTTCCTTAAAGATAGTCCCACTGAATGTTAAGGGCATTAACAATCCCATTAAGAGGAAAAATATATTTTATATGGATGCAAGGAATGTGCTGACATCCTATTTCTGCAAGAAACACATTTGAATGTAAGGGAGTCTTTAAAATTAGATATGAAACCCATTACACTTATCGCTTTCTCAGCTGCAAATCATAAGAAAAACGGGGTAGCCATACTAGTAAAGAAATCTTTATCCCCTACTGTGCTGCAAACCAGATCTGATATCGAAGGGCACTGGGCAATGGCTATTATCAAGATAGGACTCACTGATCTGGCCTTTATCAATTTAGCTCTATAGCAGCTGTGGCACAAGGGATATCCAGATATCCGACTATTATGGGGGGAGACTTCAACCTCACGTTAGACCCTTTGGTGGACAGGAGACCTGTGAGAACTAGTAAGGTTCCCAAAGTGCACCCTGTTCTTTTGTCACTAATGCAAGAGTTAGGCTTAGTAGATATATGGTGGTTGCAGCATCCTGTTGATAAGGAATACATTGTTTTCCCCCCTTCTCATAACTCGGTATCGTGCATATATTTTTTCTGAGTCTCCAAGGGATTGTGTCCCAGAATCAGTGAATCCACTATTCATGCTGCTCATATATCTGATCATGCTGCAATCTTATTGTCCCCATTAGACTCTACGAGCAGCTCATCTCATACAAGATGGCATTTCGACAGAACTGTTCTTAACAATCAGGAGTTCCATGAAACCATTCTAGTGGCTATAAAGGAGTATTTTCAGTTGAACTCACCCCAGGACACCTCGGGGATGGGTGCGGTGGGAGGGTTTCAAAGCTAAACATACCATAACCAGCTTTGCTATATGTCATGCCAAACAATGTAAAAGCAGAGCTAGAAGCTTTGGTTAGGCAGATTAAAGCGGGAAAACTCATTCTAGGCCGGAAATCTGATCCTAACATTCTGATACGTCTACAACGCCTTAGATTTAGATATCACAAGATCCTAACTACTGAAGCTTCACAGAATATCCAGGTGCAGAAAAGGAGGTATTATTTGGAAGGCAATAGGGCTGGACGGTTACTAGCTAACTCGTTAAAAGGTCACAAAGAAGCTTCTCGCATCACTGCTTTAAGAGACACCCAGGTGCAAAAATTGATTGCTGCGGACACGGAAATTGCAGAAATCTTCCGTCATTTTTACGCTCAGCTGTACTCTCCAGAGATAGAATTCTCTGAGGAAGCTTTTGAGAGATTACTGGTCAATGTTCAGAGGCCTATTCTGGATCAGGAAACAGCTGCAGTTCTGGATAGACAGATCACAATCATGGAAATTATCCAGGCCATTGATTCTATGCAAATGGGAAAGGCTGCCGGTCCAGATGGCCTTCTGGTTGAATTTTATAAAACCTTTTCTAAAGTGTTAGGTCCATATCTTCAACAATACTATTGGCTCCTCTTGGAAACAGATGCCCAGAGTGGAGAATTTGCCTCTGCAAACATTGTGGTTCTTGATAAACCTGGAAGGGACCCTCAGCTGGTCAGTAAATATCACCCAATTTCGTCACTAAATGCAGACTATAAAATATTGGCTGCCTCCTTGGCTGGTCATCTTTCCAAACTAAGTCCATCTTTGATCCACCCGGATCAATGTGGCTTCACAGAGGGATGCTCTACAGCTGACAATGACAGAGTGTTTTATCATGTGTTGGAAGGAGCAGAAGGAGTGCAGGTCCCGCTGGTGGGACTGTCGTTGGATGCAGAGAAAGCGTTCAATTGACTGAAGTTGCCTTTCTTATTTGCTGTTTTGAGGTGGTTTGGTTTCGGTGAAGGGTTCCTTAAACTAATTAAATGTATGTATGCAAGACCAAGTGCTAACATTTTGGTGAATGCGACTCAATCCAGAGATTTTCTCTTGGGTGTGGTACCCGTCAAGGCTGCCCCTTTTCACCTATCCTATTCAAGCTCGCCTTGGAACCCTTGACGCTGCTGTTGAGACAGATTTCTGTGGTTAAAGGTGTACCTATTGCTGGTATGGAAATTAAGCTTTCTGCCTATGCTGACAATTTATTGTTGTTTACTACGCCCAGCTCAATTCTGTTCTAGAGTTGATAGACCAATACTCAGGGTTATCAGGATATAAAATTAATAGGACAAAGTCTGTAGTGTTCCCTTTAAATTCATGAGTTTGTAGTGCAGACTTGACTGACTACCCATTGGTATGGGAACCCAAAATGGTAAAATATTTAGTTCATTACTGCCATCCACTTATTGAAACTCTGCAATATAATGAAGGGACTCTCCTTACTACTGTACAAAATATGTCTGTGAAATGGTCGCCAGTCTATCTATCTTGGTGGGGACGTCTTGAAGTGATAAAGATGACTATCACTCCTAAGTTCAATTATGTATTAGAAATGCTGCCGGTTTTCCTTTCGGATAAAACTTACCGGCAAGTGGACAGGATTCTTGTCCAGTTTGTATGGAAAAACAAACCATCTAGAATTGTTCTTAGGAAACTTAAATCTAAAAAAGAGGAAGGGTGTGTGAATTTTCCTGATTTTCAGGCCTACCACTGTGCTTTTCTGTTAAAACAGGGGTCAAGATGGGTTGGGAAACCTAAGGGTCAATGTCCAGTATGGCTTGATTTGGAAGAGAGATTGACGGTTCCATTTCCCTTGAGTCTCCTCCCAGGCATGGTGTCTTCAGAGAAGTTGAAGTTCCATAGGGTTATAATAGACAACCAAAGGACTTTCCAGCAGTTAGTGAGTATAATTCCTCGGGAAAAATGCTTGTCAATGCTTATTCCCATTTGGTATAGTCCTTTTTTTAAAATTCAACAAAATCTGCTTGCCTGGAAGCAATGGTTTCATAGGGGTATTTGGTCCATAGGGCAGCTGATATCTGATGGTAAGTGGAAGCCTTTTGTGTGTCTGCAGCATGAATTTGACTTACCTAGATCCTTATACTTTCAGTGGATTCAGTTGAGACACTGTATAGGGACATCCCTCATTGATATCAGATCTTTACCTGAAGAATGGGGGTTACTTAACATAATTGGGAAAGTCCAATAGGCCTCAGGGGTGTTTCTTATGTTTATCAGATGGTAGCCCATCGTCCCTCTCCATATTCAACTGGCACTCAGCGGATATGGGACCTTGACACTGGGGATACTCTCTCTCCGGATTCATGGGGGAAATTTTGGGGTAAACTAATTAGAATTTCTCAATCTGCCTCTATTTCCCAGGCATTATACTTTTTTGCGCACAGAGCTCATTTTACCCCGATACAGGTATCTAAGTGGGATAAGTCAATTGGCAATGTGCGTTGGTCTTGTCAGAGGGATGTTGGCACTTTAAGGCATGGGGTCTATGATTGCCCTAATGTTCAGTCTTACTGGATTTCGATTTATTTATTTATTTATTTACATTCTCTTATATACCGCACTATTCGGCATCAGCGCGGTTTACATGGAACAAAATGCTCAGTACAACATGTATGAGTTTACAGATAACAGGGAACAAAAAACTTGGATAACAGGGGTAACTATTTACAAAACTTATTACATGGAAAAATCAAAGGATTCATAGATTTGCAACCGAATCCAAGATGTCTTAGGATTCAGAGCCACTCTCTCTTGTTCTATTATTGTTTTCTGTTTAGCAAATGACATCTCGTCGTTACAGAGGAAATGTCATTTCCTGTTTGACTTTATGATGGGAGTGCACTGCATCTCGTAATTGCCAATTGGAAACACACGGTAGATCTCAGTTGGCACACATGGTGGAATCGATTATGTTTATGTTATAAATATGCATTCAATCTTGTATGTAAGTTCAATCATCTTTTTATAACATTTACTGTAGATGTTTCTCACTCAGCTGATCTCAGATAAACGCTAGCACCACACTCCAGTTTCTATGAAACTTCAGCTGTGTGCTCGTTCACATCAATGATCTGCTGTAAATTTTTTCTTATAGCATTCTTTACGTTTCAAATTAGGGATTGTTCTTGAATAGGAGCTATAGGTGTACCAACGGGTTGTGTAGCCGTGCTATATAAAGATTGGGCGAAGGAGAGTACACACCCATAAGCTAAGTACCCTATTAATTTGAAACGTAAAGAATGTTATAAGAAAACATTTACAGCAGATCTTTGATGTGAACCAGCACACAGCTGAAGTTTCGTAGAAACTGGAGTGTGGTGCTAGTGTTTATCTGAGATCAGCTGAGTGAAAAACATCTACAGTGAATGTTATAAAAAGATGACTGAACTTACATACAAGATTGAATGAATGGTGGAATAGGTGTGATACTGAACAGTACTCATTCAGATACAATTTAGACCCATTGAGAGTATGTTATAAATATGAGCAGATGCCACGTTATGGTTCAATTCCTATGCCTTCTACTTTGCTCATATGGAAACCTCTATATGATTATATATTAAAAACACAATATGTTGTGACTTAAGGGGTAATCAATCAATCATGTTTGTACATGGTTTAGGGCAGTCTCTTGGATATAACATAGTCCTTGCAAGCCTCTTTTCCCTTTTTTCTTTTTCTTTTTGTCCCCTTCTAAGATGGCCACCTGAATGGGGGGGGGGGGGGTGTTGGGGTGGGCTGTTAAGAGTTTTTCCTATGTTCACAGGGATATATTATTTCAACTGTATCCTTGTTTGGTTTTTCTGTTGTATTTTTTTCTGAAAACTTTAATAAAGAATATAAAAAAATAATAGTTCTATTGGAATCAGTTCAAGAAGAATATAGAATTTTCAAGCTGCTGCCATTTTAGCTGGAGGTGGTGGGACTTGTTTCAGGCATTTAATGCCACTGGCAGCTACAAAAGCTGCTTCAGTTTTATGCTGCTTGTGCTAAATATGAACACAACAGGATTGTGCAGGTTCAATCACAGAGAGACCTCAGAATTGTACAAAATCTGCAGGTAGTAGTGGAAGAACAGTTCATAGTCTACTTGGTGCAGTCCAACTTCTTCCCCTCCACCCAACTTTTAACTATAGAATAAAGGATGTGGAAAGCCAGGGGTAGAGGTCCATTGCCATTTCTTTAAAAAGGGAGCTGGGTGGGTGAGTGCAATAACTGGGCAGAATTGGAAGATGCATTTTCTGCTTAGAATGGAGGAAGAGATGGCATTTGGCAAGGGGAAGAGTTTGATTTTAGGTGGTCATTTACATTCAAGCTGAGTGTCTAAATCTTAGTAGTTCAAATCTGACTCCTTACATTTGAATTTTTGGCCTAAAATCTAGCCACCTAAATTTGGCAAAACGTTTTCCTGAATCTAAACTACAGTTTGGCCATTTGGAATAGGTGTTCAGCCTTGGATATAGATATGACTCATCTGTGGCTTATTTTATTCATTTATTACATGAACATGTATAACTCAACAGTCCAGAAAATACAGCCCCTTAGTGTGTTAGAATAAATTCATAGGGGTGCCAGTATTTATTTATTTGACTGGTTATTTATTTGACTGGATTTAATATACCGATTTTCTACCAGTCAAAACAGTTTACATTGAACAATGGGCATGCAGGTTACATTAAACTTATTAATCATAGAACAGTTATAATAGGATCAATATATCATAAGAACTTATTATACAAAACAGGTAGAAAAGGTGACAGCAAAAGCTAGAAGGATGCTTGGGTGCAAACGGAGAGGAATGGCTAGCAGAAAAAAGGAGGTGATAGTGTTTCTGTATAAGTCTTTGGTGCAACCTCATTTGGAGTATTGTGTGCAATTCTGGAGACTGCACCTTCAAAAGGATATAAACAGGATGGAGTCAGTACAGAGGGTGGCTACTAAAATGGTTAGTAGTCTTCATTATAAAGCATATGAGGACAGACTTAAGGATCTTAATATGTACACCTTAGAGGAAAGGCAGGATAAAGGTGATATGATTGAGAAGTTTAAAAACCTCCATGGCATAAATGCACAGGGGAGAGCCTCTTTAGATTAAAAGCAAGTTCTGCTATGAGGGGACATGGGATAAGGGTGAAATGGGATAGATTCAGGAGTGATATGCAGAAATATTTCTATACGGAAAGACTGGTGGATCCATGGAATAGTCTCCCAGTGGAGGTGGTAGAGATGAGGACAGTATCTGAATTCAAAAAAGCATGAGACCAACACAGAGGATCTCTAAAGGTAAAAAGTGGACTGTTGTAGTGGTTGATATGGAAGGACAGACTAATAGGCCATGTGGTCTTTTTCTGTCGTCATTTTTCTATGTTTCTATGTTAACTTATTATACACCGAACAGAGTGGTAATAAATAACTTGATATATTTAATTTAGGATGAGATATCATGGCTAATTGGGGGGGGGGGGGGAGAAGGGAATGATCTGCGAGAGTGGCAGGTGTTCCTGCTGGTAGTCATTTGGAGGGGATGTGCCATAGTGTTCTTCGAAGAGGTATGTCTTGAGGTGTCTTTTGAAGACACCTCAAGACATACCTCTTCGAAGTATTCAGATAAGCCAATATTTAAATATCACAGTATTTAGATAAGCCAATATTTAAATACCGCAGCAGTGGCAGTTAAATATTGGTGGTATATTCAGCAGCAACATCCGGATACAGGCTCAGCGGTACTACAGTACTGGGCAAGTGCTGACACTTGCCTCATTATCACAGTATTAAGCCAGCCCTTGTCTGTGTTGAGAATTTGCACAGCAAAATTTCGCCCAATGAGATTTAGAATGAAAAACTCGTTAATGAGTAATTACATGAGATATACAGATAAACTCCATACTAAGATGGCTACAGGCATAGGCTAACAGGACTAAACAACATCTGCTACTGGGAAACAGGAACTGGAAACTATATCTCATATTGTTTCCTCATAGCCTTCTGGGATGTATAGTCTTTTGTAAAGTACCTTGTACTCTTACCTATACAACTGTGTCACCTACTGTCTTTTACTGGTATACATCTAGAACAGAAAACATTATACATTAAACTCTCAGATAAACAGCCTAGATCTGTTGTGTGCTTTCCAATACCCCTGCTCAGTCAGAAAGGCTGATTACTATGAGACTCATATGCTCTCAGATAACCTGAGGTGCCTTTCAGCTGGTAGTGGCATAATGAAAACATCTGCTATCATGTCATTGGTTGCACAGTACTGCAGGTTGAGGAGCCCTTGCTCCTGCAAGTCCCTCAAGAAGTGATAATTTACATTAATATGCTTTGATCTGGGATTAACCCATCATGTCTGTACTAGAGCCAAACACCCTTGTCTGTCCTTGAAGTTCTATGTAGGATCTGTTTATTGCTGTCCCAGATCCATCAGCAACTGCCATAGTCAAATCATTTCTTGACTCATTTGTGCTTTTGTGACATATTCCACTTCTGTGGATGAGAGCTCTAGAGACAACTGTTTCTGGCAAGACCAGCTTATAGGTTCTTCACCAAGCAGAAACACATGGATACCTATTCACAATAGGACATCTAGCCCCCCCCCCCCCGTAGGCTGGGGAGAATCGGGCCATGCAAAGTTAGATCCAATTCTGATCCTGCAGCCAGCTGTACGATTCTGCCCAGCTGTACATCTTAGTGACTACCCGGCTAGCTCAGCCGGGCTCATGAATGGAACCACAATGTCATGGTGTCCCATCACCATGTCACGGTAGCTCCATTCACGAGCCGCAATTGCCAGCTGCCCTGGAGTGACTACTGTTCCATGCAGCCTGATCCCCAAGGCAGTCTTCCAAGGCCTGGGTCAGGCTGTGGGGAACTCCCTGAACCCATTCACCTGCCTACCCGTGTCCCAAACTGCGATCCCCCATCTAGCCTGAAGGCCCTGGATATACAGGGCCAACCTCAGAATCGGCCCTGTAAGTCTATGATCAAGGAACACCCACATCATGCCCCCACTCTGTCTCTAGAATGCCCATCCCACCCCTATCTAGGCCTCCCCATACAAATCCACTGTTCATATGGGGAGGTTAGTGATAGGGATGGCAGGGGGACGATTAGCAGGGATGGACGTCCCAACAGGACATCTATCCACGCAGTTCTTGGGACAGAATGACCCTCATAGCCACTTGTGGTCTTAAGATCACAGGAGTCTCCTGCCTAATCTGTGTTCACATATCTGGTTAGTTTGCATTCATTAGCTGTTGGTAATCTCAATTGGAGGTTCATGATACTCTGTAGATAACACATGACTCTCTTTACTGTGTTCCATTCAGCTTAACCTGGCCTTGAGACCTTCCTGTACAGTTTTCTTACCGCAGCTGCAATGTCAGTTCTCCCCCATGACCATGAGAAAAGGTGAATTATAAGGGTTCAGTCACTCATAAATAGTTCATCCACACAAGGAATTGAGCCCATATAGTCAGTCAATGAACTTACATAATATAAATCATCAAAAAGGAATATTTACAACGCTGTTTTCAAAGGGATATTTAATTACATAAAAACATTGTTTTATCAGACTACTCATTAATGGCCA
The DNA here is from genome assembly GCA_033557465.1 of Ichthyophis bannanicus. NCBI lineage: Eukaryota > Metazoa > Chordata > Amphibia > Gymnophiona > Ichthyophiidae > Ichthyophis > Ichthyophis bannanicus. The sequence continues at coordinate 498,749,633 of CM066032.1, forward strand.
TATGCAATTCAACCAATTTCCAACAGTCCATTTTATTCAGCTTTGTTTATTTCATATATATATATATCACCCATAAATGTCCTCAATATATTTAAAATGGAAAACATGAGATAATTTAACCCCTATACCCAAAACAACTCTACTTTTCAGACTGTCTATATAAACCTTTTAATGCTTCCCCCACAGGGGGGGGAAAAGATCACTTACCTCATCTTCATGCCAGCCATTCTCTTTAAAGCTTCTGTAGGTCAGCAAACATAGATGACCAATTCAGCACTAAATTGATGTCATTTATGTTTGATGACCTGCAGAAGCTTTAAATAGAGTGGCCGGCATGAAGATAAGATAAGTGATCTTTTTTGTAAATATCCCTTTTTGAAGATTTATATTAAGTTCATTGGCTGACTATGTGGGTTCAATTCTTTGTGTGGATGTCAGGTCTCCCAACAGTGGCAATGAGCAGCAATTTTCCTATTGCCTTCCTGTACTGATCATTTGTCACCAGCAGGATACCTGGACTGTTCATTTTGTTTACATAGTAGGCTTCTATGGGCAATGTTACTGACTTTGTATCTTTCATAGCAAAAATTTTGACCATTTCCAGTATATTGTGCCTTTGACTTAGAAGTAAACTGCCGTTGTCTTCTCTTTCAGTCTGGATACCCAAGTAATGTCTGATGTTCCCAAGGTCTTTTGTTTAAAGACCTTGTTCAGAGCTTGTAGTATCCCAGTTTCATCCCCTTCTTGCTCAAAGCAGACTAACAGGTCATCCACATAGATGAGCACAAATCCATCTATGTGTTAGCCTCTCTGTGTATAAGCAGGGTCTGCTTTTCTTCTTTGAAATCCTCCCTTGTGAGCAATTTGTTTATCTTAGTGTTCTGGTGTTCCACGCTCTGTTGGCCTGCTTCAGACCAAATATACTTTTGTGTAATTTGCATACCATGTCTGGTTTCTGTGGACCTTCAAATCCCTGTGGCTGCTGTATGTAGATGTCCTCCATCAGCTCACCATGTAAGAAAGCTACTTTGACATGCATTTTCTGTGCTGCTGCTATAGAAAGCAATGTTCTGATGGTAGTATGATTAACTGCTGGAGCAAATGTCTCATTATAGTCCTCTAGGTGTATCCTTTGGCAACGAACCTTGCCGTGTATCGTTTGACGCTCCCATCCTTGTTGCTCTTGACTTTTAAGGTCCATTTGCAACCTATAGCTTTTCTCCCTTCTGGCAGTTCTGAGTGTCCATGTCTGGTTTTCATGCAGGGACTTCATTTCCTCTTCTGCTGCTTTCATCCATTTCTTGGCTTCCCCTTCTGGAAGTCAAGATATGTCCTCCTATGATGTCACTGTGCTCTCTTTGTGTGAAAGGCACACAGGCAGCTTGCACTTGTTGTCTCTTGTTGAACACCTTAGCTGAGGTTCTGGATTTGGCTGAGTTTCATCCCTTGCTTCTGTGCTTGCTTGAGTTTGTCCATTCATAGTGCTCAGTCCCAAGCTAACTTCAACCATCAGTTCTGGTATCTGGGTAATCAGTTCCTTCTTACCTCTCTGTTCCATTCTGTGCTCCAGTAAGTTTCTCAGCAAATATCACCATGTTGCTGATGGTCATTTTCTCCATCTTTGGGTTCAGTATTCTATATCCATTGATACTTTCACCATACTCCAGAAGAATCCCTTCCTCAGCTCTGTTTTGCAGCTTGCTGCACTTATCCTCTGGGATGAAGATGAATGCTTTGGGTCTAAACATTCAGTTGTGTTTCATACTGGGCTTCTTACTATGCCACAGTTTGTATGGCATTTTTGCCACTGTGGCTGCCATTACTACTTCACCCCAGTATTTCACAGGTAGACTCCTGACTGTCAGCATGCATCTGATCATTTCCATCAGGTTTCTGTTTTTCCTCCTGGCTACTCAGTTTTGCTCTGGAGTGTATGGGACTGTCTTTTGATGTTCTATCTCATGCTTTTTTAGGAATTCCTCTGTCATGTCCTGAGAACTTACCACCATTGTCACTTCAGAACATGACCTGTTTCCATCCAGACTTGTTCATCAGTTAGACAGAATGTATCTGTTGCCTCCTGGTGTGGCCAGCTTCATCAGACCTTCACAGTGTATGAAATCCAGTGGTTTCAAGACTCTACTCAGACTATATTGCACAAAATCAATCACTCTCCACCATAAATGCTCAAAAGAATGATTATGCTGGACACAGTGTTGGTGCCAACAAAGTGCAGGTCCTTAAACGTGAGGCATGTTCATTATGAACTGTGTCCAGCATTTACGGTGGAGAGTGGTTGATTTTGTGCCTCATAATCCATGGGGTGGTGATTGCTTGATTAAACTACAGTGGAGGGAAAAATGCTGGATTTTTAAACTAGGTTCTCTGTCTCCATCTGGGTCAAATCTTGAAATTGATTGGCCACGTCTTTTTTAATATTCAGCCTTTTTATGGTGTTCTCCCTCTGACTGTTCCAATTGGCAGTATAGTCTGTGATGTCAGATGCCGGTTCTTTAATAAAAAGCGCAAACTGACTGTGTCTTTTTTATAAGCACTGCTTTCTGTTGTTTTAACTTTATGGGACATTTCCAAAAAGCCTGAAACAGAGTTCTGGATGATTGAGCTCGAAACGTGCCACGTTGTAGTATAAGGGGCTTCCTGTTTTTGTTTTTGTTTTTTCATTTGAGCCGTGCTCTCTGAGATAAGTACACAGTTTTATAAATGTATTATTGAAAAATGAAAAAAAGGTTTTTTCTTCAGCTTTAATTGAAACGATTAAAAAGGAGCTTTAGAGTTAGTGACTGGATTTTGTTCCTCTCTCTTTCTAATAGCGCCAACATTTTTATACATTTTCACATGTTCTTTGGCTGCCTTGCTATTGGAGGGTTTCTGTCTTCTCTGGAATATTACTTTGGGCCTTCCTTTTGTTTGGGATTTTTTTGTTGGATCCTTGTTGTCTTAGCTTTAATGAAGCATTCATATTTCAAGGTCACTAGGCAATCCGACACCACTAGATCCTTCATGATATTCTGCCTTTGCAGTGGACTGGGTGTCTGTGATCTAACCATTTTTGTCATGTATGGATGCTATTACAGTGACTCTGTGTGCACCACAGTTGCATACAGAGTCACCACAACTGCCTATTTCAAGGCAATACAGATGATCATCTGTTCTGGCCTTAGCTATTACCTTCTCTCCATCCTGGATGGTGCACTTGTCACCACTGAATTTGACGGTAAGTCCTTTAGCTTCCAGGCACCTTGTGAATCACAGTCCACCTTGTAGCTCTGGAACACAAAGCACATCATTTACAGTTATGGCCAGTTTATTCCCCTCTGCATTGCGGCATACCAGAATTTCATCCCCAATTCCTTCTGCATTTACTCTGCTGCCATCTGCGAAATAGATTGTGTTACTGTTGCTTGAATCCAGTTCTGTTAAGAAATTCTTGTCACTTGTCATGTAGTTCGTAGCACCTGAATCTATGCACCATCCCTGCAACATGTGACTCCTTGTCGCTTTAAAAGCTGCATGCTGCTGTTCTGTACCTGGTTCAGGAATCATGGCCTTAACCATCTGCTTAGCCCCTATTTGGCATTTTGCTTTTTACTCTGATTTCCACAGATGTTGGATCTCTGTTAAAGTGATCCAGCTTCTTGCATTTAAAACATGCTCTGCCTTCTTTACTTTTCAGCCTAGCTCTGTTGGCTCACAGGGCTACCCATGGCAAGCACTACCATTAGGTGACTTAGGCGATTGCCTAGAGCACCGGCCCCTTGGGGGCGTCCATTGCCACTGCTGCTGCCTCTCTCTGGGGCCAGCAGTGGTGGCAATGGCAAACGAACCGTGATGCAGTACTTAGCAAAGAATCCAGTGCTGCATCATGGTTCCTGCCTGCTTTTATTAGATGCTTCTGCCCCCCCAAACCAGAAGCCTGCATTGCAGAGGAGTGGACGCAACCAAAGATAGCAGGCAGAAACTGTGATGCAGCGCTGGAGCCTTTGTTAAGCATTGCATTGCAGTTCCTTTGCCATTGCCACCACTGCTGGCCCCAGAGACGGGCTACAGTGGTAGCAATGTGTGTGTGTGGGGGGGGGGGCAGCAGGATGTAAGCACCCACCTTTGGCACCTCCAATCCTTGGCATGGCCCTAAGGCTACCTCTGTATCCTGTTCCACTTTCTCACGCGAATGTTCTCTCCTGCACTGAAATTTATCCATTAGCCTGCTCTTCGGAAAATCTAACATAAGCTCTGCCTCTGGCCTAGTTTTTAGGGCATTAATCAAAGCATTGTATGACTGGTAAACTGTACAGCAAAGGGGCCACTATGTGGTTTTCGCTTATTTTCTCTTCAAGAGCCTGCAGTTTTGATACAACTTCCAGAATAGCATTTATAAGCCCTTGCATTTCCCCTTCTTTGCTAAGTTTCATCCTGTACATCTTTCTTAGCAAGAATAATTTATTATTCAGTGTGTGTCCTTCATATAGCATTTTCAGTGCATTCCACACTCCCTGAACGGTCTTTTCATTTCTGACATGCATCAATTGATTATCTTCCAGCAGCAAACTTAAAGAAGCTTTGGCCTCTCTTTTCTTTTTATCTCAATCCTGGTAAGTTTCCTATGGCCTTACTGCATCAATCACTTCCCACAGATCATCTGTAATTAGCAGCATTTCAACTATGAACTTTCATAGCTGCTGATTCTGATTGTTTAGCTTGGACACTGTACTTCTGAGTTCTGAACTGAAAGACGTTTCTTTTTTCTTCTTTTCTTCCTTTTTCCCTGAATTAGTTAAACTGCTTTTTTTTATTTGTGCTGAGAGTTTTATGGTACTTCCAGAGGCTTTCCTGCTTGCTTTCAGGCCCAGTCCTTTTCATCTCTTCCAGGAAGGATTTCTTTGTCCGGAGTTCTTCTTTCCTTTCTTTGTCTCACAGAGTGATGGTTACTGGACCTATAATCATTGTTGAGTTTGTTGGTTTATACAGCAGAAGTCCATCCAATGAAGTTCAGAAGGGAAAACTATTTAATGAGTAATTACATGAGATATACAGACGGAGCACCATACTAAGATGTCTACAGGCAAATAGATAGGCTAACAGGACTAGACAATAACTGCTACTAGAAAACAGGAACTGGAAATTAGCTCTCAGAATGCTTTCTCATAGCCTTTTGGGATCTATAGTCCTTCTGTAAGGTAACTTGCACTCATACCTATACAATGCCACCATCTACTGTTCTTTACTGGTATATTCCTAAGACAGAAAACATTATACACAAAACTGTCAGGTAATTAGCCTAGATTTACTGTGTGTTTTACGACAGTCTGGGTAGCAACTTAGGCTAGCTTTTCACGTGGTCTAAATTGCCTGACCAAAGACCGCTGAATATCAGGCTAAATGGGCATGTGTCAGCATGTGCCTGGTTAGTGCTGGTACAACCCCCACACCATCCATGGACTGTTCCTGCACTAATTATACAGTAATGGGTGCAGTCTGTGGAGATATTCAGTGGCACTATCCAGATAGTGCGCTGAATATCATAGTCAGTGCCCTTAACCAGCTGGACTCCCTTTGGTCACTGGCTAAGGGCTTTGAATTTCAACCCAATACACAACAGACATAAAGCCAGATACCAAACAAAACAACTAAGAACATATAAAACGAACTCTAAAACTGAACAAAACTTTAAACCCAACCCAATAAAGACCTAAAGGCCTTCACAAATAAAAATGCCTTCAATCTTTTTGGAAAGGCCAACAAACCCTCCACATCCTGCAGAATCGGAGGCAAATTGCTCCATAATAGGGACTTTGCTACTCAAAAATCCACATAAAAGTTACAAACAGTAACAGCCACTTATATGAGAAACCTGCATCAATTCCTTTCTGGAATATGTGGGCTAACCAACTGCTGCAAATACTCACGGGTTAGCCCTTGAATCACACAAAGCATCAAAACTGGGACTCTAAAATGCACACAGCCCCAAACTAGAAGACAATGAAGACTGCAAATGTGGAGCAATATGTTCATAATATTTATAGCCCATTGTCAATCTTCCCTAAGTGTTCTGTACCAAGTGGCAAATGGACAGCATTGCTGTTATCAAGCTTTGATAATACAGTACTTGCAAAATGAACAATAAATCTCAGGCAACCAGAAAAACATAGTGCCTGATTTTCGAAAGGCATGTACATGGTTTGTAGCCCAGCAAACTATGTTAATGCCTTAAATTAGGATATTCAATGGCACTTATATAGTTAGTGTCATTGAATGTCCTCTTCTAAGTCCCTTACGTGCCCCTATGCTATCCAGTTAGTATCGGGGCATGTTGGGGGTGTTCTGTGTTGGAGTGAAGGCAGAGACTGACGCTAACTGGGCAGTGGGGATATTGCACCACTACTCAGTGATCTGTGGCTAAAACTAGGCAAGCTTTTGGTTCACCTTATTTTATCTGTGGATGCTAACTGGATAGCGGTGCAATATCACCGCTATCCGGTTAAGCTCTCTGGCAGTTTCTTCTGTGCGCCACACCCAGATGGTCCATGCCATTGCTGTGGCATTGAATATCCAGGGTTAGGGGTCAGCAGACAGGGCTATGTGCCGTAGCGGTGCATAGCCTGCCCAGATGAATATTGGGCCCATAGTTTATGCACTGACTGCAATTTTTAAAACGCCAAAAGCACCACTGATTTACTGTAAGGCTTCAAGGACAAAGTTTTATCTAACAAAACACCAGACATATTTGTTCAACAATTATCCATTCAAATTTCTGTCTTAGAAATATTGAAAGCCAACCCATTCTTTTTCAGTCAATCATATATGGCTTCCAAACAAGCCTTAAGATAAGCCAAGGAATCATCCAATGAGCCTCTTACAGGCCCACTTAACTGATAGCATCCACGTATAAATAACAAAAAATATTCAAATATGTCGATAGACAATCCAGTGAGATTGAATAGTAGAAGGGATAAACAGGAAGCTTGAGGCAGCCCTGAAAATGAACAGTCCAGACAGAGCAAATCTTACCCCACATCACCTGACATATCTCACCGTCCAGATATGATTCAAATCATTGCAGTGCCTCTCCCTTACAGCCCACTGTGCACAACCTCTGAATCAGTGGAGCATCTCATAGAGCTTTCAGCGCTTGATCCAGTGCTTTACTTCTTGCTCTGAGATGCTTCAGAATTTGCAATTGCTTTCCCCTAGAAATGCATTGTGCTATTTCTGAAGGGAGTTATTTCTCTGAATCCCTCCTCCCCCCCCCCCCCCCCTTCCAGGCTGGATTGTTTTTTAATTCTATGATGCATATTTACTGAGCGGTATATCAAGTATAAATAAATAAATAAATAAATAAGACAGCAAGCGATTAGACCACAAAACTAGCACAGAGGCCCGTGCTAACCTCAGGGGCATGTGTGCACTTCCCACTGCTGTTACTGTCTTGCAAGTGCATGACACTGTGCAAAACAGCATGTAAGTGTGCTTAACACCTCCCATTGAAGTAGTGTTAAATGCACCCATTCCATTTTAATATTAACAGCTGCTGTTAATGCACAGCCAAGATGCCCGTGTTAACTGCACTGCCCCGTAAACACCCACGGTCTGCTCCTAACCCACCCAGTCCCTGCCCAATCAAGCTTTAGCACCTTAGGGAGCAGTGGGGTTGGAAGGTAACAAAAGTTGCTTAGGTCTCTGCACCTATTATCCCTAGTAGCCTGGTTACAAACCAGCACACACACATCCTTACTCAGAAGGAGAGGAGGTAACAGTAGAAGGGGAGAATCACGGTATACCAAAGGAACATCGGGGAGCCGCTGCTCCAGGAAAAAAAGGCAAGAATCCAGAGGACATTCCAGGAACCAACAGACACAGAGGGACAGGAGATACCAAGGCACATCTACATCAGACTCCAGCTCACAAGGTATTCTGGAAGGAACTAATGCAGAACAGAGGTTTCCCAACTCAGATACAGCCATGGTATGAGGAGAAACAATGTAACTGCTTGTAGCATCTTTTTTTGTCTCTGCCACAACTCTTATTTTTTTTTGATTCCCCAATGCATTTCAGTAAACCCTTGGTTCTCAACTGAATAATTACAGTGAGTGAGAAATAGAGTGAAGGGATCTAAATGTGCCTTAGGCCTCCTAGTAAATACTGGCCCTATCCAGGAACCTTAATATTTCCCAAGAGCTAAGTCTGTAAGGACACTGTTCACTCTTGGAAGTTGTGTCCCCACTGTGTCAAAGAGCAGCCAAAAGCCACCTGAAGGGTTTCCCAGATTGGTAGGGTTACATACATTTTTTTCCAGCATTGGCTAAAGTATGCAGAAGCTTGCTTAACTGCAAACTCTGAGAGGTGGTTTAGCTTCCAGAAGATGTGAAGCCCCATTCTGCATAGGCTGTCGAGTTAGGAATTGAGACATTCAAGTCCAGGCATGCTCAATTCCAGCTGCACTTTACAAAAGGCTTCACAGAACACAGAACCTTTTGTAAAATACATATAAGGACATGCACAAGTACACATATATCTGCTGGCACGGAGATTTTGGAAATAAGAACATGAACAAAAAGAGTGGCTTCCATGTGCTGGCAGTTATAATTGGAAGTAACAATTCTGCAATTTGCACATATAAGTGCTGGCACGTCTATGTGTATTAGGACTTCCAATTAATTAGTGAAGCCTCATTGTTTTTTAATTTGGTGATAGAAATAAAAAAATGGAGAATTAAGGCTCTTATGTAAAGCTCTGGCTAAAACAATCACTTTTTAAAAATCTATGCATGCCTCTGTGTAGGTGGTAAACACAATGGTGGACGTGTTGGAATATATGAGTATTCTCCTTGTATAACTGGAAATGCAGGTATACATTTTGATTTCACCTTTATCATACCCCTGAAATCTTGGCTTCACACCAATCTTTATAGGTAAACAGAGGCTTTCTGAAATCACCATTCATGCATGCAGCCTATCTACACATGTAAAATGACCTCCAGAGAGGGCAATTTTATGCATGCAAGCACAGTTAAAATTGTCTCCTCTTCCCTACCACACACAGTTACACCTGCTGTGAGGGACGTACTACTTCTTTCCCATTGTATTTTATGTGCTTATGGAAGTATTTACAAGAAAAAAATATTTGGATTAGTGTGAACTCTGCTGAAACCCTGCCCCACGAATTCCTTTGCTCAAGTTGGAGAAACAAAACCAGGTATTTCAAATAAAAAGTGTCTTCCGACTTTACAGTCCCTGAGTGTGGTGATACATTTTCCTTTTCTTCTGCATCGTTTCAGAAACATCAGGGACTAACCTAATACAAGCTTCACTAAACATCCTGGAGACACTAAAAAACAGGCACATCACTACATTTTTTGCTAACTTGATAATATCCCATCTCAAACACTATGATTTCTAATGCTTGTGTAAGATATAGAACCTGTCATAGTGGAAGAGCAACTCCTGAGATGTAAACTACCTTAAAAACAGGAGGCAATGATTCTCTGGTAAACTGCAAATATTCTACCATATAGTTCTTAAATAACTCTATTCTAGAAATATTCCTGATATAAATATGTCTTTGACACAATTGATTCTACAGTATTTCAGTCTGTCTAGATGTAATCAAACTGTCTTCTGCAGTCTAGTTCTCAAATGATTTCTGTTCATCTACTTTCTTTTCCCACAAAATCACAGACATTGTCACCATTTATATTCCATTCATTAAAGCCTCCATTTTATTTCTGATAGCCTTAACTTCAGAAAACAAATCCTCTCTTGGTCATATACTGCTTTCCCTAATGTCCTCACGGTAATATTTTCAGACATAGTACATACCTCAGCAAAGATGCCATGATCAACTGAGGTCTTCTGTACTGAGATAAATGTATCCACTGGAGTGTTTGTTGGCAATCCTTTGGCACAGGTCTCTGTAGCAGTCATGTCATCTCTCCACATAAACAAGAACTGTAGTGGGAAGGGGAGTTCTAGATTCCAAAAGTAGGGACTTTGTATACTTGTAGTAAACTTTCACATAAAATCCACTTCACATTACCGTTTAACATTTATTAGGATTTGTTTGACTGCCCTTGGCAGAACAAACAGAGCAGTTTACAAATAAAATAAAAAATCATACATAAAACAAAGACAGGAAAGAAAAAGGAATTCCATTTCATGATAGGAAAGAAGGAGCAGAAAGCTACAGATAGGTAGAAAGTAGAGAGTAACAATTCCAGGCTTAGGTAGAGGACTGGTTATCGAAGGTGTGAGTCTCATCTACACCGAATGCCTGAGTGAAGAGATGTGTTTTTAAGAGTTTCTTGAACTTAGGAAATGAAGGTTCCGGACAAAGCTGGGGGGGGGGGGGCAGTTCTAGAGTGATGGGACAACGTAAAAAAAAAGGCAGAGCGGTGGATCGATTCATATTTAACACAAGCAGGAGATGGGAGGACCAGGCGGTTATCTTGGAGGGAGCGAAGACAACGTTGAGGCACATAGGGAATAGTCAAGGAAGAGAGATAAGCTGGGGCATGACTGTGAAGGGCTTTGTAGTCAACAGTGAGGATTTTGAACTGGATCCTCTGAGGTACAGGTAACCAGTGATGATGTATGAGTAAGGGGGTGACATGAGTGAGGGCGCAGATGGCTCTCTCCTGCCGCAACCTGTCATCACCATCTCCAATTTATGAGTATGAGTGAGGGTGCAGGTGACGGTATTCTGGATGGTTTGGAGATGGCTTCAACTGCTGTTTGTAAAGTCCAGTGAAGATGATGCTACAGTAATCAAGGTGAGTGATTACTGTACTGAGGAGAAGGATGGTGAGGGCAGTTTGGCCAAAGAAAGGGCAGAGTGCACAAAAGGTAAGGAGGGCTGAGAATGTGGAGTGGGTTAAATGGGAAATGTGAGTAGAAATGGAGAGTTTAGTGTCAAGGTGAACACCAAGGTATTTGAAAGAGGGTAGCAAAGTGATGGAGGTGGTACCTAGGAAGGTAGCAAGAGAAGGGGAATACTTTAATCTTGTAGTTCTAATGCATTACTGTGCAGACATTCTGAGATAGAGTCAAGGGTGGAGTTGATAATGGAGAGGTCAGGAAAAAGATTATCAAGATGAGCAAGAAATATGATGTCATCCACGAACATGTAGAATATGATACCTAAGGACTGAATGAGGGTAGCAAGGGACTGAGAAAAATGTTGAACAGGATGATCATCTACATTTGTAACCATGCTACAATACAAAATCTTACAAAGCAGCTTATTAACATACAAAAAATGTAAAAAGAAGCATTTGCTCTAGAAACCATCTCAGCTACTGCGCCCAAAAAGAACCAGATCATCCTAGGAGACCTGAACCTAGCCTCTACATCCGCAGTGCAATCAAACACTTTCCATGAAGCTATGGAACAACTGGGTTATGAACAAATCATCCAAAACGCAACCCACATCAAAGGTAATACCCTGGACATGGTGTTTCTACCCAACAAACATCCTAGTCTGTTGAAATCCAAACCACGAATAACTCAAGTACCATGGTCAGACCATCATCAAATCGAGCTAACCCTAATGCTCCCCACAGCACCTGACCAACCACAACCAGACCAAGCATCTCCAGACCAGCAAAGATGCTTCCAAAAATTCAACAAGGAAGCTCTCCTCGAATCCGTAGCAAACCACGTATACACGGATCTCTCGGACCTTGAGCTGCTGACAAACCTCTGGAACATGGGGATCGAGGCCACCTCAAAACCCACCTGGAGTCACTCTAAGAGCTCAGCCTTAACCAAGTCTGAACCTTGGTACTCTGCAACCCTACGAGATCTCAAGAAAGACCTGAGAAAGCAAGAACGAAAATGGAGAAAACACAAAACCGAGGAGCGCAAAAAGGCTTACCTCAACCTCCTGTCAACATACAAGAATGAGGTCAACCAAAAAGCAAAGAAAACACACCACACAAGCACACTCAATAAGGCCCTCAACAGGCCTAGGGAGCTTTTCGCTCTCGTTAAATCTCTCACCAAGGCTCCGCAAGAAACCAACCCTAGTGGTTCCATAACAGCCCAACGGCTAGCGGATCATTATGCCAGCAAGCTCAATCCCACAGCACCTGCCCTTCCCACTCCAAAACTGGACTCAGCCAACTCCCTTCAAGTAATCAACACCCGGGGAAGTCCTGACCAGGGCGGAAAATGGTCAACCTTCCAGAGAGTGGATGACCAGCAGATAAAAGACATCATCACCAATCTAAGAACCACTACCTCCCCTCTTGACCCCTGTCCAGCCTCCTGGATCAAGGCAACCAAAGAGGAAATAGCGCAGCACATCTCCCACATAGTGAACCTTTCACTACAACAAGGCCTCATGCCATCACTTCTCAAGAAGTCTCTTATACGTCCCATCTTGAAAAACAAAGCGCTCAACAAGGACGACCCTACCTCTTACCGCCCTATCTCAAGCATACCCTTCCTCGCCAAGATCATTGAAAAGGCAGTACAGCGGCAGCTGTAAAACCACATTGATGACACAAACGCCCTTGATGTGCATCAATACGGGTTTCGGCAACATCACGGCGTAGAAACCCTACTGTTAGCCCTAATGGACAAACTACTCGAGGGTCTGGAAAACAAGAGCAAGATGTACATGCTTATATTCATAGACATCTCAGCAGCCTTCGACTCAGTGCATCACCCCACACTTTTAGAACGACTCGAGTCCATAGGTATCTCAGGAGCTACACTAAAATGGTTCTCCTCCTATATAACAAACAGAATGCAGCAGGTCAACTTCAACAATGTCAAAGCAACCCCCTTCCCGCAGACCCAAGGCATTCCACAGGGCTCCGCCCTCTCCTCCCTCCTTTTTAACTTATACCTTCAACCAGTATGCAATATTTTCCAGGGCCACGACATCAACTACCATATCTATGCAGATGACCTAATGCTCTATACACAACTAGATGTAAATAACCCAAACCTCAACAAGCTAGAAAATTGCCTACACGAACTTCAAGTCTGGCTCCAACGCAACAATATGTCCATAAACCACAAGAAAACAGAAGCAATGTGTATCTCCAGGAAACCGGGATTCGAGCCCCCCACAATGATCACCATGAACAGTAATAACTACAACATCAAAACAGAGATAAAATATTTGGGAGTGATGCTTGACAGCAACCTGCATATGGACAAGCACCTTCGAATTACCAATCGGGCTATTTTCCACAAATTAAGAGTCTTGCAGTCCCTACGTAGCATCCTCGATCATACTGACTTTAGATCTGTCGCTCAAGCCCTCATCATCCCACACTTGGACTATTGCAATGCCATACTGCAAGGCCTGCCAAGAAAAACTACAAATATTCTACAAATGGCACAAAATGTAGCGGCCCGAATCATTATGCAAAAAGGACTCTCTGACCACATTACACCCACACTAATTGAGCTTCCCTGGCTCCCAATCACGGCCCGCATTCAATACAAAATCATAGTCACGACTTTCAAACTCATCCATGACATAGCGCCCTCACACCTCAACAGCTTAATATCCAATCTACCCAACAACAGAAGTAGACGAACACCGAACCTAAATACCCTCAGTATCCCGAAGTGCTTCACAAAGGTTAATGCATGCACCAGCAACAGAGCTTTCTCATTTATAGCTCCGGCACTCTGGAACCGGTTGCCAAGTGATCTACGTGAAGTCCGCGATCTGAAAGACTTTCGAAAACAACTTAAGATGCACCTCTTCCAATCACATTTCAACTTAACTTCATGAAATGCACTAATGCCATGAAATGCACCCAGCCGTATGTAAATATGTATATAAGGATCCTTCGTATAAATTGTAAATATGTTTTTAAGTACCCTGTATGTATCTGCGATATTCAATCAACTGTAAATCCTGTAACCCCATGCTTGCTGTGCACTATCTCCCCTCCCTAATCAAAATGTACATACTCTAATTACCGGCCGGTACAGCCAACTCTCCCATGTATAGCAACCGCTGCTGATCACTGGAAGCAGCGGGATACAAATGTACGTTAAATAAAATAAATAAAATAAATAAATAAGAAAAAGGCTTTGTAGGTTAACAGAGCTGTAGTTAGTTTTCTAAGAGCTGTCTAAAAAAATGTCCTTAGTGTGGCGGCATGAAAAAATTTAAAGGCCCACAGGCCCAAATTAGAGGTCAATCCCAGAATCCCTCTTCTGGAGTGATCACTGCTTCCTTGTGGCCTAATGCATCGTGTTTTAATCCCCCTTCCATAAAGCCCCGCCCTTTTTCTTTTTCTTTTTCTTAGTTTTATTTTTTTATTCAAAATTTCAAAATAAATCACACCCATCAATGAAGTGACAAAGGAAAAAAGGAAGTAAATATCTTCCATAACTAATCAGAAATTATTCATCAATATATGTCCACAAAAAGAGGGATCAAAAGAAAAGAAAAGAAAAAAAGTAAATTAAACAAAAAAAAGCAGTCCAGTAAACCAGCCCAAGTCAGCATCTGTTGTGGACTTCCCCTTTCAATACCAAAGCTCTCCCTCACCACTAAAAATTCTACAATCTGTTCTGGATCAAAAGACAAAAAAAAAAAAATTACCCCCAAGCATAAGAAAACAATTACATGGAAATCTTAAAAGTGGCACCCAGGGCAGGCACCCAAAGGCTAAGAGCCAAGAAGTTAGTTTGCCTTTTCTGAGTCACTTTAGACTAATAGGGTTATTCTGAGACACACGATGAACTTCCCGATTGTACAGGGAAGTTAGTCGGGGGCGGAGAAGAGGCGGCCCAGAGGTGGAGATTGGGAGGGCAGTGGGCGGTCGCCGGCCCTGGATGTTCAGGGCCAATTCTAATGTCAGTCCTGTACGTCCAGGGCCAGAGAAATGTCCTGGAAAGTTATTCCACTTCCTTGTACATTTCCTTTTAGCAATGCCGGGGCACAGATGGGGCTGGTGGGGCCAGGGATTATTCCCCGCAGCCTGACCCTGGTCTTAGGAGGCCGGATCGGGGCTCAGGCTGCAGGGAATAGTCACTTTAACCTGGCGGGTGGCATCGCGGCTTTTAAATAGAGCCGCGGTGCCATGAAAACATGATGTCGAGCCAATCCCCAATGGCAATGATATCTGTAGCAGCCGTCTCTCTTGTACTTGTACTTTACTCTTGTAAAGTTATATGCTTCCAGACTGAGTCTCTTAGTCTGCTCTGTGCTAGATGCTTCAGGCCATCCAGACATACTTCCTGGTCTGGATAGCGACATGCACACTATGGGGCTCAACATCGCCCCCTCCGAACTCTGATCTGCCAGATACGCTGAAAGGACTGGTGCACTGCAAACTAGATGCATGCCACACTAAGATAACATCTTCTACCCTGACATTAGCTGCATTCTTGAGCTGGAGGGAATGACTTGGTTCTTTCCATTCTTCTTCTTTGGCATGAGGTAAAAAGGGAGGCTCATAGGCAGAGAAAAGAGGCAGGTTCAAAGAGTGTCCACCCAACTACTACTCCAGGATGCCATCTTGACCCTGCCCCACCCCTCTTCAACATGAAGCTGAAGGTTGACCCACTGGCCCAGTACTCCCAACACCCCAACTCACTCCAAAAGTTCTGGGAAGTGATAAGGGCACCTTTGATACCCACCTGGCAACTGCCTACATCATGATGGCACCTGCTGATCCCTAGTGGTAGCATTCAAACAAAACGTTATATGCATTTTGCATTAATGAGCTTCTGCAATGTAAAATTATGCAGGCAACTCATTAATGCACAAAAAAACAAAACATAGCATGTAAAAATGCTTCATGAGCCTCTTTTCTACTCAAAAAAATAGATCAGGAATTGTAGTTATTTTTTTCAAAGGTTGTGAGAGGCAAAAGCTGCTCCTTTGTGTAGAAGTTTCCAAGGGCCTGAATTGGAGGCCCCCCTGACTCTCTCTTGGTGATTCCCACTCCCTGGTGGCCTAGTGGGCCTGATACTCTTTACTTGCCCCACCATGATGCAGGGCTAAAATGGTAGAAAGCCCCACCTCTTCTATAAGTGAGGGTTAGTCCCCATTTTCCTGTCCCCTGTCAAGTCGATTCACTTCTAGGGTGTTTCAGGGGATGATGGAGTCAGGAGCAAGCCCCATTTGCTCCTTCCCTGTGAGTTATCCCCTAGTGGTAAGCTTGTGGTACTATTACCAGGAGTCATATTTCCAAATAAGGTTGTATGTTGATGTCATTAGGTTATCTGCTACTGATATTACAAAACCATATATAAAGAGGAAGTTGTTTCTTTTAGTGAGACCCAAAGTGTTAACAGTTAGTGGGATTTATTGCCTTCTAAAGCTTTCTTAAATGGGTGGTGAATGCCAAAGTGTGAGATGTATTTTCTTTGTGTCATCACACTTAGCTCCATTTTTGAGTGATGAATTAATGACAGATGTCTTTTCAATTTCTGTTCTTGCTCCCACAGACACTTATGAATGATTCAATTCAGGTATAATCTAGACTGTCAAATAGGTTGCATATACATCTCCTGTCCTTACTTTCCACTTTCTTTCCAAATTCTGGTACACTTTAATGTGCTTTTTAAAGTTTAGTGTGCCCGGTAATGACATTTTGGGCTAGATTTACTAAGGTGTACTATCGCAATAGAAAGTGCTAACACCTTTATGTGTGTTCTTAGAAAATAGGTCCCATTGCATATAATGGAGTCTGCAGAAAATAACACGCATTGATGCATTGACACATACTAATGCAGTAGCGCTCCCCAAAGGGCCCCCCACAGAAGAAGAATATCCACCATCTCCATTACCTACTTGTATGCTGAGTATAAAAAGAGAGGTAAACCTAATAGGTTTCAAAAGATTCCATGTACAAATTAGCTAGTGAAGGGGCACATGTTGCCCCCATCACCGTACCTGACACCTGTAAATAAAACTTCTCTTAATAGATAAAGTAATTCTTTTTGAATGCAACTTCCGCTAACAGCAACAGAAAATTAGTTGGTACTCTATGGGGATATTGGTGCATTTCCCACTCTTTGCAATACCACAAGTACTTCATCCTGTGATATGGATGTATACATGCAACTAACCACTGTATTTTCCCAACCTCTTTTACTTGCCGTAAATTACAGTATATAAGAAATGTGTAGTATCCTAAATAAATGACCTGATCTTTGGAACTTCATGATTCAGAAACTCATCAAGGTAACGGCCCGCACACTCAAGCAAAGAATAATTGCTCCAGAGGATAGGCCTCTCTCAGGGGTTATTCAAAGTCTTATGGACCTATGGTAAGAGGTAAAAGGCTGGAATCTTTGGAAATCTTGGATTCAAAAAATCTAATTCTTTCCTGTGATTGACTCTTAGGGGTATGTTTACTAAGATCCCGTTAAAGTGCGGGCTGCGGTAGAGTGCGGATGCCATATAAGGAGTGGGCGTTCCGTCCTGAAAAAGAAAAGCCGGAATTTAAATATGCGCTAAGGTGCGCGGCGCCCTTGTGCACCCCGCACCTTAGCGCATCAGATGTCTGCGCGGGAGGCATATGTGGTACACTGATGGGCAAACAGAAGAGCAGAGCCACAGCACAATGGTGAAGGCACCTACCAATGGTGCAGGGAGCAGGGGTTTGGTCCCCCACTGTGCTCACTGACGCTGGCTGAGCTGTTAATTTATGAGGCAGAGAAATACTGGGCGGCCTAAAGCGGCGCGCTGATGTTTTTGGCGGCAGTCTAATACTGGGAGGTATAAGCAGCGCGCTGATGTGCAAACAGAAGAGCAGAGCCACAGCACAATGGTGAAGGCATTTACCAATGGTGCAGGGATCAGGGGTTCGATCCCCCACTGTGCTCAATGACGCTGGCTGAGGTGATATTTTAGGAGGCATACAAAGAATGGGCGGCATAAGGCGGCGCACAGATGGGCATTAGGCGGTGCGCTATTGATTTAGGAGGCTGTTCTATTATTGGGAGGCATAAGGTGGCATGCAGATGTGCAAGCACAAGATCAGAGCCACAGCACAATGGTTGAGACACTGACCAATGGTGCAGGGATCAGGAGTTCAATCCCCCACAGTGCCCAATGAACAAGGCTGGCTGAGGCATTGTGTATTATGGGGAAGAGTGCTTTAGGGGGCATGTTATTTTTAGTTTACTTATCATTACTAGCAAACGCACCCTCACAGCGTGTTAACATAAGGCGCCCTATAAGGCACATTTTAAAGTGCACTGTCCGCCAAGGCACCCTAGAATGTTGCTTATAGGGCGCTTTAGAGGGTACTGTATGAGGTACCGCAAGGTCAGAGTACTGTTTTTGATGGCAGCACTGTGCAGTTTAAGGAATGAAAAGCATACGTATGTGCGCTGACATGCATGGGGGAGCAGCAGTGGAGCACAATGGTTAAGGCACTGACTGCTGATACAGGGGTCATGAGGTAGCTCCCCAGGGTGCCTAATATGTAAGGCTGGCTGTGGCATCAGCTTTGCAATGTACATATCTGTTACTGCAGCACCGTATTTGTATTTTATTAATTGCTGCCAGCAAACAAGCCCTCACGTGCCGTAATGGAAGGTGCCGTAAAAGGCACCCTATATGGCACTCCATAGGGCACATTATAAAGTGCAATGTCCGCCACGGCACCCTAATATATCCCCTATAGGGCACCCTATAAGTTGCGTCACAGGATAATGTATAGTGCACCTTATATGGACGGGAACCATAAGGTGCCCTATAGGGTGCCCTATAAAGCGCTCTCAGAGGCACCCTATGGGTACAGTACGCTGAAGGTGTTTTTGCTGGCATCAAAATATGTACATTAAAGAAAAACAATGCTTTGGACAACCCTTCCAAGGAAGCCCACTGTGGGTCTGAACCCATAACCTCTGCCTTCACAGGCAGTGAAGTAACCATTGGGCTACAGCTCTATAGCTGCTAGCAAGCCCCTGGCTGGCTGCAGAGAGCCTGCACGTCACCACACAGACAGTCTGCTGTGGGGGGGGCGGAGCCTGATGTCCAGCGGGTAAGACGCTTCGCGCTGAAGCTCCCGAGAGGCCTACTTAGAATCCTGACTTAATACCTATACAAACTTACTATTTCGCTCCGGGCTGACCGGGGTACCTCGGGGGAGATGGCGGCCCATAAACCAGCGCGCTTGGACTTCGGGTCTCCTTCTTCTTCTCACGGAAAACGCTCCAAAACAGAGGTGTCCTCCCCACAGAAGATGGTTCCATTTCGTGAAAACCCCGAAATGCACCTGGAGATTTTGGAGGAACTACACGGCGTGAAGGAATTGGTGCAGTCCAATGGAGAAGCGCTTAGAGCCCTGCGAGAAGACTTTGGAGTGCTCCAGGACCGACTTGAAAGTCTCTCATTACGGCAGGACAATATGGCGGGGGTCCTCGACTCGCACGCGGTGCGCTTGGGCGCATTGGACAAGGCTGAGCGCCAGATACAGAATCTTCAAAAAGAGTTAGAAGATAGCAATAATCGAGCCCGTCGCAACAATGTGAGGCTCATTGGAATACCGGAGGGGGTGGAAGCGGGAGATATGAGAGAATTCCTGCTCAAAACTCTTCCTTCCTTGCTGAAGATCACCTTTCATAAAGAATTGGAAATCGATCGTGCACACCGTGTTCCTACCCACATGGCGCTCAACCGAACGACCCCCCGGCCTATTATCTTTCGCTTGCTACGATATCAACAAGTGGAACAAATTTTAAATGCTGCCCGGGCGAACCATCATTTGGAATTTGAAGGTCACAAAGTCTCCTTCTTCCCTGATTTGGCAAAGCCTACCGTTGACCGACGGAAGAAACTCCTTGCTTTTCGCCCTCGACTTCAACAGCTACAGGCTCGCTTTGGCCTGTTGTATCCCGCGAAGCTCCGAGTGACTCTCCACAACCAAACCAGGACATTCGAAGATCCTGATCTACTAGCAACATTTTTAGACTCCAAAGAAGCAGAGCAGATGCGCTAATCCAACGACGTGGACTTTTATTTGCCGGCTCTGTCCGCCATTTTGAAGGGCCCGATGCGGCGGTCATAGTCACGCACAGGGACTACCTGGACTTTCTTTCTTTCTTTCTATGACTTTCGTTTTGTGGTCTCCTATCCCTCCATGATGTGTGCCTCGGTCGGACTCGGAGCACGCACAGTCCTACAGGTTATGTGTCTTTTCAATTTTGGCCTTCTCTGGGGCTTCTCCCCGCAGACACATGGTCGCCAGTAATTTTTGGGGTTCTGCTTCTTCTCTACCGCGCTGCGGTTTTCTTTTTTTAATGTGGGGCGCTTCATTGTATTATCTAAGCTTATTTTCTTTTATGCCATATGTACAGCCCGATACAGTCAATATGAGGGACATTGTGAAATTAGGTGCGCTATCATGCTCAGAATTTTTAACTTGTCTGAATGGCTTTATGTAAAATCTTATCACTCAATGTAAAGGGCATAAATAGTCCAATCAAACGAAAGAAAATCCTTAGCTATCTTAGCCATGAGCATGCTGATTTAGCGTTTCTTCAGGAAACGCACTTAAACTCTGCTGAAACACTGAAACTCAATGTTAAGCCTTATATGGTGGCTGCCTATTCTCCCGCCGTTTCCAAACGGTGCGGGGTAGCCATTCTGGTTAAGAAATCTTTGCAAGCTACTGTAATTGATACTAGCGCTGATAAGGAGGGTAGATGGGCCCGAGTACATCTTAAGGTTGGAGATAGTGAATTTACATGTATTTGCATTTATGCCCCGAATGTGGACAACCCTGCTTACTATGCAAGTATTGCGCAGTTGGCACAGGCCTCTGCCAATACTCCATTAATACTTGGTGGTGACTTTAATCAAGTGTTAGACCCTCTGATAGATAGACAGCCGCCTAGAACGAGTAGTCCACCCAAGAGTCTTGCTACCCTTACAGCTCTGATGCAAGATCTTGCGCTGGTAGATATATGGAGGCTGCTTCACCCCTCCGACTTAGAGTTCACTTTCTTTTCTGCCCCCCATCACTCCCAATCTAGAATAGATTTCTTTCTCATTTCCAAAGCACTGATTTCTCAAGTAGACACGACTAGGACTCATCCTCTCCATATTTCAGATCATGCTGCCATATCTTTATCATTACGTGTCACTGCGCGGGACGATTCTCCCCGAGCTTGGTTTTTTGATAGATCCCTACTGGGTCAAAAAGATTTTCAGGTTGATATAAAGGCTGCTATCCAAGATTATTTTCATTTTAACTCACCCCATGACACAGCGGGCTGGGCTTGGTGGGAGGGTTTTAAAGCATCTATCCGTGCCACTATAACTAGCTATCAAATTCGGCAGGGGAAACAAAGAAAGCAGCATTTACTGATTCTAGAGCAGCAGATACAAGCTGGGGAGCGTCTCCTCACGTCCCGTACTGACCCATGTATTTTACTCCGTTTACAACGCTTGCGTTTTCAATACAATCAGCTTTTGTATACTGCTGCTGTTAAAAATATTGAATCACAACAAGGGCTATATTATCGGGAAAATAATCGTGCTGGCAAATTATTAGCAAATGCCCTAAAAGGTCGAAAAGAAGCCAAGCGTGTTGCCGCCCTCCGTAATCCGTCGGTGGGGGGCTTGGTCACTAAAGATACCGAAATCTTAGAACTCTTTCGTGATTTTTATACTCGGCTTTATCAATCTGAATGTGATTTTGAGCCAGATGTATTTGAACGCTTACTTTCAGGGGTACAAAGACCGACCCTATCTGATGAAGATAGAGTGGCCTTGGACACACCATTTACTGTCTCAGAAATTCATTCTGCTATCAAGAAATGTGCCTCAGGTCGAGCCGCAGGCCCAGACGGTCTCCCTGCTGAATTCTACAAAACCTTTCACGCTGACTTAGCTCCAGTTTTGAAAATTTATTTTTCTGCTCTGGCCGAGGAGGGTTCTCCTTCTGGGTCCTTTTCAATGGCAAATGTAGTAGTTTTTGAGAAAGAGGGGAGAGACCCGCAACTAACAGCTAATTATCGTCCAATTTCCCTCCTAAACGCGGACTATAAAATCTTTGCCACCATTCTCTCTACCCGGCTCTCGGATAGGATGCCTACCTTAATACACCCAGATCAATGCGGTTTCATTCCTGGTAGATCAACTGCTGACAATGCTCGGACTCTATGCCATGTACTGACTACCGCAGTTAATCTCGATCGCCCATTTGTTGGCCTCTCACTTGATGCTGAGAAGGCCTTTGATCGCTTAGAGTGGCCCTTCCTGTTTGCAGTCCTCCGCTGGTACGGATTCGGGGAAGGTTTTCTCCGTTGTCTTCGCACCATGTACGCACAGCCTACAGCCAGTATATGTGCCAATGCTTTAAAGTCTCAGCCTTTTCCCCTTCAACGCGGCACTCGCCAGGGATGCCCACTGTCTCCACTTCTCTTCGATCTTGCACTCGAGCCCTTGGCTTTACTAATCCGGCAATCGGAGGAGATTCATGGAGTCCCCTTCACCCATAGGGAAATCAAAATTTCAGCATATGCTGATGATCT
The DNA here is from genome assembly GCA_033557465.1 of Ichthyophis bannanicus. Lineage (NCBI taxonomy): Eukaryota > Metazoa > Chordata > Amphibia > Gymnophiona > Ichthyophiidae > Ichthyophis > Ichthyophis bannanicus. The sequence goes on from CM066032.1 coordinate 498,772,120, forward strand.
TATGCTTTTTGTCTCTATAGACTCAGTACCGGCTGTCCTAGAGCAAATTGGTAAATACTCACAACTGTCCGGTTATAAGATAAATTGGACCAAGTCGGTAGCCTTTCCATTAAATCCTTTGCTTCATCAGGCAGATATGCAACCCTTCCCCTTCTTATGGCAACCTCGCATGGTCAAATACCTTGGGGTACACTATTGTTCTCCTTTGGAAGACACTATCTCCTTCAATGCCAAAGACTTAACCTCTAAAGTCCGGGCGCTTACTCACCGCTGGACTCCTTTAACACTTACCTGGTGGGGTCGATTAGAAACCATAAAAATGATGATTGTTCCGAAAGTGAATTATATCTTAGAAATGTTGCCCTGTCTCTTCCCTCGACGTATATATAAAGATATAGAGGGCCTTCTGACTAGATACCTGTGGCAAAACAAGACACCTAGGATAGCGAAACATAAGCTGCAAGCAGATAAGGAAAATGGGGGTGTCAGATTCCCTGATTTCCTGAAGTATCATCAATCTTTTCTTCTCAAACAAGGCGCTCGTTGGCTGGAAGATCCAGTACCGAGTAGACCTGTGTGGCTAGACATAGAAGAGGACCTTTGCAAACCGATTCCTCTTACTTTTCTCCCTGGTATGACTCTCCCATCAGACTCCCACTTTCCACCAATGCTTTTAGACACCTTAGGTGCCTTTACTAATCTCATGCACTCTTTAGACCCCCGACTCTGTCCGATAGACAAGCTCCCACTTTGGTACAACACTCGATTTCGAATACAAAATAAACCGATGGCGTGGAGCCCCTGGTACACTAGGGGCATCTGGATTCCTAGTCAGTTGTTCCATGAAGGTCGCTGGAAAACTTTTAGTGAATTGCAAATTGAATTTGGTCTCCCAGCGAAACACTACTTTCAGTTGGTGCAACTTCAGCATTGCCTTCGGAGTGCTAAGGTGCTCCCGCCATCGGCCTCCCCTACACAAGGTTGGTTGGAGACTATCCGATCTATCGGTAGTTCACCGGGTGTGTAGCATCCAATTTTTACAAAACCTTATGTAATGCTATAACTAGGGATACCCCTATAGCGCAGAAAGCATGGGAGAGAGAAGTGCATGTGACTTTGACCCCGGAGCAATGGAGCCTTGTCTGGAGTAGAGTGACACGGGTCTCCCGATCCGCCTCACTCACTCAGACACTCTTCTTTCTGGCCCACCGATGTTTTTACACTCCTGACAGATTAGCCAAATGGAACACTACTCAGGGCAATAGTTGTTGGACATGTCATGCGGCCATTGGTTCACTACCTCATGTTATGTATGAATGTCCCGCACTACAGTATTACTGGAGTCGGGTCTGGGGTCGTATCCAGTCTATTTTGCACTTTCAAGAGCCCCTTACTTGGAGGATAGTGGGACTTCGCTCAGCTGCGGGGATCCCCTCTCTTCCAAAAAAGGCTTCCTTCCTTTTGGACTTTATGCTTGGCATTGCTATTTCCCTAATTACGAAATACTGGAAAAATAGCTCCCAGCTGAGCCCCAATGAATGGTGGAATCATGTCTGTCTTTACAGTAAATATGAACAAGTACCTCGTATGTTTGCTTCCCCCATTCAGACTCCTCATCATCGGTCTAAATGGAAGATGCTCAATGACTATGTACATTCTGCTCAATGCTCTCATCTGACTGTCTAAATTTGTATATATCATTGTTCCATGATTATGCTGTATCGCAGATACTTTTTTGATTGTTTTGATGTATAATCACTGTTGTTTGGAAGCGCTCACATACTGACATAATCAGCTAGAGAAGAAGCGTGGGGGTGGGGGGTAATTGGGTTTACTTTTCTTTATTGTATAATTGTTTTGTCTCCTTTGGTGTGTTGTTTCTTTTGTTTGTTGCAAAATGAAAATAAAAATTTAAAAAAAAAAAAAAGACAGTCTGCTGTGGTCTCCAGGATAGGGTTAGCCCACCCGTACCCATGATGCACTGCACATGCAAATCAGCTGTCCACAGATGAACAGAAGATGGGGAATGCACCCCCACAGCACCTCGGCCTGGTAGGAGGAAGTGACCGGGTACACCCACACAGCACCTCGGCCTGGTAGGAGGTATGGACCGGGTGTTTTACTGGCACAGAGTAGCTACACACCGTCACATTGTGCGGGTACTGTGCTCACCCTGAGTGTACGATGAGGCGACCAGGACCAGGTCCACAACACCTTCCATGGCTGATGGAGGCCATGCTGGAGGTCCAAAGCAGTGTTAATGTGTAAGCTAGGTAGTTTCTGCACAAACATCATGGATATCTTTGTCTGTCTCAGTCATGTGCAGCCCCCAGGCGGGCCATGCACCACCCCGAGGGTGGCAAACATCATCTCCCATCAATAGATTCACATTCTACCTCCCTGCAAAGGTGGCAGTAGAGGGGACCATCAACCCCAGTCCTGCTGAGGAACAGACACCCCACAGGGCAGTTAATGCAGCTATATACACATCCATAACACAATAGCAGACAGACATTAGACAAGGTTATGGTAAGCTACACCCCACCACTATCTGTTATTCTCCTGCAGCAAGCCCTCAGCCACTGCACCCTGCAAGCCACTCCAGCAAACCACATACCAGCTACAAACAGCCTGCTAGTTAGCCCATAGTGCATGTTCCCAGTGGAGATGCATACACAGCAAGCAGATATATCAGTGACTGGGCCCCAAAAAGAAACCCATAACTATCACCCAAGAAAAATGCTATATAGCACTATGGGGGTGCCTAGCCATGCTGTGGTCACTGCACAGTCAGGGTGAGAGTGATCTCTCAGCAGGACATACTGAGGTCACCCTGTCTGTGTAGGTGGTGGCCGGGCACTACAATGTCCCAGTCAGTGCCCTATGCACTGTGCAGATGCACCCTGGCCAGGCCACCCTGTCCGGCCTATACCCATGGTACCTTGCTCCTCATTATGCACATTAGTAGCCCAATACTGGCAACATTGCTGGCAGTGTGGGCTGTGGAAGGTGTTTGCAGCCACCACACACTGGATAGACAGACAGCCACCCCCACACCTATGCCAGCATTGTGCTATTATAGATGAGGTCAGCAGCCATAACCACCACACAAGTCCTGGGAACAGTACAGGCATGGATATGGTACTCAATACTGTTGGGGGTCACCCCCCAGGGTGGTAGACACTGTCAGGGACCAGACCTGCAGCACACACCGCAAACATCAGAATGATTGTTATGGTGGAGCTCAATGACCAAAATGTGCTTAACGTAGGAATTGATATATGGCAGTTATCATAGGAAGCGTTTGATAGCTGTGTACCGTATACCCAGGTGTAGGGTGGCATTGCTAAGGTTTGCAACTGCTAGTATTGGGAGATACAGGCAGGGCCCAATGTCCTGCCTCTCCAGGAGGCATTGGCCAATGCGGCCTGTGGGGGGGGGGGGGTGTGTCTGGCCCTGTTGGCTGCTGCTTTACGGCAGGGTTTCCCGACTCAAGTCCTGGTGTTCCAAACACTGTTCTGGTTTGTATGCTGTCCCTCATAAATATGCATGAGCTACATCTGCATACCATGGGGGTGGTGCATAGATATGCAGCACAGGCTTCATTATTAGAGGCAACATTGGACCTGAATGGTGTGGGGCCCTCCAGGACTGCATTTGGGAGACTCTGCTCTAGGCAATGCGCCTGTTTATGGTGTCTGTGATTGGTGTGGTAAAATATAGGCGTATTAACAATGCATATTTTCTCAGCTATGCAGTTTTGTCCTTACTATCACGGTTTAGTTGTGGGAAAAATATGTGGACAGGTTTGGCAGTAGTCCCAGCTGGGCTTTGAACCTGTGCCTTTCTGTTCTTGCACACACTGTCTGTGTGCACTGCAACACTGTGTTGCCACAGATGTGCTGTATTCCCTGTGGAGGCCATGACTGTACATGTGACAGAGCCTGTCTGTTGTTGTGGTGGACCGTGCCAGCCTGCACAGGCCTAGGCCACTGTGTGCTGTGGCTTGCAGCCACTGGTCCCTCCGCCACCTGTCCCCTTCCGCCAACCTTTTCTTATCTTGGAAAAAGCATGTGACCGGATTGAGTTGTGGCACTCCAGGATTGTATTTGGGGGAATTGGCTGTAGGTAATGGCCATTGGTATGGTTTGTGTGCGGTGTAGGGTAAAATATGGGTGTTTGCACCATGCTTATGTGCTCTGCAATACAGGGGTGTCCTGACTATCACTGTTTTGTGGTGGGTAAAACTATGGGGACTGGGTTGTCATGAGTCCTAGCTGGGATTTGAACCTGTGACCCTCTGGTACTACAGGCACTAGCTGTGTCTGCTACACCACACTGTGGCTACAGAGACAGTGCAATCCCTGGAGATAGATAACCTGACCGAACGGCTCAGAAAACCTTCTCTGCACAATTTTACTGTGGACTCATTCACCTTGTATGGTGACAAAATGGCAAATAAACCTCAGAAATGACCTCGAAAAAAGGGGAAAACAAACATAACCAAGCTGGGCACCAGTAATATCAATGGGCAACATTAAAAACACTCCCAGGTAAGCTCCAAAAAAAGAAATGATTTTTGGAAGGGTCTACGCTCCGTAGACACTTCCATAGATCATTCCTTTTTTTTGGAGCTTTCCTGGGAGTGTTTTTTATTGTTGGCCATTGATATCTATGTTGCCCAGCTGGATTATAATTTTTAAAGGTTTTTTTGTGGTCATTTCCATTGTTTATTTGACATTTTGTTCTGTGCACATATATCACACTGCTCACGTATTTTAGGTTTCCCCGTTTTTGCTTTACATTGCTGACGGAAATGGTTTCTCTTCCCTTTAAATGGTTTCTCTTCCCTTTAAATGGTAGTTTTTACTTGTAAATTCGGCCCCGCTCCTGTGCGGGGAGCCTCTCCCCTCCCACTTTCCACCCATTGACCCCATCTCTCCGCCCCTCGGGGGCCTTCCTCCGCCCTCCTTTCGCCTTTCCCCGCCTCTATCGCACAGTACCGCACCGCACACGTGCGCATGTTCGTCGCACGTGTGCGGGGCCCTTTAGTGTGATGCGCACTCGTGCAGGGCACTTAAGAGCACTTAAGTGCATCATTTTCGCACGCTCAAGTGCGCCCCGCACAATTGTGCGGTTTAGTAAACATACCCCTTAGTATGTATTTAAAAGGATCAGCATTGACGTCACATGCCGCTGCTGAACTTTCTTTAAAATTAAAATTGAGTTTGCCCTGATGAAGCCTTTGCTGGTGAAACAGAGAACTTTGTTGAGCTGCTCTGTCTTCTTGGGATGCTGACCATATTCTAAAGATAAGTTGGATGTGTGTCTTCCGATAAGTTTGGCAGTTTTACACTCTGAATGTATTCATTCTTTGTTCTAGATATTCTGATGCCTTGACTGGAGGTGACCTACAGATTGTGGGAAGTCGAGGCTGATATCGGGTTAAGGCTCCCATTAGATGTCATTGAATGGAGGAATACTATATTGAATGGCAGCCTTATTGAGTTTTATTGATTAGATCAAAGAAAATAAAAATATTTTTTTCATTTTTTATTTAACAGATTTTTCATACCATTCTACAGAAAACAACTGGGCCATTTAAATTATAATACAATATAAAGTAAAAAGAAAAAAAAACATAAATCTAGGTATAAGCCCATATACAACAATCAGACCCCAATACATAATAGCCCCAATACGGTTCCAAACAAGCAATAAAGAAAAAAAAAAGAGAAAAAAAGGAGGGAATCCCCCCCACATCTAGGAGCAAAGATAACACACATGACAGCCAGAACAGGGATCATACCTCCTCCCCCCCCCTCCTTCCTCGCTTGAAGAAATTGAAGCAGTTGTACAGGTTCAAAAAACAGAAAATGCTTAGTCTCAAAAAATAATGAACATTTACATGGATACCTCAACTTAAATTGAGCACCCAGGCTAGTAGCTCTCTGGCGTAAAGCCAGGAACTCCTTCCACCTTTTCTGGGTTTCCCTTGACAAATCAGGAAATATTAAAATTTTCGAACCCATAAACTGAGAAAATGACATCCTACGAAAATACAACCTAAGGACAGAGTTACGATCTGATTCGAAGGCAAAACAAACTAACAAGGTTGCCCTACTAGACACTACCTCCAAAGAACTCTCTAAGAAATCAGATAATTCCAGCTGATCAGGCCCAGATGTACCCTCAGCTCCCCCCTCTACCCCAGTCCCAGAGGAAATAGCTACATATTGAACCCTAACAATAGGCGGCAAATTGTCCGGTGGCATCAGCAGGACATCTATAAGGTACTTACGGATGAGTACCAGCGGTTCCATCAATGGTGATCTTGGAAAATTCAGGAAACGTAAATTATTTTTCCGCAAAAGATTATCCATATATTCCAAGCACCTCATTGAAATCAGACGGTCCTTGGAGTAGGTCTCCCCCAAAGTTTGTAAATTATCAACTCTGTTCTCTAGCACCGCAACTTTGTCAGACTGTTCCGCTATCTTCAATTCCATCGTCGAACACCGTCCTTTAATAGCATGAAATTCCTGAAACAAACCACCCACACCTGGAACAAGGGAACTCTGAAGAGAGGAGATAGCTTCCCATAAGCTATCCAAAGTAACTTTCACTGGTTTCTTTAAGCCGCAAACCACCCGGATCTCCGAGACCCCTGGCGAGCTGATTTCCACCCGGTCCACTCCAGGGCCAGCTCCAGGGGAAGATTCCATCTCCATAGCTCCCCCAGGCCTCACACCAGGGCTCAGGACCAACCGAGAGAAAGGGGCCCCAAATGCAGCCACATCCTCCTGACCCGGAGGAACTCCTGTGCCCGACTCTTCCTCTCCACCTCCACCGGGTTGCGGCGGCAACAGCTGGACGGGGCTAAGATCCACCCCATTACTGCTCAGATCCCCCATTAAACCCGAGGGATCTGCTGAAGCCATGTCGGCCATACGAGGTACGCAAAAGGGAACTATAGAAGCTTGTGCCAAACCTCCAGTAGGCATAGAGGAATCAGGGGGCTTCGATGTTCTTTGCTTCCTCTTTTTCCCCATCAGCTCAGCATCAGCGTCTCAGCTTCTCCGCACACCTTCCAACGGCGTCTTACTCCTCCGCCATCTTGGAACCCAAGTATTATTATATTTGATTTACTGCTTATAGACTATGCTTAGCCCAGCGGGTCTTTTTTAGCATTAGACTATTAATGTGACAAATAAAATTGAGATAACTTTTAAAGGAGTTTTTCTGACTGCTGATGTTTGAGAAGGCTACTCCTCTTGGGCTAGAAATCGCCCTGTAGAGGAATATTAGTCCTTTATACTAAGGTCTTTTCTCCTTTAGATAGTATTATGGTGTAGCCTTAAGTCTTGATGGCTCAGCTCCCTGAAGCATGCGTAGTAACATTATTTGGTTTAAGACTACACGTCGAGAGTAGTACCTTTTGTAGATTTAAAAAGCACTAGTGGGTTAAGTATTTAGGTGTACGTGGAACGTCACTCATGATTTTCCAATGCAAGTCTTACTCTCTATGCAGAAAGACTTCCACCATGGGAAAATCTCAAGTAAAACCCCTGAGGTAAAGAATGGCACAGTGGATATGCAGAATGCATGCAAAATGTTTGAACAACACATTTCTCCCCAACTTAAAAAAACCCTGTGCCTAGAATTCAGTGCATCTTTTTACTCTTCTTTTAGAGCTGAATCTTTATGCCAACACAGGACTGGCATAAAGATGTAGTATGGGATTCTAGGTCTCGTCTCATGTGACGTCTCATGTGGGATTCTAGGTCTCAGATGACCCAGCATCCCTAGTGGCCCATTGGGCCCTGGATTCCTACTACTACTGCTACTAAGCATTTTTATAGCGCTACAAGTCATACGCAGCTCTGCACAGACATGTAAGAGACAGTCCCAGCTCATCAGAGCTTACAATCTAGTCAAGACAGGCAACTCAGAAGGTGTAGACAGGGATAAAACCAAGTGAAATATCTTGGAATCATCCTTGATCAGAACCTCTCCTTCTCAGATCAAATAAAGAGAACCACCAATACAATATACGCAAAGCTACGTACTCTCAGGAACCTCAAACCTCTCTTAAGCCCTGACTCCTTTCGCACAGTCTGTCAGGCCCTCACAACCCCTTCGCTTGACTACTGTAATCTGATCTATCATGGCCTCCCCAAGAACACCATCCTACCCCTCCAACTAGCCCAGAATACATTAGCGCGGCTTATAACCAACACCCCCAGACGATTCCATATTACACCAGTCCTCTATGATCTCCACTGGCTCCCAATTCAACACCGAGCTAAATTCAAGGTTCTCACTCTTATATACAAAATCATCCTAAAGGAGTCAGCTCCATGCCTCTCTCCTCTCCTTGCCTTCTCCAACAACACAAGAACACACCGTTCCTCTACCAAAAACCTACTGACCATACCAACAAATAAAAGGCACTGCAAACAATCTGCTATCAACAAGACCTTCTCCCTCTATGCTCCATCCCTATGGAATACCCTTCCTCATGAACTACGTAACTGTGTGAATCACTCTGGATTTCGAAAGAAGTTAAAAACCCACCTCTTCCTTGAATATTTTTCCCTACCACCCTAATACCTAACCCTTACATCTACCTTACCGCCCATGCTCCCTCAAACCCATAATACAACCAATTGTAGCTCTATACTCATACACATGTAAATAGTTGATCATTGATGATTGTAATTAGTTCATTTTGTTCACTTATGTATCCTTGTTACCGTGTTCCTTGTAAACAGTTGAAACACACTGCCTTGAACTGTTCTATGTAAACCGTCTTGATTCGTAGAAAGACGGTATATAAAAAATGTTAAATAAATAAATAATAAATAAAACAAGGGGGAGTGGTAAAGAGATAGAGCCGCCCCCACAATCTTTACCATTACAATCCCTGACTCCCTGATCCCTCTGATTCTCCCAGCACCCGCTAATACTCTCCATACCTTACCCCAAATCTCCAGAGCCCCTTAAGCAACCTATATGACTCATGGCCTTTTGTACCTCACTCCCCCCCAACCTCATAAAAATACACTGGGGGCCCAAATGAACCTGCCAGACCCCTTCCCTCTTCCCAGAACACCTCCACACTCGTACCTTCCTCCATGCCACCATTTTTGAAAATAGCAGTGCCTGAATCCAAGCAGGAGCTAAATATTAAGGGGTTGATATTCGAAAAATCTGGTATTTAAAGGGTTAAGTGCAGACTACAGTACTTACAAAACTATCCAGATATGCATCCCCAGTATCTGGATATTGTTGTTGTTAAGTGCCGTCGAGTCGGAGTCGACTCATGGCGACCCTCTGGATAGCTATCCTAAATTGTGTTTGGTCTTCAGTCAGGCGGCTCATTGTTGACAGACTGGTACCCGTAGTAATATCTAGATAGAGTGGTCAGTGTTCACCCACTATACAGAGAGCCTATCTGGATGGCACATAAGACAGCATTTTTGGTTCTTCTAAGTTATGTAGCTAGACTGTCTGCAATAGGGTGGAATGTATCCGGATAGTGGCTGAATATTACTGATATCTGTAAAGTTGCTGGCACAAACCTTACTCTGACCCCAGACTTGCCACTGACTATCTCTCTCAGCACCCTTATCCACATACTCTATGTGGTTTTCTGGATAATGGCTTCTGAATATGGGCCCCTAAATTTGTATTGTGTAACCACAGGTGTAAATCCCCTCTGTTAACTATCCTAAGAAGAAAGGAATAATTAGCATAAGGTACTTCCTCTGTCTCTGAGCCATGTAGAAAGCAAACCAATAATGGCCACCATCCCTACACACACACAAACAGCATCAGGCACCTCTTTACCTATTAAGCCCCATCATATTGACACCTCTCAAAATCCCCAAGGAAGATTCATCCTGAGCACCTCCCAAAATGAAGATCCCCTGAATCCCTAACCCTCCCTCCCTCCTTTCCTCCAAAACATGGATCTACTTTTCTGGGGGCCCCTCTCTTCACACTCCAGTTGGTAAGTACTGAAATATCCCTAAGTGGCATCATTTGGAGTATGACAGGTGTGTCAGCAGGAGGGACCCTGATATAAGTGGCCATTCCTGAATGATTAGGTGAGCAGCTAACCTGGCCCCCATAGAGCCTTCTTCATTCTTTGGTGGGAAGATAGTCTCATAAAGGGCTTCATTAGCTTTACATTACTCCTCCCCCACCCTCACACTAACCCACTGTTTGTTAGCTACCACCATAGTTTTATCTTCTCTATTGACTGTTCACCTTGTCAGCTGAACCTGTTGTATCTTGATGGATCCTACTCACACTGTTGACTGTTCACTGTTTTGACTGGTAGAAAAATGGTATACCAAAACCAATTAAATAATAATAATAAAAAATACAGCAAGGAATTGTTTCTGGTGTTGTAAACTGAGAGCGTGTAGGAGGGATCCCTCATACTAGTCAGCCCTTGCACTTTTGGTCAGTACTGAGGATTTCACGATCCACAGCTAATCTTTATTTCTTGAAGTGGATGCAAATAGTGTGTGATCGCTTTAAAGGGATCTTTTGATTGCACAAGATAAACTATCATATATAGTTTGTGGAATTTTAGCTTGCACACCTGAGAGAGAAATCATAATATTGACCATATGAACTGTGTGCTCCAGCAAAAGTGTGGGCCATTCCTTGAAAACTGAGCTATAGTAGTTAAGATAAATATGCTGTGAAGATTAATATTTTTGTTAAAATTCCTTATGCATATCATTTATGCTGTGGCCATGACCCATTCACATGGCGGAGGTTTTATGTGCATTAAGCCAGTTTTACATGCAGAAAAGAGCTGTTATAAAGTTGCATGATCACATACATACAGAAAAAGTGTGCAAACATATCTTTTCGCGTGATCTGCATGTTGGCATTTCAGGGAGTGTAATTTGGGTAGACCAGAGTGCATATTTTATAAATATGTGAATACATGCAGAGAGACCAATTCCAAACTATGAAAGTCTGGCCCGTACGGACGTCCAAAATATGGATGGGCCAGTTGTACCAGATTCTGCAACCGCGGGAGCTGTATGTTCCCGCAGTTGCAGAATCTGAGAGCATGGATGGGCTGAAGTGCACAGTATTCTGAGTGGTGAGACATACAGCATGCTGCCCATCTCTACCGCTCAGTGCCCTGCTGATATGCTGGTGCCGTGGCATCCCATCGCCATGGCACTAGGATACCCAGCAGGAGCAAGAAGGCCTGACAGCGAGGTATTTCTCCATTCCCCACCGTCTGACCCTTGGTGGGGTCTGCAAGGACAGGGTTGGGCGGCAGGGCCTCACTCGCCGCAGCTCTTTGTGTTGGGGGGAGGGCTGTCTGACCCAATCACTACCTTTGCTGGGACTTATTCCACTTCCAAGGTGGAATACGTCCAACATCCATCCTGCCCCCCACTGGATGTTGAGGGCCCTGACCAGAATAGGCCCTGTACATACTAGTACCTGGGCCTGTCCCCGCTCTGCCCAGTCGCCGCCCCTTCCACCCCCGACCAGAGCTCCCCACACAAAGGCCCTGTGGTTTAGGGAGCAGGGGGACCAGAATACAGTCCCAGCCCTGTTCAGGGGTTGGAAGTCCAACCCCGCAATTCGGGAGTTAAAATGACCCCCATAGTGTACACACATGGGTCTACACCTGCTTTGGAGCAGGTGTAAATGTGTGTGTCAGCATTTGCAGATACTGGCCTGGTTCAAAGTGCCTATTTTACAAAGGCACTTAGGATCTCATGTTGCCTTTATAAAATATGCTTCAAAAATGTGCCTTTTTAGGGCTTCTTGCATAGGTGTCCTGTTATAAAACGAGGCCCATAAAGAATAATCTCTTGAAAAGGTGATGTCAAATTTGAGACAGTACATGGAAATTCTATTTGAAATGTCAAAGTCAGATGCATACAAGGTGAGATGTACACAAAATACAAAAAAGGACATGCAGGAGTACACATTATTTGTGGATACAGAGCTGGCGGGGCCATTTTACAAACATACGTGTGGGGAACATCAACGGAGGCAACTCAGCAAGTCGGCATTGTGCAAACCTATATGTACAAACGTTGTAATATTTGCAGTGGCTGGTTTTGGACAGCATTTTGGACCCTTCTCAAGGACGTATGGAAAAGCATATTGCTAGGCTGGAGCAGAAGTGGATATTCACTTTGAACACCCTGCAGCCAATTGGATTAAATGAATCCCTGGATTGGTACACAGCCCTGTGATGTCATCATTGTGTTGATTGTCGGTTTGCTTGTTGACTCTGACCACCTCCATTTAACCAGCTCTTAGACTGAGCTGAGTAATCCCTGGATATTCTATATACCACCTCCGTATCAATGGCCTGAAGCAGCCTGTTTAAATATAACGAGCAAAACTCGAGTCGACAGTTCACTCATGGTGCGGATGGCGCCATTGGAGCTAGGAGTTTTTGTGGGATTCCATTGTCAGTTAAGTGCCGTTCTAAGTTTCTTTTCAGTAATTTTAAATGCATTTAAAAATTGTAAAAACTGGTTGAGCACTTCAGAAGCCTATGAATGACAACTGAGGAACAGGTTTTGAACTGCATAGCAGTTATCCACTGCTTTTTCATTCAGTTATCCCCGTCTAAGGCTTCTTATTCCATCTTATTCCATTTGCTCTTTATAGGCTAATATTATCCTTGTAGTAGGCTCTGTAATGATGGAGTGAGCATGCTCTGAGCCAGGGTATGTTTTTCCTTTAATTTTTCCTCCTTATTGTGGGTTTGAGTAGTTCAGTGTTAGGGGGTTAGGAGTTTTGTTTACTAGTAGTGCCCTTGCAATATCTATGCATTATGGACATCCATATGTAAATTTAGCCCTTTCTCAAATTGCCATGTCCACATGTAAATGCCAGATTTTTAACATGGACTTTGCAAATAAGATTTCTAAAATAACCTCCATATTCTGTTCCCAGTTCTTGTTTGGGGGAGAGGAGGGGTGGGATCTGGGGAATGTGGGAGGATTAGATCGTATAGGGTGGTGCCTTGTAGCACCTATGTGTGCATGCATTTTTTAGCATAATTTAGTGCATAGACCACTGAGTATATATGCCTAAAGCTTTTCTGGGTTACTTGTATAAAAAAACTGGATTCCATGCTGTCTTTATTTTCTTGGGGTGGGGGAGGGGGATCTCCTGTGCATAGAAATCCAGAGGATATTAAAAAGTAACTGTGCCAAAAGATAATGCCTATTTTAATGTGAATCATATGTAGACATTTCCAGGGAAGTAGTTTGAGCAGAGCTATGATTAGAATGAACATTTTTCATAAAATATCTTCATACATGCATAGAGGGTCATTTTATACAGAGCTCCTAGGTTTAGTGGGCAAGAATGAGCCTATTTTGGCCCAATTTGATAAAGATATATTTATTTTATTTATTTATTTAGATGGATTTGTATACCACCTTATCCTACAATCAAAGTGGTCACATCACAATTGAAGGGTTAAATTTAACATGAGGGTACTTAACAACATTATACATTATAAGATACAGTCAAACCTCGGATTTCATTTGCCCCGGTTTTCATACGCTTCGGTTTTCAACGTCTTTTCTGACTGAGATTTTGTCCCGGTTTTCATGCATTGCTTCGGTTTTCAACGTCTTTTGACTGAGATTTTGTCCCGGTAGCAGGGAAGAAAAGCTGTCAACGTAAGCAGGAGATGTTGCATGAATGTGGGAGGCAGTTCTTTCTCTTGCAGGGTACGTCTGAAGCTATATCATTAAGATTTTCTGCCATTCTGAAGCATTGAGCAGATAATGTAAAGGTATTTTAATGGACTGAATTCAATGTGATTCTGAAGAGAGCTGGGCACAGCAGCTTGTCAGGGGTGGCTAAGGCCAGATGTTAACATACTGTACTGTACAGTACTGTACTTAGCTTGCTTTCAGTGATGTTAAATGTTCATTTATCCATTTCATTAGTCATTTATATTTATTTCTCATTGTTTTCTGTATGTAAAAATATAGTTATTCTCTATAAAATGTATTTTTTGTGAATATTTTTGGGTGTCTGGAACGGATTAATTGGATTTACATTATTTCTTATGGGAAATATTGCTTCAGTTTTCATACGTTTCGGTTTTAGTCAGACTTTTTCGAACGGATTAATCATGAAAACCGAGGTTTGACTGTATACATGAAGGTACTTAACAACATTATACATTGAATGTGTATGTCTAGTTGGGGTGGGCATTGAGATGGTGCAGGTAGTTGCATTACTGTTCGGTTGGAGTTTGTTGGTTGTCTGTTTGTAGGTTTCTATGAAGAGCAGGGTTTTGAGGGCCTTGTGGAAGTCTTTGGAATCATTCATGGCCCTCAGGCCCATTGGGAGGGAGTTCCAGAGTGTGGACGCCAGTAGCGAAGGAGCACTTCTTGAGTTTGCTTGTTTAGTCTTGTGATATCCTGCTGGTGTGCCGATCCTGTTGTCATTATTGGTTCTTCTTCGTCTGTTGCTGATATCCCTTGTTATGATATCTTGGAGTGCATCTGCCGATTGATGGTGAAAGATTTTAAAGATGATCATGATTGTTTTGTATTTTGCCCTGGCAATCATTGGGAGCCAGTGCAGCTGCTGTAAGATGGGGGGGATGTGCTCTGTTCTTGTAGTGTCCGTAATGATGCATGCTGTAGTGCTTTGTACCATTTGGAGTGGATGTAAGATTTGCTGGGGGAGGCCCTGATACAGCGAGTTTCCATAATCAAGCAGAGGTGTGATGAGTGCTTGGCACACTGTGTGGAAGTGTTCTTGGCGGAGTATTGGTTTTGAGCTTTCTGATGATCCTCAAATGTAGATAGGCCATGTTTGCGGTTTTGGCTATGTGAGATTTTAGGTTCAGAACTCTGTCCATTGTGATGCCCAGGTACTTAACTTCATCCTTGACTGCTATTGGTTAGTCTAGAATGTTGATGGTTTGTGGTGGAATGAAAGTGGGGTTCCTGGTGACGAACATTGCCTCTGTTTTATCATAGTTGACTGTCAGATTATTAGCTGCGAGCCAGACACTCATGTCTTCAAGGCATCTGGTTATTGTTGTGGTGTCAGGTGCTTGTAGGTTGATTGGAGCATATGCCATGAGGTCATCAGCATAGAGGTGATAGTGAAGTTTGTGGCGTTTGATGATGTTGCATATGGGTTGGATGTATATATTGATGATAGAACTGAACCTTGTGGTATTCCTTGCGTAACGGGGAACTGTAGAGTAGTGAGTAGTGTTTCCATATTCATAATTACCTTGTTATCCAAGTTTATTGACCCTGTTTAATGTAACTCAGATGCTTGTTTTTGTGCTGAAATTTGTGTTCGATGTAAACCGCGCTGATGTCAAATAGTGCGGTATATAAGAAATGTAAATAAATAAATAAAATATTGTGCTGGGGTTTAAAGCCATGCTGGTGGATGTCCAGTGGGACATTCATGTCAATGTGGTCCTGAAGTTGTCTTTGCACTGCCTTTTCAATGATTTTGGCAAGGAATGGTAGGCTGGAAATGGGACGGTATGATTTTGGTTCAGAGGAGCTTAGCGCGCTGCTTTTAAGTATCGGTCATATCATGGCGTGCTTCAGGGATTGTGGCATATATATATAGGTGTCTATGTGTCTTTATAAAATACTAGTGTAAGTACAGCTGCTATTGTGTTTACACTGAAGTTGCAGGCATTATGGGTGTAATTCTGACTCATGTTTTAATGGGCCAATTCCGAGGTCAACCCTGTACATCCGGGGTCAACCATGTAAATGGGGGATGCCAGAGCCAAGGCAGGTGAGGGAGTTCAGGGGGATACCTGTGGCCTGATCCTGGCCATGGAAGGCCCAATCATAGATCGGGCTGCGGGGAAAGGAGATTTTGGGTTTCGGCCGGCAATCGCAGCTCCTGCATGGAGCCACGGTGGCATGGCAACAGGATGACATGCCACCGCCGCTCCATGCAGGAACCAGGCTGGGCTAGCCAGGTAAGTGCAAGGGCATCAAGGGTGCCTACTCAGGGCACATCCTGGAAGTCACCGCCTTATGACACGATTCTGTTCCTATGGGGCTGTCTGTCCCCTACAAGAGCAGAATCGGGTGCATCTCCAGGATGTCCGAATGTCTGGATGTCTGGACAGCCCAGGGATGCACATCTTGGAAATGGCCTCAACGCATTTTTGGGAGCCGTCTTAAATATTCTCACTTAGCATACATGAGTAGACATGTAGATTAGTATATTTTATAATTAACACATGTAGTTGATGACTTTGTCCATGCCCCTCCCAAACCATGCCCCCGGCAGTTCCCAAAGTAAAAGTACAGGCATTCATGTCACCGTGCCTATGTTTTCACCTATTGTAATTGTATGAGTCGTTTTATGTACATATATTGCTACATACACACTAAAAACACACATTTATGTTTTATTCGGAGCAGATGTATATTTGTGTGTGAGAATTTGTGCATTACCCACTTAGGCTCCTACTGTATCTTGCCTTCTTAAAATTGGCCTAAAATAGGCACCTTTTCACATCTTTGAAATAGCAGTTCCATCAGAAAATTACCCACAAAATGAGTAAAGGGAAAGGTGCAGTCAGCTTCATCAAAATACTTCAATATCACCAGGAACATGTCATGTTGCAAGGTGGATTATGGCTAGAAAACTGGAAGGAGAGGCTAATTCTTGCAGATTAGGTGGCTAGAGAACTAATCTTTTGTCTCCTATCTCATTTTATTGATGGGTCCTACAAAAATTGTGAAAGCATATTTAATATTAACATCAGCAGACAGAACATTTTAGAACACGGATAATTCACTCAGTATTAAAAAGAAAGGCACTATCAAAATACTCTTGACAAAACCCAGTGTATAATATTAGCAATTCCTGCTTTTATTGATCTAGGTAGTATAGCCAGAGCAAATGGACAGTGGATAGGTCATTAAGTGGTAATTCTATAACCATTTTCTGCCGCTAAACCAGTGTTTTACATGCAGAAATGGACACTTACATAATGCACCGGGGTATACATGTGTGTAGTACATGCTGCCAATGACTAACATGCACTTTTATGTGGTATATGAGTAGATGTGGAGATAAGGTGCAGTTGCAGTTCTGGCTGAGTTGTGGGATATGCATATGTATTATAAAATATGGCTGACGCGTGAAAATTTGAGCAGGTCCTTTGCTCCCATCTCAGAACAAGTATCAATGTCTGCATGTTCTTTCTGTTGAAGTAAGTTTATAAAGGCAAATAGGCGCTTGTTACTGTTTTCAAAACATGTCTCACCGTGTATTTAATGTATGTGCCTGTATAGCCTACGCTTCTTGTTATAACATCATCCTCCACATGGAAAAGAGCTTCTGACATATCATAATAAAAAGATTTCAATTAATTCAGTCAACACTGTAAATTAATAGGAAACATTGAATTTGTTAATTTGAAGAAGAGCCAAGGATTCTTAAAACCTGTGAAAAGACATTGCAATGTAGGCCTCTTCAAAAGTGTCTTCGGGGTTCTATCAGTGCTTGCCGGGGTAAAGGACTCAGTTGTATATGGAACCTACACAACAGGTTACTTTTCAAGCCAATCGTAAACTAAAAGAATGTTGTATTGCTGATAAAACTGGTTGGACACGGATAAAAATCCCAAAACTGAATATTCTAGACAATAATAAATGTTTATTTTCCTATGATTCTCACCACTGCATGTAGAGATGATGTGCCACATTTGCTGTGGAAAATCAGGAAATGGAAGTGATGCAACTACACTCCACGCCATTACACTATTGAATGCACCCCTAATGCAGCAATATTAGCAAAACATGGGCCTCGTCAAGTCTGACAGAGTGGACGGATTAGTCTTTGTGAAGACAATTAATTTTAAGAAAAAGAGTAAAAATATAACAATAGAGTGGTTGTTTTAAAGAAAAAAAATATGAAAAAAGTCTTTCACAGTAAGGTGTTAAAAAATAGGGATTTTTTTCTAGACCTATGACAAGTAGTCCTTTTAGCCAATTAAAGGCTATGCAAAGAGAAAAGGGCATAAACTGAAGTCTTTTTGGCCATATGAATTAGTGAATTTAAATTTCAGTATTTATAAGCAATATAATGTGAAGAAGATCAACACAGTAATTTTGCATTTATATGACATATTTTCCTATAAAGAAAATATTGTGCATTCATATGTGTGTTTTTGTAACAATTGTCGCAATACAGTTCCAATACCGATTTGTGGAAAAAGAAAGCATTTCATTATCCCTATACCAATAGCATTAAAATAGAACAAGAGGGTCATTTTAGGGCTCTTTTCGTGATTTTGTGATTTCCACTTCTGAAATCGAGCATTCAGATGTGGGAATCGCAAAAACGTCTTGGAAGCCATTTTGGAAACCTCTGAAGTTACATGTATCCTGTGTGATCACATCCATATTGCAAAGAGACGTGGTATAGGCCTATCCTCAGTGGCCTGAAAAGATACTTGTGTATATGTGACTTTAGAAAAGGCCTGCATGTCTCTGCCCATGGGTGGTACCATCCATGTCTATACTGCTCCAGGGCATGAGTAGGCATCAGAAAAGTGCCCGTTCCAGCACCCAAACACCTGTGGGGAGTACAGAAGAAGGCACTCGCCTATTCATGACAGTTTTCCCATTGGTAAAGAAACATGCTGAAAGCATGCAGGTAAACAATAAAACTAAAATTGTGGTTGACTTGCTGCTGCACATCTCCGCATGCAAAATGGCAGGCTGGGACCTGTATGCAGCATGGGAGAGATGTTTCTAAAATTGGGCCAAACATGCAAGTGGCCAACATATCAACAAGCATGAGACCATTGGTTTTAGCACTCACGTAAACATGCATCTTTTGGGAGTGGATTTTAGGGGTCATATACATGTGCTTGCCTTCATTACTGCCACTCCCATTGCATTTGGGATGTTTTGACCTGGAAGTCCCAAACTGAACTTAGATGACCTTCACATGTACAGATAACATTCAATACTGTACCATACTCTACTACCTCATTCCTGCTATATCTGCAGGGGAGACTTCAGGTTACCAGCTGCAAGGTAAATGGTAGGCTCTTGGCAACTCAGCAAGTCCTAAGTTAAGTTTCAAAGCTGAAAAATGCCAGTGACCCCTTTTTATAACCTCTCAAATGGTTTAGGGGTCCTTTTACTAAAAGTGTGCACTTACCACACAATTAAGACACTACCATTGCACAGTACGTGTGCACAGTACAAAGTGACAATCAGGGCCGGGGATTTCCAAAGTGGGTGTGGGGATATCGGGAGCCAGACAGGATGCCCTGTGGTAATGAAGTCGGAGAGTAAAAAGGGACTGGTGCAGGCAGTGCTATGCCTTAGCCTTGTTCCTTAAAGAGAAAGTCCTGTTTCTTTATTAGAGTTGGGAGCCTGAAGTAAAATAAAAAAAAAATAGACAAAAAAGGCAATTTTTGGACAAGCCATTTTGCTGGGTTGATTTGCTATTAACCATATAGATGACCTCTCTCAGTAGACAGTTTTCAAACTGTTTTTACTCAGGTAAATAGCTATTTATGCACCTAGTTGTCTGTCTGAAATTTGGCTTACCTTAATCTGAATTAAAAGTATGCATGTTTTTCCATGGCCTATATATCTTTTTACTTCATTTAGGAGAAGCATGCTGGGAACATAGCTGGAATGGGATCAGAAAATATCACTTGCAGATTTTGGGGCCCTTTTAGTAAAGTGCGCTGTGCAGCTAACATGCAGTTTGGTGCACATTAACTGCACGGCCGGGCCATTGGTAAAAATTATCACAGGGGCATGACAATTAATCCACGGTGATTTTCACACTAACTGCCATTTGTGCTTTTGGGTGCTGAATGGGAGGGTTGAGGCAGAGAGTGGGCATTATCAGCACGTTGCAGTTAGTGTAGAGGGGTACATATCACACACTGTCAATGTTGCTGATAGCATGGGTTCACCTATTGGGAGGTAAGAGCAGCTACAGTAATAGCGCATCTGGGCATTAACTGCTGAGAATATGTTGGCTACACGCCCAACAGGCTTTGCACTTAATGCACATTAGATTTTGCATTAAACACATAAGTACAAGAACCTAACTCACTTCAGTAAAAGGGTCCTCTTATGTTTCTGCCCTACATGCTTCCAGTAGAAAATCTACCTGCATAAAATAGGGTGTAAAACTCTACTGGTATGCTGTACTGGTTACAAGAAATAACATGCATGCACTTTTGTTGTGGACATAGAGAAAGCAATTATTAAGGCAACATGAAAAAAGTCATTGTGTGCAAAAAATACAGAAATTCAATTAACACAGTAAAAAATGAAAATATTAGCAAAAATGAACAGTAAAGGAATGGACATAGGAAATGCAAGAAAACTTAAAAAAAGAACCAAACAAAAACAAAGGTCACATCTTTGAATTGAATGTACCAAGTAATTGCAGGTGACAGATTTTTGATGGACTGACAATGTGCAGTCAAAAGAACAAGAAAGAATCAAGGATACTGCCTGAAGTACGAGTGAAGTGAAGCAGAGATATTAAGCAAAAACGTTAGAACAAGTGCTTGGAATCAGAGGACAAGGACGAAATTCAAATGAAGTAGGGACTATTGAGCAGGAACCCTCAGGTCTAACAATTTGTAGTTCAATAATTTTTTGGGGGGGGTTGTCAAAAGATGAATAAAAGTTTTGAGTCTGCTGCAATGACAGAATTCAGATTAATATTGTCAGGCTTGTGGTAATTTTGGTAAAAATGGTTTCACTTTGATCTCTAGAAGTTAGCTATATTAAGAGGTCTGTTTCCTAAAGCATGCTAGGCTTTTGCAGATAGCACAACTTTAACTGCAAAAACTGTGCATCATCTGTTGGGGACATGGACAGCATTTCCCCAGCAGATATATAGCACTCCAGATTCACAGAGTGTGGTCGACAAGCAGCAACTCTCAGTGAGGTGGCATTAGTTGCAGCCATGAAGCCTACCATGCCACTGTGCAGCCTTCTTGGGATTTGAATAAAGTCCAAATATCACACTCTTCAGCTGTTGTGGAAGCAGCTATGAGTAAAGCAAAGAAATGCAGGAATTTCTCCTACATCCTTCAAGGCAAAGAGCCTCAGATGTTAGATCATATAGGGAAACAGCTTTTTAAGGCACCATGCTTTCAGCCTCCCAGTTGTACACTATCTTTCAAAAGGTGCAAGTTTTCACTCCTGCTCCAGCAAATCAGAGCAATCCCAGCTCTCTTCTATTTTAACTGAAGCAGATGAATGTTTCACTCATCTCATCTGCTCATCCGAGGACTCTTTTGAAGTTTGGTCTCTCTAAAGCATCTGCTTCTGCAGTGGCTATGAGCTTCCAGTTTTGTGACGGGATTCTCACTAAGTTAGCAGATACCTTTTGAATAGAGGATCTGCTCTAGAAAAAAGGTGAAAGAAAAAGTTGATATGATCAAAGATTTGAGTTGGTGCAAGGGTATTGAGCACCTTAGTTGAACTTTCAGCCCCACTTCTAGTGATTTTGATAATTAAGGTCAACAGCTCCTTTTGCCTCTAGCTCTGAATTGTATGAAAATGCCTTACCCAAACCTTTCAAGCCCCCGATCGGCCATCAGAAGCCCCTGATCTGCCACAGCAGAAGGGAGCAGGCAGGTGAATTCCTTCCCGCTCCCCACCACCAGGTCCAATCAGGCAGCTGCCACGGGGAATTAAAAAAAAGAGGTGTGCTAAGGCATTCTTGCACCTGGTGGGCACGCACCCGAGGGCCTCACCACTGGACCCTTTGGTGTGGCCCTTAGGTGGAAACCAGAGAGACAAAGAAAACCACACAAACGCAGCTCAGCTACATGGCACTCACCCAAAGACACCTTAAAACAGAATAACAGCAAGTGAGCAGGAAGATCAACACTTGACAAAAAAGGGATCACCGTCACTCAATCAAAGCATACAACTACGGAAAGAGTAGTGGATCCATGGAATAGTCTCCCAGTGGAGGTGGTAGAGATGAGGACAGTAACTGAATTCAAAAAAGCATGGGACCAACACAGGTAAAAAAAGCATGGGACCAACACAGGTAAAAAGTGGACTGTTGTAGTTGTTGTTATGGAAGGACAGACTAGATAGGCCATGTGGTCTTTTTCTGTCATCATGTTTCTATGTTTCTAACAACCAAGGTGCCCCTGTGTCTGGTGTCCTCTCATCACGTCAAGCCCTACATACGTCATTCAGTCCCCGACTCATCTCTTGATCACCAGCATTAAATTGGATCCACAGATGCCGGTATGACCCTTTCTCACAGAAGTCTCTTTGCCAAACAAAAACATGGTACTCCAGCAGTGCACATCTCTTCAACACCACACCTAATAGAAGGCCTGCTACTTCGTTTTCACAGAATCAACAAACTTACTTCTTCACCATATCTTCTCACAGAACACATTAGAAGTGTGTCATAGCAATGCACTCCACATCTAGAAAACAATGCTCCCTTGATATACAACTCTATATACCTTTCTGGCACTCCTGGTGCTTGCTGCCACCTCCAACATCTACCTGCACACCAATTGCTTCATAACAATGCCTTCAACCTCTCACCTACCCCATATCACACCCAAACCTGGCTAAGAAATACTCACCATCTAATACACATACCTACCATTTCCCGACTAACATACATAACCCTACACTTCACAAATCCCACATATATATTCAAATTCACATTAATAAACACACATTCAATCAAGAACAAGATCCAAATCGAGATCTCATCATAAGCAATTATCTCAACATTCTCTATATGAATAAGACTCAGTACTAATGAACCAACTCACACCCCAAGGGTACCACCTCCTTCATTGCCCATGATCTCACCAATAATCTTCAATCTCACCACAATCTTACCAAACATCCCTATAACTTTCACACCCAAACCACAAAGAGCACAAATGGAATAGACACCCTCACCATTACAAATAAACTTCTTACAATATCTTTTATCTACAGATCACCATCCTCAGCTGCCACGGATCTTACAAGTATACTGGAAAACACACTTGAGATTAGTAAAACAAACAAAAAACATTCTTCTACTAGGTGACTTCAATCTACCCTCTGTCCACCAAAATCATGCCTCTTCTTTCCTAGATGCCATGAAAGCCATGGACTTTGCCCAAATTATTCAAACCTCCACCCACAACAAAGGCAAAAACTCGACATGATCTTCAATAACAACCACTCTCTCCAAACAAGCCCCCCTCGCTCTATACAAATCCAACCAGTCCCTTGATCTGATCACAGCTTCATAATACTCTGTCTACCATCCACCAACCCACCTACCCACAAGGGCAGAAACCATCATAAAGAATAAAATTACTCAGCATGTAGATAGTCATGGCCTAATGGGAGACAGCCAACATGGCTTTAGACAAGGAAGATCTTGTCTTACTAATCTGTTATGTTTTTTTGAAGGTGTGAATAAAGAGGTGGACAAAGGTGAGTCGGTTGATATAGTGTATCTGGACTTTCAGAAAGCCTTTGACAAGGTCCCTCATCAGAGACTTTTGGCAAAACTAAAGAGTCATGGGATAGGAGGCAGTGTACTACAGTGGATCAGGAACTGGTTAAAAGATGGAAAGCAGAGGGTAGGGTTAAATGGCCAATTTTCCCAATGGAGAAAGGTGAATAGTGGTGTACCCCAGGGATCTGTGCTGGGTCCGCTGCTTTTTGACATATTCATAAATGACCTGGAAAGTGGAATAACGAGTAAGGTTATCAAATTTGCAGATGACACAAAACTATTTAAAGTTGTTAAAACCCAAGAGGATTGTGGAAAATTGCAAGAGGATTTTGATAAATTGGAAGACTGGGCATCACAATGGCAGATGAAATTTAATGTGGACAAGTGCAAAGTTATGCACCTAGGGAAGAACAATCCAAACTATGGTTACATGATGCAAGGTTCCACATTAGGAAACACCACCCAGGAAAAAGATTAAGGCGTCGTGGATAACATGTTAAAACCCTCGGCCCAGTGTGCAGCGGCGGCCAAGAGAGCAAATAGAATGCTAGGTATCATAAGGAAAGGAATGGAAAATAAAACAAAAGATATTATAATGCCTCTATATCGTTCCATGGTGAGACCGCACCTTGAATATTGCGTGCAATTCTGGTCGCCATATCTTAAAAAGGATATAGTGTTATTAGAAAAGGTTCAGAGAAGAGCCACCAAAATGATAAAGGGGATGGAAGGATACTCCTATGAAGAAAGGCTTAAAAGGTTAGGGCTCTTTAACATGGAAAAGAGATGGCTGAGGGGAGATATGATAGAAGTCTATAAATTAATGAACGGAGTGGAACGTAGATCGATTGTTTACGTTATCAGAATATAGAAAGACTAGGGGACATGCAATGAAGCTACAGGGTAAACTATTTAAGACTAATAAAAGAAAATATTTTTTCACTCAACGTGTAATCAAACTCTGGAATTTGTTACCGGAGGATGTAGTAAAGGCTGTTAGTGTAGCTGGGTTTAAAAAAGGTTTGGACAAGTTCCTGGAGGAAAGGTCCATAAACCATTATTAAGAAGGGACCCAGGATATCAATGCTTGACCCAGTACAAGCATTGTAGAACCTGTGTCTTTTGGGGAAACTGCTAGGTACGTATGACCTAGATTGGCTACTGTTGGAGACAGGATACTGGGCTTGATAGACCTTGGTCTGACCCAGTATGGCATATCTTATGTTCTTATGTTCTACCCACTCCCCTCCACAACAAATAAAAATAATATCCAAGCAGTTCAACAAAGAGGAATTCCTCAGCAATATACTCCCTTCAGTTGATGAAGACATAAATAACCTAGAATCCTACATAATAAAATGGGACAACATCATCAATAAAGCCTCAGTCACACAAAACCTCATACCTCAAAAAAGCAACAAGCTACCCAAAACCCCATGGTACATGCCTGAGCTCTGAAAAATCAAACCCTGCTTACAAAAATTTAAAAGGAAATGACAGAAATCCAGACACACCAATGACCACAACCATTATATGAAGCTGCTAAATGAAATTGGACAGCGACCGACAATGCCAAAAAGCACTACTATATCAAGCTGATCAACTCTTCCCTCGATCGAACAAGAAAACGTTTTGACCTGCCAAAGCAACTAATAAAACTTTCCACCAAAACCACCCCACCCCATAAATCAACCCTCAACAACTAGCTGATCATTTTAACTAGCTACAACATCAACCCAGTTTATGTGACTCCTCCCCTGATTCAGTCCACAACTACTACAGCTATGTGGTCATCCTTCGACTCCATTAGCATCAATAACATTGAATCCATCATCACTTTCCTCAATACAACAACATATCCCCTCAGCCCATGCCCAGTAACCTGGATCAAAGCAATCAAAACAGAACTCAGCCCTACCCTTACAAAAATCACACATCACTAACCCAAAGCCTCATGCCAAACTGCTTCAAGACCTCCTCCATATGTCCCACTCTATAAAATCCGCACTCTATAAAAACCCAACCCAATGGAGCCAACATCATTCAGACCAATCACCAGCCTTCTCTTCATGGCCAAAATTATAGAAAAAGTTGTCTGCCAAAAGCTTCAAGATTCCATTGAAAAATATTGCCCACTTGATCCCCAGCAACATGAATTCCACCCCACCATGGAATTGAAACCCTCCTTCTCTCCCTCTTAAACAGACCCTATCCAAGGTATATAGAATGTACAACGAGGATTCATCTTAGTTTTCCTTCATATCTCTGCAGCATTCGATTCGGTAAACCATCCTCCTCCAACACCTAAAATGGCTTCAGCCCTACCTATCCAATCATTAACAGCAAATCAAAATGGACAATATCTCAAACCCAGGATGTCCCACATAGCTCCACTCTCTCAGCTCTGCTATTCAACATATACCTCCAACTCTATGCACTCTCATCAAGTCACACAATCTATTCTACCACCAAACAACCCATCTACACAAAACTACAACACTGCTTCACCAACGTGTCACATTGGCTCACCAGGAACTACCTCTCCATCAACTACAGGGAAACAGAGGCACTATTCCTTCACCAAAGACAACACATTCACACCACCCACCTCTATCACTCTAAATGACCTCCAAATCAAGGTACAACTGGAAGTAAAATATCTCAGCATCACCCTGGACCAAAACCTCACTTTTAAACAACAGGTAAAGAATTCCATAAATACAATCTACTACAAAATCCGTGCTCTACAATGCCTTCATCCAATCCTGGATCTCTCTGACTTCAGAGCAGCACTTCAAGCATCAATCCTTCCACACTTCGACTATTATAGCTCCATTTATCAAGGACTTCCACAATCAACCACCTTACCACTATGCACAGCTCTTCACACTACAGCATGTACAGTACTAGCAAACCCAAAACATGAATATATTACACCCATCCTTAAACAACTCCATTGGCTCCCGTTAAACAGTCACATCAAATATAAGACCCTTGACTGACCCTTATGATGACCTACAAAGTCCAAAATGGATACTCCTCCTCCCACCTCCAAACACTCCTCCATACCTTCCAATCCAGCAGAGTCAGCCAATAAATCAACAAGAACACACTAATCATCCCCCCCCCCCAAAAAAAAAAAATCCAGCACACCTGTTCAAGAGCTTTCAAACTATATGCACCAACCCTCCGGAACTCTCTCCCTGACAATATCTGAAGTACCACAGAACTCCTCACATTCCAGAAACAGCTGAAAACACATCTGCTTCTAGAACTCTGCAGACCAGTGACATAGTCATACCCAGTCATAACACGCCCACATGCCTCTTTGTACTCACGACCATATAAATAAATCACTGCTACAGCTATTGTATTTTAGTTAAGTTTATTGTATATAAGTTTGATGTTCTATGCATCTGATGTATTCTGAGTTGATTGTAAACTGCTTTGACCTGGCGAAAAGTGGTATAAAGCCACAGCCAAATAAATAAATAGTTGTGTGCCAGGCTGTTTCTCCACAGCACTGAGGAAGGAAAAATCAGCACTCTCAGAAAATGGAAAAAAAAAAGAAACCAACTTGAATATTTGTTTTTTCTGCTTTGATACATCAGGCAAGCAATCCCAGCCACAAGTCCATCCTTAATGGCTGAAAGTCAAGCTTGAAGCTGTCTGTGTTTAATCTCTTTTAAAATTAGCCCCAGAGCACAACCCTAGTCTTTATTTATTTAACATTTCTTATATACTGCCTTCCATGATGTCAAGGCAGTTTACATTGGACAAACTGAAATTACATTGAACAGGGCATTATAATTTGGAGATAACTATTTTACAGAGAACATGGGCAATGGAGGATTGAGTGGCTTCTGGCCCTGACCTTCTGGCCTGAGGTAATGTGCCCCAACCACTAGGTCACTCCTCCCTCCTCCCTCATGCCAACCTTTTTTTTCTTTTCAGCCCTATCTCAGCAACAGCCAACCTGCTAATTCTCTTACGGAATCCTAAGCACCAAACCTTCACTCTAAAAGTCAGAGCTAAGGCAGTTCTTTGGTGTTTGTGCTTGCTGTGTGTTTCAACCGGGGGATTTGCCCAGAGATCAGGCAGGGATTCATTTCTCTGGCTGTCTGTCAAGCATTTCAAGCATAATTGTCACAAGTGCCTCCTGCTGGCTGCAGACATCAATGATAAAGTCACTTCCAGAGTGAAACCGATAGCCTTATCGATCAAAAAAATTCCACTCCACTGAATTTGCAGACTTCTAGATCAGGCTTTACTCTCTTGTATACATTGAAAGGAGAAAAAGGGTTTCAGAACCATGAGGTAAGAGTATGGGCAGTTGATAAATTTCACACAATCCTCCGCTCATCCTCAGCACATCAGCGCCCCTTAAAAAAAATCCTTCCTATATGTTAATCATATCAAATTATTATTCCAATTATGTCCAATTGTTATTCCAATTATATGCCCTATTGTATTAATGTCATCCTCAAAACCTGAAATCCCTCAGAACATGCATAACAATAGGGCTGCAATTCACCCTTTAGAAAAACACTTCTTAGCTTCTATGCTTTTCTTAGCTTTACTGTCTAACTCCCCAACACCACTCCCGATGCTGGCTGAGCGTTTCTCCGATCGCTTCCTCAGGGGAGCACAGTTAATCATCCAAAATGCTGTGAGGGAAAACAGGAGACTATATCAACATGATCTTAGCATACCAATACCATACAGAAGCTGCAGCAAGAAATATTTCCCATTCTCATATCCCTCCCTGGACATTTCTCTGTACCAAACTGATTATATACCCCTTTATATCACCTATCAAACATATCTCTAATGGAGAATCATTCACATCACAAAACGCAACCAGCTGAGCATATCACCGTACATATCATCACAGTATGCTGTCACCCATCATTAAGCATGTTACAAGTTCCGCTCAACAACAAAAACCAGAAAAATGTCGTGCATGCATCTCCTTAAATACCACACCAGAAGCGTACTTCTGGACAGGTATATGGGCCGTACAAATCAAAACCTGGCAAGAGTCCTCCTGGAACTCCACTGACCCATCAAAAACCTGCCAAAGTCCAACGGACCACCAAAAAAACTCTCAGGGCTACATATTCAGGCAGATATCCCTTTCAACATAGCACAACATAAGCAAACCACCGCCATTCACCAGAATGAGCCTCTGAACCAGATACCATTCCCACCTATCTATGAATTACAACCATACCAATGAGCACAGTATATAGATCAAAATCCAATACTTAACCATCATCAACCCACAGAATATCATACTGTGCATCTATAGCACACACAGCCCAATTCTGGACTTTAGAATAGACCCCCCATCCCATCCTCATTCGCTGACATCAATCCAACTTTCCACTTAAACTGATGGATCCTGTTGGCGGCAGGCGACCTTCTCCTCCTCCCAGATTCACTCTAGGGCATCTGGCCAAGTGTGCATGTATAAAGAAAATAAAGTTCATGAATGGCAATTTGTGTAAATATTTTGAGCATACACATTCAGTTGATTCTAAGACAAACTGAAAATCATGCTTTTCATAATTTTTACTATTTGTATGAAAACTAATGTGCATGCCTAGCATGTTAATGTGGTAGTGTCCATTAGTTCATCTGACCCTAAGGCGTATGTTTATGTTTATTACTGTACTTGATATACCACCTTTCAAGTAAGCAAAGAAATCAGAACTCCAGTCTTTATATTAAAAGAGAAAGATTGCTGAAAGAGCAAGGTCAGAAAGGGGACCAGGATACCATGGTGCTTCAGGTGGTCCAACGCCAACTCAGCAGGCCTCAAATGTTAAAAACAGGTGTGTTTTCAAGGCTGCAAGGAACATTTTTTTATGCTGTATTGGAATATAATGTGAAATGCTGGGCATTCCAAAAGATTCGCGTTCTGAATTAGAAGGCTGCATTCCTAGTTGATTCTAGGCCTGTGTGGAACGGAGAGAACATCCTGGAGTATATGAAGTAATTAATGATGATTGATAAGTGGGGGTACCTTGTGGGCCAGAACGAGGATCTTAAATTGATTGCAACAGGGCATAGGGAGCCAGTGATGTCGTATCAGTAGAGGAGTTGCATGACCATACTTCTGTGCAAATGAGAGTACTGAGATGGTAGTAGCTTAGGTTATTTGAAGTTGTTTCATCGATGTTGAGCCAATGCCTGTGTAGATGATATTACAATAGTCCAGGCATGGTGTGACAAGCACTTGGAGTAGAGATGTTGCATCGTTATATGAGTGGAGCACTTAGCATTAATGAAGGGCCAAAAATGTGGATTTTACAACCACTGATATGTACCTGCCCTGGAATTTAAAAAAAGGAGAGGCTGCACAAGATTATGGCTCTTTTCTCATGTGATGGCGGAAATGGATCAAGCAAGGCAGAGAGATAATTTAGGAAAATAGAGAGGGGCAGAGGAGAAAGGAAGAGTGGAAATATCAATGGGAAACTGAAATCAGTGTTTGAAATCATGGTTTTCTCTTGATTTAAATCAATCCACCCGGTTTACAAAGACTTCCTCCCCCGCCCCAGCATTCTGTTTCCATAGGTGAAAAACTTATTAAATCAAATCCTGCGTATTTTGTTTTCTTAGATACCTTATTTACTGATCGCAGAATGGACTGGCAAATGTGCTTATCTTACAACTGTTTTTACTGTTTTATTTTGGAAGCGTGTCAAACGGAGTAGCGAATGCTGTGCCTGTGTGTTTGCTGGTATGCACTATTTATAATTTTTTTTTATTGCTTTACCGTTTTTCATAAAAGATTGCCATTTGACTGAAAAGGGATTGTCAGTATATTTTATTTCAGTTTGTGAAATATAGTGATTGATACTTCTTGGACTACAAAATTGTATTGTGATTGTCATGTCAGGATCTCAGAAATTAAAATACTGACAGCAGTTCATTTGAGTGGTCTAGGTTAACAGTTCTGGCATTGACCCAGCATTTAAATAGACAGTTCCACTGCTGTGGGGTTTGAGAACAATGGACCTCAGCCAGTGCATTCACATAATATAAATTGAATCCACCAATAACCTGAGGTATTATAGCCGTCATGGACTTCTTGCAATGTAAATGTATTGCTATGCAAACAATTTCACAAAAATTTGGCACTATCCATCATTCTGCAAGGAATGAGTGGAAAAGAAAGAATACAAATATTTTTATTTCCCAGTCAGTTTGTGCACTTCTGTTATACAGCAGCAGCTATGGATGCAACTCTAGCCACACTTAGCAGCCTGACATGTTAGTTTAGGACAGTCTCGACCCAGTTCTCGGGACACACCCAGCCAGTCAGGTGAGAACCATAATGAATATGCATGAGAGAGAACTGCATCCAATGGAGGCAGTACATGCAAATCTATCTCATGCATATTTTACTACTACTACCACTGATCATTTCTACAGTGCTACAAGGCATAAGCAGGACTGTAGAGCGACATGTAAGAGACTGTCCCTGTTCCAGGGCCGGCCCTAGGATTGGTTCAAAGTGTTGGTACCCTAGGTGAACCTCAAGCTTTATATCCTCTCTGGCTGTCAAACTCTATTATTTAGCTTTACATGCCTGGCTTTTGCTGCCCTCTGGACGTTGTTGCCCTAGGCGACTGCCTAGTTTGTCTAGTGGTTTGCCCAGCCCTGCCCTGTTCATCAGAATTTACAATTTAGTCAAGACAGTCAACACACCAGCTGGGGACAAGGATATGTCTTGGGGAATGGTAACGAAACACACAGTAGTAGAACAGGAGACTATGCAGATAAGGATCCAAAAGCAGCCTCGAAGAGGAGAACGTTTAGCATGGATTTGAAAAGGGCCAGAGATGAAGCCTGATGTACCAATTTAGCAAAGTGAAAAGATCAAAGTCTGGAGATGGTGGTAGAAGAGAAGGGCACAGATAAAAGGGATCTGCCAGAAGAGCAGAGTTCCTGAGAAGGGCTGTAGGGAGAGATAAGAGAGGAAAGGCAGTGAGGATCAGCTGAATGAATGCGGTTATAAGTCAATAGACGTTTGAACTGAATACGGAAACAGATAGGCAGCGAGTGAAGCAACTTGAGGAGAGGGAAAATATGAGCATAACAAGAATGGTAGAAGATTAGCCACACAACTGAATTTTGAACAGATTAAAGGGGAGAGAGATGATTTAGAGGTAGGCCAGCAAGGAGGAAGTTACAGTAGCCTAGACAGAAGGTGAATAAAGAGTGGATACGTTTCTTAGTAGTGTGTTCAGAAAGGAAGGGGTGAATTTTGCTGATGTTATAGAGAAACAAATGTGGAGATGAAAGAGAGAGAAGAGTCAATGATGTCCCCAAGGTAACGAGCCAAGGAAACAGAAAAAAGTAAAGCATTATCCACAGAAATAGAGAAAGGAGGAGGGGGAGGTGGGTTTAGAGGTAAAGATAAGAACCTTGGTTTTGGCCATGTTCAGTTTCAAATGGTGGTAAGACATCCAGGCAGCAGTGTCAGATGGTAGGCAGAGATTTGGGCCTGGATTCTTGGAGAGATTTCGGGTTTAGAGAGATAGATTTGAGAGTCATCAACATAAAGATGGTACTACAATATTTATTGTAGTTATCCTGAATCCTGACTGGCTAGGGGGGTCCTAAGGACTGTGTTGAGAGCCCCTGGTTTAGGAAAACTATCCACAGAGTTGCCATGAGTTAATATTGAGTCGGTGACACTTAACAACAACAACAACAACATCCTACCATTATCAGTGATCTTGTATGGTACAATTTTCATCAAGCTGGCTTACAACAATGTATTTTCATATGTTTATCAAATTTTCAAAGAGAAATTACTTTGTACCTACTGAATGTGCAGCTGGGGTTAGACAAAGGAAAATGCACACATATATTTGAAAAATCAATTTCATTTTGTATCATTTCATTTTGATTCATATCATTTTATTTTTTTCCTGTAGTATGCACTATTGCACAATAGCACATACTATTGCCACTTCCTTTGTGAAATGAAAGCACATCCCTAATATACATATGTAGTTTTCTCCTCCAATCTAAACACGCCCCCTGGAAAGCCTACTTACTATGACCGGCATTCCATCCCACGAATAGTGGGGTTGGATGTCCTGTTGGACATCCAACCCACGTTCAGCCCCCATGCACTCCCCGCACGTACAATGCGTTTGTGAGGGGACCCCTGGACGGCAGCGGGAGGGGGGTGCTGGGGCAGACTGGGGGCGGAGCGGGGAGTGGCCAGGTGCTGGGACGTACAAAGGCAATTCTAGTCATGCCTCTGTACATCCCCTGGCACCGCAATAGACACCCAGCTTATTCCAAAAGTGGAATAAGTTCCGGGCTCCTTGGTGATTGTGGCCTGCAGCCCCCCTTCCACATTGCGATACCGCAGGAGGTCTCCCACCAGTCTTGGCTGCCCCTGCCAAGGGTTGGATGGTGAGGAAATGGGCCCACTCTGCGTCCAGGTATTGGGTGCATCTGGCTGGACATGACGGGGCCATGGCAACAGGACGCCACTGCACTTGTACACCAGCTGGAGTATTGTACAGACTGGGTGAGTAGATTTGTGGACAGTTTCCAGCATGGAATCGAGTGCATGCAAGGCCATCAAAGTGCCCGATTCTGCAACCGCAGGGACATACAGCTCCCATGGTTGTGGAATCGGGTACAAGTTGGGCCCGTCCATATTTTGGGCATCCCGATAGCCTAGCCGTGCACTTTGTGAAATGTGCCTCCTTGTGGCTAGAGTATATGCACTATGAAATGCTCTCAATCTTACTACCTGCTAAATGGGGCTAATTCCTAACTTTGGGACACTTTTATTAATGCATAGCTCATGCTAGTGGACATTAGTGTGTGCTAGAGTTAAAAATAGTAGTAGAAAAGTATCAGTAGTCTCTCTTTCATGAGGAAATGGTTCCGTTATTACTTTTGGTCCAAAAATATTCACACGCCCTTAGTCTATACAATTGAGCTTTTCCACAACTCTAATTGTGTGACTATAGTCATAATGAACTTCCAGGGGAGTAATTATATTGCTGCCTCTAAAACGAAAACTATGCACAGCACGTGTATTCAGAAGAGCAGGAGCTCTATATCTTACAGATTGAGATTCATAGTGCTTGAAAGTCATGTCTACCTGAGCAAACTAGATGCCTCGTGCCTGAACACCTTTCTCCCCACAGTTTCACACCCTGGTTTAGAATCCAAGAAAACCATTATTCAGATGTTGACTGATTTTATTTGTATGGACAGAGAGAAAGCAACAGGCTAGATTAATCCATAAAGCATTTGTTTAATCCTGGGTGAAACACTGAGTGGAACTATTCAGAGATATAGGCTGAGCCTGATATACAGAGAACTTAAATGAATGCAGCTACTAATACTTATGTTTGAAACCCTTTTCCTTTCAGTTTTGCATTACTATAGTACAGTATGCACATGTTTAACATACACTCATTTCTAAAGTCTCTACTTTAGTGTTGCTTTTAGGATTGTGTTAGAATTAATTATTGTGTCAAGAGTGCTGAACCATCTAAGTGAATCTGTAGTACCAATAGGATTTAGCAATTTTTCACAGTGCATATTAGTATAAAAGTCAATCTCTATATCTGCCAGACTCATGATGATGCTAATTAATTGCCCCATTTTAGGGATAATTTTATAAAGGCTTTTTTATGCTTATATGCAGTAGCAGTATAAAATTAAGGGGCCCCTTTGCTAATGTGCAGTAGGTTTTAGCACTTACGGTGCATTAGCAGCAAAGCCCAATGTGGTAAATGCAAAAGCCCTGTGGTAATTGTTGGGGGCATTCCCCAGCCTGTCCCCGAAGTTTCATTTATTCACAGTTAGCATGGGTGCAGTTAACTCCTCCTATCAGATGGCATTAAGTGCACATGCGCTAATTACAATATTGACAGTGTGCACTAATTACTGTGCAGTGCACGGTCTAGACCCACAGTCCACCTATCTGCCCACGCCCCGCCCCATTTCGTGACGTAGTTAGCGAACAATGTAGTATGTGCTGTAGCTGTGACTGTGCCTGCACAGTAGCTGTTAACATGCACTAATATGCACCTCGACAGCTTAGCTGACTGGTTAAAGGACCCTGTGTGGGCTGACCAGAATACACCTACTTTTATGCGACTTGGATACAAACATGCTTGGGGTGGATTTTGAGTGGAACAGAGACAGTCATGATTCACTCATAATTTCTTCAGGATTTGTGCTGCTGTATAGACACATGGGGGCATACTTTCTAAGCCCCATGTGAGCGCATTACTAGACTGGGTACTGTGATCTGCAGGGGGTGTTTACAGGCAACTCCCTCTGCATTTACCATGCTTCACCTCAGTAAAATGGTGGCAGAAGCAACTAATTCACCCTTTAAGATAGCATTAGCTATGCCGTGGTGGGAATGCCCTCATGTTGCCCTCATGTTGCCCGGCTGCTGCTTAGATGAACGTTGCAAGGGTAGTTCAAGCTTTTTAGCATTGGGCCTCACACTTCTTTTTGGTGTTGTGTCAAAATCACGTGCTAACCTTGCACTACCCTTTAGTAAACATGCCCGATGGATTCCTATATGTCTTCATAATAAAGGCTTAAAACACCCATCTACTTGCCCTTCATGTATAAGTGGCATGTTACGAAATTCCCATATGCAGATGGAAACCTAAATTAGTATTTACAGCAAGCAAATAAATAAAGCCACTTAACCCTCTGCTCCATATATATATAAGTGCCTTTGAATCAGTCTGGACTCCTGGTGACCTAGAAGCTCCTGGGTTTTCTTGGCAGTGTCACTGAAAGTAGATTGGCAGGCCTTTCTTCTGAGGCAATGGGGGGTTAAGTGACTTGCCCAAGGCCACAAGGAGTGCTAGTGGGAGTTGAATCCTGGTTGCTTGGCTACCAAGCCAGTGCTCTAACCACTAGGCTACTCCTCCACTCCATATAGCACTGGCTTGGTAGCCAAGCAACCAGGGTTCAATTCCCACTAGCACTCCTTGGGCAAGTCACTTAACCCTCCATTGCCTCAGAAGAAAGGCCTGGCAATCTACTTCCAGTGACACTGCCAAGAAAACCCAGGAGCTTCTGGGTCACCAGGAGTCCGGACTGACTCAAAGGCACACATTGCATTGTTTGTATATATATATATATATATATATATATATATATATATATATATATACTTACATTGGGCACATGATAGCACATAAAAATCTGCCATTGTCATTATAGTTATTCTCAACTTGTTAGGCTTCTATCCTGCAAAGTTTCCAAGCTGTGCTAAAGGTCAAACAAATGGAGATTCTGGAGATACGCAGCCTGTGGCAATTGTTTCATGATAAAAAATATATTTGTGTTCTCTTTACAGTGCCTCAACTCCATCCCACTGAGAATTAGCTTCTGCATAATATTTTGCATATTTCTCAATTTCACATAACAGAGGCTAGACTCCCAAAATTCAGTCCACAAACAAAGGAGTTAAGACAGTGAAACAGCTACTAGGTAAGATGAAATATTTTTAAAGGTAAAGATTTTATTTTTTCTGTAGCGTAGAATTTAATTTAACATAGTACAGTTGTATTCTGGAGTAAAGACAAGGTAGACTGGGAAAGAATTGTATAAAGTGAAGCTGAAAAGCCTGAAAAAGAGATGTATAATACAAATATAGGAATAATTAGGACACGTTTCATATTTTGCCAAGATGTTTTATCATATTCTTATATAGAATTCTAAAATTTAAACAATGTTTGCACCTTTAGATTGTCTACTATGGTTGGAAGCACATTCTGATGACTCTTGCTGAAAAACGATTGCTGAAAAATGAAAGGGGGTGGCATCTATCATAAGACTACTTAGAAAATATACAGCTAAAAGCAATTACATACATATAAGCAAATGTATATACATAAAAGCAAAAAGCAACTATTAGACTCAAGACAGAGCACAGGAAAATCAGTAATTAGTGCAGAGATGAAATTTGTTAGCTTGAATACTATTACCACAGCTTCTAAGTCTGTGGTTTGTATCAAGCACAACCAAGACAAATTTTTACTCCAAAGATTTTTTTTTTTATTAATTCAGTGAAAATGTTAGGCAAATAGATATAACATTAAAGGGATGCACATAAAAACACTCCTTTATAGTTTCATTTCTTTTTTTTTAAATCCAATGTAAACCAGAACTTCTGGAGGGACGAAGTGACTGTGTAATTTACACTACCTCAGTGGTACAAACATTAATTTTCACTCCCAATGACTATCACCTCCCACCAATCGTGGCCGTTACCAACCATGGGATCACCATCCTTCCCCACCATGCTTTCCAGATGTGACACCTTTCAGAAATCTTCCTCAATTGCATTCCTCACATTCATGTTCTGCAGATTCCACTGCTCTATGTATCCATGACAATCACTTTGGGATTCCAGACCCAATACCCCTAGAGCAGTGGTTCTGAACCAGTCCTCCTTGAACCCCTAGGCCAGTCGGGTGTTCAGGATAGCCCTAATGAATATGCATGATATATATATGCATTAGAGATATCCTGCCAACTGGTTTGTGGCCCTCCAGGGCTGGATTTGGAGACCCCTGCCTTACACCTCTGTCATTTAAGATTGTGAGTGGGCAAGGTGCAGATGTCCTAGACATCAAAATGGTAGATAGAATGTGTCACATGCCTCCTCAATTCTCACCACCACCAAAAGGTTGTCTAATAGACAATATTTTGGTGGTGGTGAGAAGCAAAGAAGCATGTGACAAATTCTATCTAACCTTTTAGATGTCTTGGAGATCTGCACCTTGCCCACTCACAATCTTAAATGACAGAGGTGTAAGGCAGGGGTCTCCAAATCCAGCCCTAGAGAGTCACAAACCAGTCAGGTTGGCAGGATATCTCTAATGCATATATATCTCATGCATATTCATTAGGGCTATCCTGAACACCTGACTGGCCTAGGGTTTCAAGGAGGACTGGTTCAGAACCACTGCCCTAGAGTCAGGACTATAAGTGAGGTCGCCATGGGGCTGGAGTTGGGTGTTTGTGGAGAACAGGTGCCATGATCAGTGGGGCTGACTCAGCTGAAGATTCTGTAATAGGGGAGATTGATGGAAGATTTTGATTAATAAGGTGTATGAATAGGGATGATAGAAATGGAATGTGATTCTCCAGGGGACTGGTGTAGGAGGGAGGTAATATGATAGTGGAAACTGGCAACAGAACAGTGCATGATTAAGGAAATCTGGGGGTAAGGGCTTTGAACAGATGATAGTCAAAAAGCTGCCACAATGTCAGGACTGCTCAGCTGAATAGCACACAGCTCTCTACATAGATTAGCACCAACCCAGTGGTGTGGGCAAATCTGTTCCAGCAAATAACCCACATATATTTTCTTTCTGATCCACTTTATAGGCCTGATTTTATAATGATACTTAATAAGGTCATCCACAGAGCTTAATAATGATATCTCATAAAATAAACTAAGACAGCTCTACTCATTAACCATTCTGTAGTTATACATATACTCAGCATAAGAACCAGTGAAACAGCAAACCTCAGAAACCTCAAACACCTCCCATAGTCCACCTTCTATGGTGAGCTCAGGTGTCTAAACAGAGGTTATACACATCAACAGTTTGCTAATTCACATATTCAAGATACCATTATTCATACACATACATGAAATGTGAAAGTGCAACTATTAATTATCAAAAAGATTATATATACTTATGTCACAGCACTTCCCCACTATACATTACACTGTTAAAAACTCATGACTCATGATATCCTAGTATACAAAAGACAGATTGAATCCCGTTCAAAAGACAGATTGGATCCCGTTCAAAAGACAGATTGGATCCCGATTGAATCCCATACAAAAGACAGATTGGATCCTGACGCCTGCTGGAACGTCCCTTCCACATTTTGCATCAGCAGCTTCAGGGGAATGTAATTCCAATCCTACAATAGACAAACACACAACTAATGCTGTACTTTCTTACTACGCGTATCTAAGAAACCACCTCCAAGACAGTAAAGTCAACCGCACAGGGAAATTCTTACCCAATCACTTCAATACTTCCATAGACTGGATATGCTTACTTCAACAAACCGCCATAAAGCGAGAAATTGCTCTTCAACTGACTTCCGATCATCTACCTTCTGCTATCCTTTAACCGCACTCATCCACCTAAATAATCAACTGACTCCTCCCAGTTACTACTTCCACCAATCCTCATACACTTGTTATTCACAACTACCCCAATCAACGCCCAGATTAATAACGCGCGTTGTACGACGTTAACGATCATTAGCGTGCTATAGCGTGCGCTATAGCGCATTAACGATCTTAAACGCGCTAACTAGCGTAATGCTCTGCGGCGCGGTAAAACACCGCAGAAGTTGGAGAGAGGGCGGAGAGAAGGTGTCAATGGAAGGAGAGTGGGCGGGGAGAGACTCCCTTCACACCAACGCGCTGAATTTCAGAGCTGAATTCCAACGCGAATGAAAACCTACCGGTAAAAGCACTTTAAAAGGGAGAGAAACCATTTACGTGTCAGCAATGTACAGCCTAGGCAGGGAAACCAAAAAAGGTGATAAGAGTGATACACGTGCACAGAACAAAAGGGCACAGAAACACCGAAAATGACCCCAACAAACTGGAAAAAAACAACAACCAAGCTGGCCAATAGTGGTAGCAATGAGAAACATCACCCCCCCCCCCCCGAGTAAGCTCCATAGAACAGATATAATTTGTGGAAGAGTCCATACTCCGTCCCCATACAAGGTGCATGGGCCCACAGTGAAATAGCGCTGCTCAGGGATTTCCCCACCATCGGACAGGGTTCCTATGGCATGCACATGTTCCGCAACATCAGGGCGGGCATGTCGGAATGGGCAACCGGGCAGATGCTGGAAAAGGGGATACAGAGGGCTGCAGGCGGCACATGCTGTGGTGCAGCTGGGGCACAGTGCGGACTAGGCAGATGCCTAGGTGGCACCTAGGAATGCTGAAACTGTACAGCAGCCAGACAGCAACTGATGAGGGCCCAACATGGGCAAGAGCGTATCTATCACAGTGTCACAGGGGATAGTACCCAGCAGGTACCTCCAAGGGCACAGAACAGTGGCAGGCGGTGATTGAGGGACGTGCGGACAAATATGCAGGCACCCCTACCCCAGAACCCGCACCATAGGCAGCTGCCTACCTGCACACAGGATGGTCTGAGACTGCGTACCACCAGCTCCACCAGCAGAAGGGCATGTCAGCATGGTGGCTGAGGGATACTGGTGGTGGAGGGGGCAGTGGCAGCTGCCCACAGCAGACCGTGGTCTAGTCCTGTGTAGGTGGGTGCCGTGCACTGCAGCAGACAGGCCCTGTCTGACCAACAGTCATGGTAGCACCAGGGAATGCATCATCTCTGTGAGAACATGGTGGTGCAGTGCACAGAACCAGTGTATTCAGAAGCAGAAAGTCACAGGTTCAAGTCCCAGCTGTGGTTTCCACCAACCCAGTCCTCATATTTTACCCACAACTATAACGTGCTAATACAGACAGAACCGTTCTTGCAGATGATGTAAACATGCCCAAAACACCCACGTTTTACCCTACAGAGCACAGACACCATAAACATGCACATTACCTAGAGCAGAGCCTCCCAAATGCAGTCCTGGAGGGCCAAACACCATTCTGGTTCCATGCTGCCTCTGATGAAGATGCCTGTGCTGCATTTCTATGCGCCACCCCCATGGTATGCAGATGTATCTCATGCATATTCATGATGGACAGCATGAAAACCTGAACAGTGTTTGGCACCACAGGAATGGAGTTGGGAACCTCTGCCATAAAGCAGCAGCCAACAGGGGCAGACACACCCGCACCCACAGGCCCCATTATCCACAGCCTCCTGGAGAGGCAGGACTTTGCGCTCTGCGTGCATCTCCCAATACTAGCACATGCATACCGTAGTAATGCCACCCTAAACCTGGGAATATGGTACACATCTATCAAAAGGTTGCTATGACTACTGGCAGATAGCAATTCCTAGGTTAGGTACAATTTCCTGAGTGAGCTGCATCATAGCAACCTTTCTGATGCTG
This sequence comes from Ichthyophis bannanicus, assembly GCA_033557465.1. Classification (NCBI taxonomy): domain Eukaryota; kingdom Metazoa; phylum Chordata; class Amphibia; order Gymnophiona; family Ichthyophiidae; genus Ichthyophis; species Ichthyophis bannanicus. The sequence goes on from CM066032.1 coordinate 498,812,758, forward strand.
TGGAGTGTGCTACAGGTTCTGTGTCTGACAGTGTTTACCAACCTGGGGAGTGACTCCTACAGTATTGCGTACCATAGCCATGCCTGCACTGTGCACAGGACTGGTGTGGTGGCCTGGGCTGCCCAACACCTCTATAGCTGCACAATGCTGGCATAGGTGTGGGGAGTGCGTGTCTATCTATCCAGTGTGTGGTGGCTTCCAACACCCTCCACAGCCCACACTGCTAGCACTGTTCCCAGTATTGGCCTGCCAATGTGCATAATGAGGAGCAAGGTACTGTGGGAATAGCCTGGATAGGGTGGCCTGGACTTGCCGCATCTGCGCAGGGCATAGGGCAATAGCTCGGACATTGTAGTGCCCGGTACCACCTGCACGGACAGAGTGGCCACAGCATGTCCTGCTGGGAGGTCACTCTCACCCTGACTGTGCAGTGACCACGGCATGGCTAGGTTCCCCCATAGTGCTATGCAGTATTTTTCTTATGTAATATATATGAGTCTTCTTTTGGGGCCCAATCACTGACTTATCTGCTTGGTGTGTATGCTGACATCCCTGTTCTGGGTACATGCACTATGGACTAGCTGGCGGACTGCCTGCAGTTAGTATGCTGTCTTGCTGGAACACCTTGCAGGGTGCAGTGGCTGGAGGCTTGCTGCTGGATAATGTCAGATAATGGTGGGGGGCAGCTGAGCATTTCCAGGCCTACTGTCTGTCTGCTATTGTGTTATGGATGTGTGCTGCTCTGTCTGTTCCCCAGCAGGACTGCTGTTGCTGGTCCTCTCTACCGCTGCCATTGCAGGGAGGTAGACTTTGGATCTGTTGGTGGGTGATCCTGTTTCCCCTGAGCCCCAGAGGGTGGGTTGTGTAGTGGTACATAATCTGCCTATTGGTCCATACATGCACCCCCTTCACCTACAGCAGGTAACGATGGCACTAACACAGGATATGCACTGGTCTGGGTGCAACAGCACCCATAAGGGCTAAACATGACCGGGACATACAGCAGGACACAGCTGTATCCTAGATGTATCTAACAGACCTACCTATCACACACTGATGGGGACCTGCAGCATGGCATATTTCAGCCATGAAAGGTGCTGTGGACCTGGTGCTGGGTGCCCCACCTCAACCTCAGGGTGGGCACTGTACCCGCACAATGTGACTGTCTGTGGCTACTCTGTGGCAGTGCCACACACGGTCTGTTCCCCCTACAAGGCCGAGGTGCTGTGGGGGTGCATACCCGATCTTGTGCCCATCTCTCGACTGCTGATTTGCATGTGCAGTGCATCATGGGTACGGGTGGGTTACCCCTATCCTGGTAGCCACAGCAGAATGTGGGTGTGGTGCCGTGCAGTCCTCCTGTAGCCAGCCAGTTGTTTGTTAGCAGCTCTAGCCCACTGGTTACTTCACTGCCTGTGAAGCCAGGGGACATGGGTTCAGAACCCACAGTGGGGTTCATCAATAGGGTTGTCTTAGACATTGTCTATTTTTATTGTATATTAGTTCTGCCAGCAGGACCACCCTCAGGGTACTGTCCCCTTAGGGTGGCTCATAGGGTGTCCTATAGGGCGCTTTATACGGCGCCTTATAAGGTGCCTTATATGGTGTCCTATAGGGGACATTATAGGGTGCCTTGGCAGACAGCGCACTTTATAATGTGCCCTATGGAGTGCTCTCTGGGGTGCCTTATGTGGCACCTTAGGTTACGCCACTGTGAGGGTGTGTTTGCTGGCAGCACTATTCAGGTACAACTAAACTTCCTCACAGCCCACTACTTAACCCTTTCCAGGCCAAGCCCAGTACTTTCGGGATCTCATCTTCTGCCTATATATTCCTCTCAAATGGTATATAATACATGACCATGCCAGAGGGAACGTCACTATTGGAACATATTGGGTACAACGGGTACAATTTTCCTGACATGTGCAAACAGTAACCCGGCTGCAAAATGTGGATTAAAATATTATAGTAGGCCTTCAAAGGGTTACTCATGACACCTCAGCCAGCCTTATTCATTAGGCACACTGGGGAATTGAACCCATGGGCCTTGTACCATCAGTCTGTGTAATAACCATTGTGCTACAGCTCTGTTTCTGTACTTGGGTGTCTGCGCGCTGTCTTAAGCTGCGCAGCGCGCAATACCGCGTGCAACTGTGCGTTATCAGTTACGATGTACCGCCCATGTCCTTTTTTGGCTTTCCTTCCACTAACGCGGCTCCTAACACGAATTGCACTAACGCAGTTTAGTAAACATACCCCTAAGAGCAAGTGTTTGCTGGTCTGAAGGATCCAGAAAGGGGCAAAGGGCTCGGAGTCGATGGAGCAAAACATGGCTAATCTGTTTTTTGAAACACAGATCCGAGTGAAGGAAGACCCCAAGGTACTTGACATACAGAGAAAGGAATGTGATAACTAGGCTCCAGTTTATAAAATGATTCTCTCAAAGTCCATCAATTGCCCTCTAAATGTTCATTTGTGACATTTATGATGTGGTGCCAAACAGAAGCATTACTTCAAACCTTGCAAAAACATACTCAGAACCTACAGAGGTCAATTTTCAAAAGCACTTACTGTATGTGGTCGGCAGTGAGTGCAGATTGTCTAGGTGCTTTCTTTTCAGTTCTCTGCTGTAGAGAATGTACAGTTTTGGGCTGTATAAGTTATTATATAGTTATAACTTAATGCAGCCACAAAATGTATCTGCTTTCCATATAACTTATGTATTCAAGTCAGGCTACAGAAATAGCAGACCTGACTTGAAATCATAAGACCCTGATCCCTCTTCCTTAATAGTCTCAAGTATATATAAAAATTAGTCAGGGTTGAATGTTCCCCTTCTTCCTTATAGCGCAGGGGAGTTCCCCTATTTCTCACAACCCCACCAATCCACAAGGAATACCCAAGGGAGAAGGCAAAGTTATTCCCGCCTCCTTTGCGACTGAATACTAAGGGGTATGTTTACTAAGCAGTCTTAACGTGCGCCCGGCGATAGTGTGCAGGCTGTCATAAAAGGAGTGGGCGTTCCTGTCTTAGCGTAGCAAAACGGGATCATTGCGTGATAACGTGTGCTGCACACATTATCGTGCGAGAAGCCGGTAAGCACGTTAACGCACGGTAATCATAATTAGGCGTGCTGATGTACAAATAGAGGAGCTGAAGTGTAGCACAATGGTTAATACACTGACTGGTGATACAGGGGTCATGAGTTTGATCTCCCAATGCATAAGGCTGGCTGAGGCATCACCTCTTACATTTAAGTAGTGCATTATGAGGCATTTTATTTTTGTTTTAATTAGTGCTGCCAGCAAACACACCCTCACAGTGTCGTAACCTAAGGTGCCAGATAAGGCACCCTATAGGAAATCCATAGGGCACATTATAAAGTGCACTGTCTGCCAAGGCACCCTATAATGTCCCCTATAGGACACCTTATAAGGCACATTATAGGGTGCCCTATAAAGTGCCTTATGGGGCGCCTTATGGTTACAGTACTGAGGGTGTTTTTGCTGGCAGCACTAATGTGCATTAAAAATATACAACACCTCAAACAGCCCTATCAAATAGCCCCACTGTGGGTTCAAACCCATATCCTCTGACTCCACAGGCAGTGAAGCAACCAGTAGGCTACAGCTCTACCACTGCTAACACATCCCTGGCTGGCTACAGAAGGACTGCATGTTACCACACAACCATTCTGCTGTGGTTACCAGGATAGGGTCAACCCACCCGTACCCATGATGCACAGCACATGCAAATCAGCAGTCTACAGATGATCACAAGATGGGGTATGCACCCCACAGCACCAAGCCTGGTAGGGGGAACTAACCGAGTGCAACCCCACAGCACCTCAGCATGGTAGGGGGTTCCGACGGTGTGTGTTAGTGGCACAGAGTAGCTACAGACCGTCACATTGTGTGGGCATTCTACTCACGCTGATGATGAGGTGGGGCGGCCAGCACCTTCCATGGCTGAAGGAGCCCATGTCACAGGTACCAATCAGTGCTAGTGTGTGTGTGTGCATGCATGTTAGGTCCTGCAGACCCACCTAGGCTACCTTAGCATCCATCTGTAGTTATCACTCAGGTATATCCCTTATGGGCTATGATGCACCCAGAATAGTGCATATTTTGTTTTGGTGCAATGGTAACATGATGTATGTGAAAGGGGGTGTTTGGACCCATAGGCAGATTTTGTACCACCACCCGACCCACCCTTTGTGGCTCACAGTGGGAGACAGGCAGCAGAGGGGAGCCCTCACCCACAGTCATGCTGGGGAACAGACACCCTACAGGGCAGCCAATGCAGAGCTGTACACATCCCTAGGGCAATGGCAGGAAGACAGTAGGCCTTGAAATGCTCAGCTGCCCCCCCCCACCAGCAGCAAGCACAGTGAGTCACCAGCCACTGCACCCTGCAAGGTATTCCAGCCCCACACATATAACTGCAGACAGACTGCTAACTAGTCCACAGTGCATGATCCTGCAAGAGATATGTGCACCCAAAAGCTGGGATATAAACAAACCCACCAAGCAGATAAATCAGTGATTAAGCCCCAGAGAAGAGAACCCATACATTTCACGGGGGGAGGGAGACACAATATAGCACTATGGGGGAGCCTAGCCATGCCGTGGTCACTGCTCAGTCAGGGTGAGGATGACCTCCCAGCAGGACATATCATGGTCAGGCACTACAATGTCCAAGCCATTGCCCTATGCCCTGTGCTGATGCATCCAGGTCAGGCCACCCTGTCCAGGCTATACCCACAGTACCTTGCTCCTCATTATGCACATTGGCAGGCCAATACTGGCAACAGTGCTAGCAGTGTGGGCTGAGGAAGGTGTTAGCAGCCACCACACACTGGATAGACAGACACACACTCCCCACACCTATGCCAGCATTGTGCAGCTATAGAGGTGTTTGGCAGCCCTGGCCACCGCACCAGTCCTGGGCACAGTGCAGGCATGGCTATGGTATGCAATACTGTTGGGGTCACTCCCCAGGGTGGCAAACACTGTCAGACACCAGACCTGAAGCAGACTCCACAGACATCAGAAAGGTTGCTATGATGCAGCTCAATCAGCAAATTGTGCTTAACTTATTGCTATGCATGAGATATATATTCATTAGAGATATCCTGCCAACCTGACTGGTTTGTGGCCCTCCAGAGCTGGATTTGGAGACCCCTGCCTTACACCTCTGTCATTTAAGATTGTGAGTGGGCAAGGTGCAGATGTCCAAGACATCAAAAAGGTTAGATAGAATGTGTCACATTCCTCCTCACTTCTCACCACCATCAAAATATTGTCTATTAGACAACTTTTTGGTGGTGGTGAGAATCGAGGAGGAATGTGATACATTCTATATACCCTTTCGATGTCTAGGACATCTGCACCTTGCCCACTCACAATCTTAAATGACAGAGGTGTAAGGCAGGGGTCTCCAAATCCAGCCCTGGAGGGCCACAAACCAGTCAGGTTGGCAGGATATCTCTAATGCATATATATCTCATGCATATTCATTAGGGATATCCCGAAAACCTGACTGGTCTGCGGCTCTCCAGGACCAGGGTTCCCTACCCCTGTATTAGAGGCAGCATAGAACCTGAATGGTGTTTGGCCCTCCAGGACTGCATTTAGGAGACTCTGCTCTAGGTAATGCACATGTTTATGGTGTCTGTACTCTGTAGGGTACAATGTAGGTGTTTTGGGCATGTTTATGTCATCTGCAATAAAGGTTCTGTCTGTATTTGCAGGTTTTAGTAGTGGGTAAAATATGGGGACTGGGTTGACAGGAACCACAGCTGGTATTTGAACCTGTGATCTTCTGCTCCTAAACACACTGGCTGCGTGCACTGCACCACTGTGTTGCCGCAGAGGTAATGCATTCCATGGAGATACCATGAATGTTTGTCAGACAGGGCCTGTCTGTTGCAGTGCATAGCACCCACCTACACAGAGCTAAGCCATGGTCTGCTGTGGGAAGCAGCCACTGGCCCCTCCACCACCAGTACTCCTCTGCCACCATACTGACATGCCCTTCTGCTGGTGGAGCGCAGTCTCAGGCCATCCAGTATGCAGGTAGGTGGCTGCCTATGGTGCAGGTTCTTGGGTAGAGGTGCCTGCATAGCTGTTCACGCTCCCCCCCAGCGCCGCCTGCCAATGTTCTGTGCCCTTGGGGGTACCTGCTGGGTACTATCCCCTGTGACACTGTGGGAGACACACTCATGCCCATGTTGGGCCCTCATCAGTTGCTGTCTGGCTGCTCTACTGTTTCAGCATTCCCATGGGCCACCTAGGCATCACCCTGGTCCGCACTGTGGCACAGCTGCACCACAGCATGTGCCGCCTGCAGCCCCCTGTGTCCCCTTGTCCAGCATCTGTCCAGTTGCCCATTCTGACATGCCCACCCTGCTGTTGCGGAACATGTGCATGCCATAGGAAACCTGTCCAATGGAGAGGGAAAATCCTGATCAGCGCACTTTCACTGTGGGCTCATTCACCTTGTATGGGGAAGGAGCATAGACCCTTCAAAAATTCATATCTTAGTTTTGGAGCTTTCTCATGAGTGTTTTTTGATGTTTTCCATTAATATCACTATTGGCAAGCTTGGTTATGTTTTTTTTTCCATTTCGTTCAGGTCATTTTCAATGTTTATTTGCCCTTTTGTTCCATGCACAAAAACTGCACATGTATCACACTTATCACTTTTTGTAGGTTTCTCTGGTTTTGCTGTACTTTGCTGACGGAAATGGTTTCTTTTCCCTTTAAATCTGCTCTAACGCCTGGGTTTCACTGGTGTTAGTTTTCAGCCCCGGATTCCACGGCATTAGTGTGCAGGGAGCCTCTCCCCTCCCACTCTCTGCCCATTGACCCTCTCTCTCCGCCCATGGGGAGCCTTCCTCCTCCCTCTGGGAGCCTTTCTCCGCCCTCAGTGCTCATTTGCACCGCTGTGCGTGTTATCGCGCGCTAAGGTACCTTAGCGCCCGGTAACGCGCCTTCATCGGGCAATATGGTACCTTATCGCCCGATAACGTCGCCGGGCGCACATTAAGGCTGCTTAGTAAACATACCCCTAAGTGCCAATATTGCTTTAGCGCTCAATAGTGATTGGTCTCTCTACTAAGATCTGTCACTGAAAAGACCAACTTGCTGTTTAATGAATGTATAGATAGATAGATATTAAACCTCATACAATCCTAAAATGGTATATTTCATAAACACTGGTAAATCAGGGTAATCTACTCAAAGAAAAAAACAAACCTCAACTATCAGATCATTAAGTATTAATTCATATTCTCTTTTCTGTGTATTTTGTCTAAGTATGAACCTCATGCATCCAATCAATATGGCTCATCAATGTCACTGGTAGAATTTTGGAATAGAGGACTATAGTTGGTGAGCCACAATTTTAACACAGGGGTTAAGATTATATTTCAAAGTGCAAATAACATTTATTAGGGGTGTGTAGACCAAAATTTTCATTTTGTTTCGTTTTCTGTGCCATTTATAGGGTTTTTCCTTTTTTTTTCTTTCAGGGGCAATGTCAGTAGTGCACACTATTGTGCAATTCTATATGCTATTGTTTAGTAGTGTGTACTATACCTCAATAACACCCATTATTGCACAATGGTGCTCAGATAGTGAGTCCTCTTGATGACACTGTAAAGAAATGACATTTTGCAGTATTTTACTGTCATTTCACTTAAATCGACATGAAATGCCATTTACATTTCCCATGTTATTTCAAGCAAACGCCCGTCCATAGCAATAAATGATCTCTCACAATTCAGGAAAGCCATAAAACTCCATTTATTCCTATCATACTACTCGCAATCCAACTGTTCCCCTACACCTTGCACAAACACAACCACCCAACAGCTTTAAGAATGTAAAAGCGACACTAGTAAGCTGTCATTGTTCAGATGTAAATAGTTCAATGTTATGAATCCCAGTTACTGTGTCCTGTTTGATGTAAGCATAAGGCACTTCCCTCCTTGTGTAAAATTGTTAACTATAAACCGCACTGCTGTGAAATAGCGCGGTATAGAAAAGCTAGAAATAAATAAATAAATAAAATTTACACATGTAGATCTTAGGAAGCTGATTTTAGAAACCTGCTACAATATGTACAGATTTTAAGAAGCTGTGGTTCTGGCATGGATAGGATGTGGTTTGGGTAGGCCAAAAATAGATGTGTAGTCCCCATTATAGAAAGGGAATACATGTAGTGGCCAAAAATGTTGTATGTCAGCCTTTACACTTCCCCAATGCATGCACAAGTGTCAGCTTGAAGAGACAGGTACAACAACCAATCACACCACCATCCCTCTTCTGACATTACACCAACAAAACAACCCTTATATGACATAGCATTGATGTCCCTGACCCATCCAATACTCCTTCCTCACTTAGAATCATAGCCCCCAACCTCTCAATACTCTCCCCCCATCTCATGATCATATTCCATTCCTACCCCCCCTGACACCCCTTTTGCTCTTATTGGGTGTCCCTGGTTGTCTAGGGGGAGTCTGAACAATTCTCAGTCTCTCCTGCTCCATTCTGATCTGGTCTCAAAGGGGAGGCTACCACAGTACTACCGCTAGGCTTCACAGTGCCATGTTGAACCCAGAGCCAAATGGAGCAGTAGTGACTGGGCATCACTCCTGCTCCCCCTAGACCACCAACGGCTCCTGATAGCTGGGCGGGCAGGGGTGGGGGATGGAATGTGATGATGTTTAAGTGGGTGTCAAGAGTGCCATACTTGGAGGGGAGCAGAAAGTGTAATGCCGTTGCTCTTTTAAATGTAACCCACATATTCAGTGCTGGTGTCATATTTGGCAATGTTTGGCTGGATAGCTCCACTGGCTAAAGTTTGGCCAGCTATTTTTTGAGTTTTGCCTCTGCCTAGTTAACTCTGATTTCCACCCCCGCTCCATCCCCAAAATATCCTGATGCTAAGCAGGTAGTGTTTGGGTGTTCAGCGACCCTAAATGCTTTAATGCTGCTGAATATAGCACTGACCACGGTTTAACCGGTTAGGAGATCTGCCGGTCTTGAATATGCCCACCTGAGTTTTTGCCTCAGGTGTCTTATAAACTGCTGTTTTTGTAGTAACTGGGTACTTGGTCTACCGTTACCTATTATCTTTAAGAATATATTGCAGTCAGGACCATGCCAAGCTAGAAATGCGCCCTGTGCATTTAACAAATTTGGTGCCCCCTCCACCCAGCCACGTTCAGAGAGAAGCCCTGTGTGACATCAACACCCGCTTCTGCTTGCGCCCTGTGCGGTCCCACTTCTCGTACAGACCTTGGTGCAGCTCTGCAGTGGCGCTTCTGTCTGGGAGGGGGGTATATACAGTATTTAAAGAGTGCTCTAACATCTCTTCTCCCACAGATTTTTTAGCTTTCTCTGTAGATAATTTACTTTTGGTGCCTTCCTTCAAGTTTGCCCTCTTCTCCTGTAAGCATGAGTACGCTTTTTCTTGCACTGCCCCCAGGATGTTCATTAAGAAGCTAATTTTATAAAGTCATTTTAGCATGCATGTGGCCATATACATGCCTATAATGGCAGGCTATAAATCCACCTCTTCAAGGCTGCTTTTGGGATCTCAACTCCCTTATTCTCCTGTTTCACACCCATGAGTCTTTTAATCATTTTCTTCAAGAACTACACTACCACCTTGTTTGTTCTGTTTGTTTGTCTTGGATAGATTGTAAGCTCTGTGAGCAGAGACTCTCTCTTATGTATTTATGCACAGCACCGTGTACACCTTATATCGCTATACAAATGATAGGTATAGTATTAGTAGTATCAGAGACATGTTTCCTAGAGTATGCTACCTGGCTTGTGTGGGGGTAGAGCACGATTTGGGCACCATGCTAAAACTTAGCATAGGGCCCTGGGTTAAAACACCTGGACTACCCGGGCAGTGCACGTCTGGGTGGGGCATGGGCACTCCCGCTACAACATTGCTACTGTGGGCCTTGAAAACCCATGCCATCTGTGCTTGGCGGGGAGCAACTACAGCCAGCACAATGGGTGGTGCTAGTTGCTCCCCACAGAGGTATTAATGCCACAAACTGTGCTAGATTCAAGGGAATGTCTGTCTCCACCCCCCTGCATCTAGCACAGTGCTCTGCACTAGTAAGGCAGCTGAAACCCTCATTACCAGTGTGGGGGCTTAGTAAACGTGCCTCTTAGTACCTATCTTTGAAGGTATACAAATTTGCATGTGATTTAATCATCAGTAGGGTTTAATTTTATATGGCTTGCTTTATTAATTTTATAGCTGGAAATTTAAAAAAAAATAAAAAATAAAGGCAAAGCTAAAACTGAGCCAAGTAGAAAAAGTATATTGCTAGTGCAGTTGAGAGGACAGTATATTATTGCTAGATATTTGAACTCTTCATGACCTTGAGACGACTTACCACAAGCACTAAAATGCTGTAATTTAATGTTTGCTATTTGCTGCCTTTTATCGTTCATGCTGACAGGCCCACAGAAAGCCTCACTGCTACCTTATAATTCTAGTCCTTGCTCTTTTGCTGATTATGTGGGAAACTAGAGTTGAAATGAGGCATTAAAGGAATGACTCTTACAGCAATCAAATGTTATATTAGGTGATATCCATGTAGCACCCTCCTGCCTTGAACTCTCTGTAGTTCCTCCCTGCTTTCATATGTGTCATCAAGAAGTACCGAGGACCTTGTGGAAGTGTGGTGTCAGTTCAGCTGTAGCCTTCCCAGCACGGTTGCCTCAGCCTGTCACGACTGGATGCGGTTGCTCTCTACTCTCAACTACATGACTGTAAAAAGCAACTGGAGCGCAGAGCGGGCTTTGGTCAGCAAGAAAGTGGAGAGGACAAGGACTTGCTTTCAAAGCTACCTGGACTGAGAAAGAAGGTGAAGGGAAAGCGCTGCAGTGGCTCCTGAAACGAGTGGCCTGCCTGCTTATGTGTGCAGTGACTGCTGAGACCGACTGCCTACTCCTGTTATCAGCGACCACAGAGCGTTTTGTCTCACAGAGTACGGGGCAGGATCCTATTGAAGAGAGATTCTGCGGGACATGCCTAACTCTTTTCACCCACACAGAGAGGAAGAGATCTGAGTTACACTCTTGAACTTTTCAATGAGTCCTCAGAAGTACTCCATTCCTCAGTACTAAAAAAAGAATCACTCCTCTGTTTCCTAGTAGGGGTGTGCATTTGGTTTCTCTTGGGTGCCTAAAAACTTGTACATATGGAATTGTATCTGTGCAATAATGTATACACAATCAGTGTTACACATTTTTAAATTCATAGGTGCATATAATGTGTGCCTAAAAAATGAATATGTCAAATGAACATGAAGAATGGCCAAAATCAAGTGAAATTTTATTTTAAATAAGCACGAAACAAACTTTTCTTTGGCTGTGCACACTCCTACTTCTTGGGGGATCTTGAAGATTACAATAGGGCTCATGCAGACCAAAAATGTTTGCTTTGTTTAGTTTCTCATATTGTTAGAAGACATTTTTGTTTTGTTTTAATTTCAGCACTTGCTATCTGCCATTAATAGTGCACAGTACCTCTTAATACTTGTACATTATTAAATCATAAAATGCACTGTTTTGTAGTAAAGCACACTGTTAAGCAATAGCGAGGAATATTAACAACAGATAGGAAGTAATTACTTTTGAGGGTTTTTTCCTTTCATTTCATTTGAAAACAGCATGAAATGTCATTTCAAAGGAATGTACATCCATAGATTGCAGTGAGACACAAATTCTGGGTTGTTTCCAAATTTATACTCATGAATCTCCAGCACCATATCCCAGGGGCAGAAGAGGCTTTGATGTGCACATCACAATCAGATTCTGGCATTCTGATGTTATTGGGTACTTGGAACAGACACCTCCCCCCCACCCGCCCGCCCGCCCGGGCCGTCACAAGAAGGCACACGCAACAAGCATACCTTTGCTGGTTTGCTGCACAGCCTCCTCTCCATACCCAGCAGCTCTTCCCTTCCAGGTGATGTCTCCTGAGAACAGCTGCACTGTCTTCCTGGTTGGCACCAGGGCAAGTTACATCAACCACCCTGCCCTTGGTACGCCACTGGTATGTGCGATTACTGCAGTTGCTTTTAGTGGACCTGGGGGGTGCATGGTGTGGCGGAGTAGCCTAATGGTCAGTGCACTGGCTTAAAAACCAAAGAGCCAGTGTTTGATTCCCACTAACAGGCCTTGAGTAAGTCACTTATACTCCATCACCTCAAAAAAACCCTCCAAGTTATCAATGTCCCTGTTTAATGTACATGTTTAAGTTACAGTGTAAACTAATTTGACTGAACTGATAATGCAGTATTAAAAACCTGTTAAATAAATAAAGTTTATTAATCAATGAATGAATATTACTGGGCCTGGCTACTGGGCTAAATAACATATCTTTGAGGTTATAATGGGTTCATTGTTGATTTGAGGTTTACCAGGTCTTGTTACCAGTAAATTGTGGTGAACAGATGGAGGTCAGGTCATAAACAGTGATCAATGTCAGTGGCGGGTGCGGAGATTAATTGTGGGGCCTTATTTGCATAAGGAACCTCATTTGTGTAAATATTTGCATAATGTTAACATGTGCTTTTAGTAAACATGCCTCTTAATGAGAATCTGGATAAAGAAAGACTAACAGATTTCTACATTACTACATTGCAGTGCCACCACCAGGCCCATTAGGAAGTACTATAAACACTGACCATTTAGAACCCATAGCAAATCCACTGTATCATAACAGCACTGCCAGAACTCACAAAGCACCAAACCCTACCTATGAAAAGGCAACACTGCAAATATTAAACCAGTACATCTCAGAGAATATAACTATATCTCACTGGGGGAAAGAGAACAAGTAGGACTGTCAAATAGAAACGATATGAACAGAATACCTCAACTTGGTTACACATGCAGAACATAGACCGTCACCACACAAAGAACAAGGGATCACAATTTAGAAATACAAAGATAATAATTAAACTGGGAACCCCAAAAGTCAAACATGAAATGTACAACACTGGAGAAATAAAACTATAAATTAATTTCCGCTTGCACTAAACAAAAACGCAAAGATGTTAGCGATACGCATTTCCCAGACCTGACATATTCCAGTTAATAAATTCAAAATAAAAAGTATTTTTCTACCTTCTGTTTGGGATTTTATTTTTCAGCTGTAATTGCTCCAGTCACTTTCTTCTGGTTTCTTCGTGTCTTCTGCGAGCTATCCATTTGTCCTTTCTTCTCTTTTAGATTTTTTCCATTCTCTCTCTATATGCTTTAATAAACTGATCTTTCCCCTTTTGCTCTTTCCCCATTTCTTTCCTTATTCCTTTATCATCCACTCAGATTTCATCCTTCCATTCTCAGTCCCCACTTACTCTCCCAATACCCAGCCCATCGTAGACTTTTCTTCCCTCCCACACAAAATATTGTTTCCCCTCTCCATTCTCATTCCCCATCCCCAACCCTTTCTAGTCCTCCCCCAAAATCAGCTCCCTTATAGTTCTAGACCCACCCAACATCTGCTTCCTTCTAGTCCCAATCTCCCACGCCCTCACATCAGCCCATTTCCAGTCCTAGTCCCCCATATGCTTTTTTTCCAGTTCCATTCCAGCTCCCATCAGCTCATTTCCACTCCAAGCTCCCCATGAGCCAATTTCCAATCCTAGCCCCCTTGTCAGTCCATTTCCATCCCTATTCCAACTCCCCTCAGCACGCTTCCAGTCCTATTCCCCCATTAGCCATTTCCAGTCCTATTCCAGCCCATCACCCATTTGCAGTCCAAGCTCCCCCATCATCCCATTTCTAGTCCTAGCCCCCCATATGCTCTTTTCCAGTTCCAGTCCTAGTCCCCTCTTCAGCCCATTTCCAGTCCTGTTCCAGCCCCCATCAGCCCATTTCCAGTCCTAGCCCAACATATACTCTTTTCCAGTTCCATTCCAGCCCCCCATCGGCCAATTTCCACTCCAAGCTCCCCCTTCAGCTCATTTCCAATCCTAGCCCCCTCGTTAGCCCATTTCCAGCCCTATTCCAGCCCCCATCAGCCCATTTCCAGTCCTATTCCAGCTCCCATCAGTCCATTTCCAGTCCTAGCCCCCCATATGCTCTTTTTCAGTTCCATTCCAGGCCCCCATCATCCCATTTCCACTCCAAGCTCTCCCATCAGTCTATTTCCAGCCCCCTCATCAGCCCATTTCCAGTCCTAGCCCCCCCCCCCAATCACAGTCCATTTCCAGTCCAGGTCCCCCCCCCATCACAGCCTAGTTCCAGTCCTAGCCCCCCCCCCACCATCACAGCCCATTTGCAATCCTAGCCCTCCATCACAGCCCATTTGCAGTCCTAGATCCCCTCATCACAGTCCATTTCCAGTCCAAGTTCCCCCCGATCACAGCCCATCCAGTCCTAGCCCCCCATCACAGCTCATTTGCAGTCCTAGCCCCCCCCCGATCACAGACCATCAAGTCCTAGCCCCCACTCCTCTGAACAGCCCCACAGCTCTCTAAGGGGCTTCAGAGAGAGCTGGGGAAGCCCAAGCGAGGCCCCTGCTCCCTCTGCACAGCCGCCAGTGTGAAGAGCCTTTTCCTTCATGCTGGTGGCTGTTTCTGTGAAGCCACGAATGCCGGTTTCATAGAGTGTAACGATAGCATTGCATCATCCCCAGTACTCTGCACAATCAGAATGATTGTAGCAGTGAGATGTTAACCCTGGGATCCCTGGTTCTTGCCCACTACTTTTTTTTTTTTTTTTAATTCTTTATTTTAGCTTTTAAACAACAGACACCAACCAATACAATAACAATATAAACAACCAACAAAGCAAAAGAAAACTAGAAAATAATAATAACTAACAGCACAGAAGAAATGAGTCCCCACACCCCCACATCACCCACCCACCCGCCCACCGGACCCTCTGGGGAATAAGAAGCTCCTCTACCAACTCCCGCAAACCCACTCTTACAAAACCTCGGGAAGAAAATTACGGGGGGCTCTCAGTAAGAGCTCCAGTTCCCACCTGAGAGCGGGCAACATATTGATCCAACAAGAACCATCTCGTAATGTTCAACTCCCGGCTCTCAGGTTGATGTAGTTTGCTATACGTTTTTTCTAACTTAGAGTAATAGCATAATAAATGCCACCATTTTCCAGAACTCAGATCCTGAAAGTTTTTCCAGTGTTCCAGGATCGTTTTTAGGGCAATGGCCAGCATGTAGTTTAACAAAAAGCTCTCATCTTTAAGCTTGCCCGAATGAAGCTCTAAGGACCGCAGAAAAAACAAATCCTTCGTCCCTATCAAGGGGAGATTTAAGACACAACATATTTTAGGCAAAACTTGTCTCCAAAACTGCTGCACTAAGGGGCAATCAAAAAACATATGAGAAAAGGTGCCAGCCGCCCCTTGGCACGACCAACACCTACCCGTGGCCTCCTTGTCCCATTTGGCTAGCTTCACTGGTGTAATATACGCCCTGTGTAAGAAAAAAAACAAAGATTGTGTAATTGCAGCTGAGTGGGAAACTCGAGTAATGGGGCCCCATAGGATTTTCCAATTGGCAGGGGAAATCTGGCGAGACAGGTCCGATTCCCACACCCGAGTTAACCCTACGAATCTGTCAGCTGCATATTCTCTCCACAAGGCATAAAGTTTAGAGGCAACTCCCGGCTGATCCGAGATATCCTTTAGTCCCTTCAATAATCTCCCTTCCGGGATGAGATTCGCCACGCTGACATTAGAGGCTTCTATACAGTGTTTAAGCTGAACCCACCTATAAAAACTGGAGTCTGGGAGGGAGAACGTCCCCTTTAAGGAGGCAAAATCTTTCCAACCATCCGGTCCAACCAGGTGACCTAGGGACCAAATACCAGAATCTTGCCACTTCTTCCAAGCGAACATTCTGCCCCGTATTCGGAATCGCGGGTTCCACCAAAGCGGAAGCTGGTAAGAAGGAGGATCTTCTGCAGCAAGCAAATTAGCCAGATTCAAATAAGCCTCTTGCGTGGACCGGATCACCCGCCCGACACACGACCACTCCGGATGCCGAGAACCTAATAAGTTGGAAAGGGGGTAGGGCGCGGCCAGGCGGGCCTCCAACTCCACCCACGAAGGCCGGACATCCTGTTCCCCGCAAACCAACCATCGCGCCCCTTGTTTTAAAAGGAAAGCCTGATGATATCCCAAGAAGTCAGGGAAGTGAACTCCGCCCTTCTCCCTAGGAGCTTTAAGTTTTTTAGCAGCAATGCGAGATGGGCGCCCATTCCACAGAAAATGCAAAAGACTATTTTCCAGTTTCTTATATAGTGGAAGGGGAAGCAAAAAAGGGAGCATGCTCAAGACATAGTTAATCTTGGGCACTAGAGTCATTTTAATTACTTCCAACCTACCCCACCAGGACAACTGTAAGGGAGACCACGACAAGGATCTTTGCCGAATCAAGTGCAGTAACTCCTCCCCATTCTTTTGAATCATGGTATCAATCGAGGCATTGTACCACGTTCCCAGATATTTTATGCTGTCTGATTCCCACTTGAAGGGAAAGGGCGCCATCTCAAGCGCAGAGGGGTAGTTATTTAGAGGGAAAGCCACTGATTTGGACCAGTTAATTTTATAGCCAGAGACCCTGGAATAACTCTCGATCAGAGTTAGGATGTGTCGAATCTCCGCCGGTTGAGTAAACAAAAGGATATCGTCAGCATAAGCCGAGAGTTTTATCTGAATATCCCCCACCGTTATGCCTTGAATGTCAGTACTTTGTCGGATAGCAATAGCTAGAGGCTCCAACGCAAGGTTGAATAACAAGGGAGAGAGAGGGCATCCCTGCCTGGTGCCCCTATGAAGGGAAAAGGGGCGGGACAGTAGGCCATTCACACGAATACAGGCAAAGGTATTAGCATATAGTATTTTAACTTTGTTAATAAAGCCATCTCCCAGCCCAAACCAATTCAGGACAAAAAATAGGAACGGCCACTCTAATCGATCGAACGCTTTCTCAGCATCCAAAGAGAGGGCGACATACGGTGTGTTAACTGCCGATACACTCTCCAACAGGTTGCAGAGAAGGCGACCATTATCCGCAGTGGATCTCCCGGACACAAACCCACATTGGTCTGGGTGGACCAACTCCCCGATAACTGTGGCAAGTCTCTTAGCTAAAATGCTAGCATAGATTTTATAATCTGCATTCAGGAGTGATATAGGTCTATAATTGGCCACGCGACTAGGGTCTTTACCTGGTTTTTCAAGAACCGAAATAACTGCTTCCAAGAAGTTACCCGTCTGGGAATGATCCTTCTCTAACTCCATGAAATATACCAACATGTGAGAAACCAGATCAGCGCTAAAAACCTTGTAAAATTCCGAGGGGATCCCGTCCGGTCCCGCGGCCTTTCCCGGGGAAGCAGCTTTTATTGCCTGAATAAGTTCGTCCTGCGCAATAGGTCTACCAAGATGCAAGGCAAGGGACTCCCCTAAAATAGGATGCGCTAGATTCTCAACAAAACTAGAAAAGTCGACTGTACCCGTCGTCAGTTCAGAGGCATAAAGCTGTTTATAGAATTTGGAAAACTCGCCTGCAATCTGATCGCTATGGGTGAACCGAGCAGAACTGTCATCACCCTGGCTGCCAATAGCTTTCCAGCTTTGTTCCGCTCAACATGAAACCGAGCCGCTTGCTTTAGTAAGAGATGCTCCACTTCGGAACTGAGCACCTCGTTGAACTGAAACCTTAACCTTTGCAACCGAGACAAAAGGCCCGGGTCTTGATGTCGGTTCCACAGGCGTTCACCTGCCCGAATTTGGGCATCCAGAGCCTCCAGTTGGGCCTTTTGTTTCTTCGATTCCCTGATGCTAAAGCTCGTAATGGAAGCCCTGAGAGAGGCCTTCCAAGCCTCCCACCAAGCCCAACTAGCAGTATCCCCAAGCTTATTGTTGGCAAAATACAAGGTTATGGCCACCCGAATTTCCTCCTGGAACTTAGGGTCTGCCAGGAAAGCCCTGTTGAAAGACCAAGCCCGGCTGGGACGCTCCAGCTCAGCAATATCAACAGACAATGATATGGCCGCATGGTCAGATACCGTCTGGCTTAAAATTTCGGCAGCACAGTTGCCCGAGACCAGGGATTTAGACATTAAGAAAAATCTATACGAGAAGAGGACTTGTGAACTGGAGAGAAAAAGGAGAAGTCCCTCTCCCTAGGGTGGAGCAATCTCCAAACATCTACTAAACCACAAGAATCCATAAGAGCAGAGAGCGCTACATTCGCACGGAGGGGACGCTGAACCCTCCCAGGGTTCCGATCAACCAAGGGATCCCTTACCAAGTTGAAGTCGCCTCCCATAATTATGTGGGTCCCGCCCTCCTTCTGGATAACCCCACTCAAGTCCCGGAAAAAACCAGGATCATCCCTGTTGGGACCATAAACATTCAACAGGAGTAAACTTACCTCGCCCACCATTAAATGCGAAAAGGCCCACCTCCCATCGGAGTCGTGCCGCGCTTTTAAACACTGAAAAACCAGAGAGGAACTCATCAGCGTGGCGACCCCATTTTTCTTAGCAGGCGCAGGGGAAGATCCCACTAACTTATAATGATTGTTTTCTAACTTAAGCGTTTCTTGTGGAGAGAGATGCGTTTCTTGCAGGAGGATCAAATCGGCATGCTGGCGCTTACAATACGCTAGAATCTTTTTGCGCTTTATCGGGGACGTAATTCCCTTCACATTGAGGGATATAATCTTCAGCCCGCTAGCCACCCCCCCAGATAACTAAAATACCATGAGAGTCAGGAGAAGCAGTTCCGTAATACAGGTTGTAGAAGTCCCCAGAGGGCCAGTCCCTCCCCCCCACCCAACAAAGTTTAAACAAAAATATAAACCATCTAAGTGGGTCAGACAGCTGGACCACTATTACCGCATAGGGCAGCCCCGACCCCCCTTAACCCGCTACCCACCCCCATCTTAACAAAAAACTAATTGTCATCACAGAAAATCACCAACATCATCATTCTTGCCATCCCACTAACATCCCTCAAGGCCCTTTCCCAAGGGCACTGCTACCAGTAAACCTCAGCAACCAGAATCAACCGGTATATAAATAGGATCTTAGCGAATGGGAACAAGGGATAACATACAGGTGGCCCTTAAAGGGGACCAAAAGGAGGTGCAATAGCTTAGAGTCCCGCATCCTGTTTATAAGACATATATAGTGACAGAAACATTATATAGCTGCCTCCTGGGACACAGATCGCCAATGGACCGTATACCCACCAGGCGGGGGGAAACCCCGCTCTCAGCGGACTGGTGGTAGGCTTCAGAGTACACTGCCCACCTGAACCCCCTCACCATGAGCAAACGCACCAAAGGTGCCAGGGGTCCGCACAATGAGGGGAGAAAAAAGAAAGGGAAGGGACCCAGTCTCTGGGGTACCAAGCAGTCTCCCTAAACACTTCAGGCGTCACTGAAAACTCCAACACACGAGGCCATCAGTTTTGTTGCATCTGCAGAGCCTCCTGTTCCTCGACGAAATGCTGTAGGGCCATAGGGTCGTCGAACGACTTGGTGGCGTTGTTCAAAGTGACCTTGAACCTCGCAGGGCTGAAGAGGCCGTATCTCGCTTGAAGGCGCTGTAGTCTGGGCCGCATTGCCAGAAATTGCTTCCGTTTCTCCACCGTACGTTGACAGAAATCGGCATAGAAGAAAACACGTTGCCCCTCATGTTGTAAAGGCTGCCTCGCCTTGGCCGCAGCGAAAATCTGAGAAACCTGCTGGTGCCTTAACAGGCAAAAGATGAAAGGACGCGGAGATTTACCGTGTGGGTTAGGGGAAGTCGGAATGCTATGCGCCCTCTCAACTTCCAACGGGCGAGCAAATTCAATATTGAGCAGCTTGGGGATAAAAGTCTCCAGAAAGTGTATCGGATCGCTGCCTTCCGCACCTTCCTTTAGGCCAACGATCCGGATGTTATTTCGCCTGGCCTTGTTGCCCATATCTTCCAGGCTCTCTTCGAGCCGACAAATCTTGCGCAAGGCCGGAGAAAGTCTCTGAAGTTGTTCCTGATGACCAGCCACTGCTAGTTCTACCTTGTCCACCCTGGTAGTGAGGGATTGCATTTGTGTGCTGAGTTCCTTCAGGTCTGCTTGTAGCTCCATGAGCGAGTCCCCATTGGCATCCACACGACTGTGTATGGCCCTCACTTCCTGCAATAATTCTTGCATCCCCTCCGCGGCCGTCGATTGTGATGCCGTTTTGTTCGGCGAGAGCGGGTCCGTCTTAGTTCTTTTAGACCCCGTTGTCGCGGGGGGATTAAAGTCCAGGCGAGTTTGTTTGCTCCCAGCCATCATCCGATCTTCCTGCCACGCAGAATCACCTCTCAGCAGTAAGCAATAGTCGGGAAAAAAAACAGGATTAAGTGTCGGGGGCCCGGGAGAACAAATCTTACGCCGCCATGCTGTGCCCGAGCTTGCCCACTACTTTAACCATTAGACTAGTTCTAGATGTCCAGGTTCTAAAATACTATTCTGAGAACATCTACTGTATATAGCTGCCCCTGCAGACGTCCACTTCAAGCATTTCAATATTTGTGAAATTGTGTCTGCATCTGGATGTAACTGCCTTTTTTTAGACATTCTGGCTGAGACATCCCAGATTGCACTTGGACACTCTTTCTAAAATGCCCTTCCACTTGTGGTGAACATAAAAACATAAGAAATGCCATACTGGGTCAGACCAAGGTCCATCAAGCCCAGTATCCTGTTTCCAACAGTGTCCAATCTAGGTCACAAATACTGGCAGGTTCTCAAAAAGTTACACAGGTTCTACAATGATTGTGCTAGGGTAGACAGTGCATTTCCTGGGTCCTCTTTAATAATGGTTATGGACCTTTCTTCCAGGAACTTGTACAAACCTTTTCTAAACCCAACTACACTAACAGCTTTTACTACATCCTCCGGTATAGGCAGCAGGGGTAGTGGATCATTTTTTTGGCTGCAGGGGCCAAACAAACCAATCTCCAACCCTGCTTCCAAGCTCCCTATTGCTAATGTTGTGTTGGGCAAAATATTGGTGTGGCCATGGCCCCTGTTGCCCACCCCTTTCTGCTACATACGACATGCAGAATATTCCTGAAGCTGGCCTATACTGTTCATATATGGTTATACTTTTCTGGGTTTAACCTTTTCTGTGCCGCTTTCTTACTGAAATCCTAGCTCCTGAAATCACAAATATGTATTGCCATTTTATTTTGATGTGCTCATTGGCTCACAGACAAAGGAGTCGGGTGCCCTGTTAAGTACTAGACTCAGAAATCTATTCACAGGTCACACCCCAGAATGGGGCTAAATCAAACATTACCAGTTGATAATCTGAAATTTTTACCTGAGTTAACAAAAATTGGGTCTGCCTCAAGAATGCAATAATAAAAGCTCGTATGGAAGAGCAGATTGGATAGGCCATGTTGTCTTTTTCTACCGTCATGTTTCTATAAATTGATAGAGCTCTTGAATGTTGAGCTGTGGGAAAGAAAGAGTTTTTAATCTTTCTCTAAAATGCAATATGCCATACAAGAAAGATGTTATTCTTGTTTTCTATGCCTGATCAATTAATTCATCAAATTAAAATGTGTCACTGAAAACAAGATCATGGTAGTGCTGCTGGCAGTATGCACAGCATTTATTCCAGCTTGCATTGTACGTATTTCTGGGAAAACACTGCTTACTAATATTAAAAATGATTTCCGTTTACAGATCAATATTTCAGACTTGATTGTATTCTGTTAAGCTCAAATCAGCAGTTTTATTCCTGCTTACGAAAATGTTGCCTAGTTTCTATTAGCTGTTTATTACTTTAACTGAATATCCTTTTCCCTATCCCCCCACCAAAAGAAGTCTTCTGAAACTTTGGGGCCCTTTCACTAAAGTGCACTAGCCAGAGTGGAGGAAGTTTGATTCCCACTGGTGCTGCTGGTGACCTTGGGTAAATCACTTACCCCTCTATTGCCTCAGGTACAGACTTATATTCTAAGCCTTTTGGGGAAAGGGCAACACCTCCCTACCTGAATGTAACTTGCCTTGAACTACCATGGGAAAGATGTGAACTAAATACAAATAAATAATATACTTTTTTGCATGTGGTAAGTAGAAGCTGAGAATGCTAATACGCGAGCATGCCAATTACTACATGAAAAAGCACTTGGTAAGTGACCATCAAGTGCTAGGGAAGAAAGTGGGCAGTTTAGGGTGGTGTGGGCTCGATATCACATTGTGCTAGCATGAGGGCAGTTACCATGAGTTCAGCGGCAATGTGGCACCTAGCACAGTATACCTAACTGCACCTCTTAAGAGTGACGTTGGGTGTACCGTGTTAATCCTGCCATGCATTATGGCGCTCGATTGTGTGCTCTCTGCCACAAACATATTGGGCATAACCCTGAGAGGTAGCACATGACAGCTCCACCTACCGCATATTAGTTTTGCCAGTAATAGCATGATGAGGGCAGCTCTTTAGTTAAAGGGCCCCTTAGTTTCCAAAACTGGATTATAGTACATTTTAGTTTTGTGATCTATCAGAAAGAAAATTCTTAGATAAAGAAATATTGAGCCTCATCACAAAATATCTCAACAGATGTCTTAATAATGAATGTTTAAGATTTGCAGTATACAACATTGTCCAGATATTTGTATTAAAGGATCCCAAACATAAGTCAAATTCACTAAATGGCTCTTTTCAGCTTAAATCTTTTATTTTTGAATCTGAATAGTAGGAAAGATGTGCAGTTTGCTGAATAACAAAGTTATTAATGCTGATATTCATCAGACTGTCAACATAAATAATTCCAATGGCCTAATTCACATAGGGTCAATATCCAAAAAGGTCTATGCAGTTATCTTTGAAGATAACTACATACAGTACATTGTTCATTTTTAATAGTCAGAGCTGAGGATTGTTTAATTTATTGGCAGGTCAGCTCTGGCCAAAAGATAGCTGCTTAAAAATAGGAGAGTTTGGAGGAATTCCAGGGATAAGGTTCAAAGAAAAGCAGATAACACCAACTTTCAGTGATATCCACTTATTTTTATCAATTTCACTGCTATATTAAACAGATAACTTATCCATTTAGGGACACATTTTGCACTTACCATGCTTCAACAGCAAAATTAACATGCAGTAAGTGTGAAGGATGTGCGCTAACTGTTGGGGAGATGCCAAGAATATCCCTTGTGGCTACTGCAGAGACAAATTCTTTACTATTTGTTTAATACCTATATGGTAATTGTAAATGAACTTAATGCCTCCTCTTGGGGAGGTGTTAAGTGCATTGGGGGAATTGCACAAGTGATGGTGTACAATGATTACCATGTGCTAACTGCAATGTGTAGTCTACACCAGGTCCGCATCCACAACCCTCCCAGCCCCTCACCATTCCACGCTAAGCAGTTATTATGTGATTGTTAGTGTACTGCTCTTTTTAGCACATAGAAACATAAAGACAGAAAAAGATCACATGGCCTATCTAGTCTGCCCTTCCATATCAACCACTACAACAGACCCTTTTTTTCCTTTAGAGAGCCTCTGTGTTTGTCCCATGCTTTTTTGAATTTAGATACTGTCCTCATCTCTACCTGGGAGTCTATTCCATGCATCTACCACTCTTTCCATAAAGAAATATTTCCACATATTACTCCAGGATCTATCTCCTTTCACCCTCATCCTATGTCCCCTCATAGCAGACCTTGCTTTCAATCGAAAGAGGCTCTCCTCCTGTGCATTTACGCATGGAAGTATTTAAACATCTCAATCATATCACCTCTGTCCCGCCTTTCCTCTAAAGTATACATATTAAGGTCCTTAAGTCTGTCCTCATATGCTTTATGATGAAGACCACTAACCATTTTAGTAGCCACCCTTTGCACCGACTTCAACCTGTTTATATCCTTTTGAAGGCGCAGTCTCCAGAATTGCACACAATACTCCAAATGAGGTTGCACCAAAGATTTATGCTGAGGGGCTATCACCTCCTTACTTCTGCTGGCCATTACTCTTCCTATGCACCCAAGCATCCTTCTAGCTTTTGCTATCATCTTTTCTGCCTGTATAGTACTTTAAGATCATCAGACACAATCACGCCATGGTCCCGCTCTTCTTTAGTGGACAAAAATACTTCACCCCTATACTATATTGCTGCAGCCCAAATGCATAACCTTGCATTTTTTTAACATTAAATCTCAGCTGCCAAATTCTAGATCATTCTTCAAGCTTAGCTAGATCCATCCTCATGTTATCTACACCTTCTTGTGTGTCTACTCTATGGCAGATTTTGGTATCATCCACAAAGAGGCAAAACTTACCCGACAGCCTTTTCGCTATATCACTAACAAAGATGTTAAAAAGAATCAGACCAAGAACAGATCCCTGGGGCACACCACTGGTAACATCCTTCTCCTCAGAGTGAGCTCCATTTACCTGTACCCTTTGTCGCCTCCCACTCAACCAGCTTCTAACCAAAGCAGTAACTTTAAGGTCCATCCCTAGGGTGCTCAGTTTGTTTATAAGTCGCCTTGCAGAATGGTGTCAAAGGCTCTACTGAAATCTAAATACAACACATCTAGAGCTCTCCCTCGGTCCAACTCCCTGGTCACCCAGTCAAAGAAATCAATCAGATTTGCCTGACAAGACCTGTCTCTGGTGAATCCATGCTGCCTCAGATCTTGTAATCCACTGGACTCCAGAAACATCACTATTTTCTCTTTCAGCAGCGCTTCCAATAATTTACTCACCACCGAAGGTAAACTAATCAGCCTGTAGTTTTCAACCACATCCTTACTTCCGCTTTTGTGTAAAGGCACCACATGAGCCTCTCTCCAGTCCTCTAGCACCACTCCCGACTCCAACAAGGCATTGAAAAGGTCAGTCAGTGGAGCTGCTTGAATGTCCCCAAGTTCCCTCAGTATTCTAGGGTGTATCCCATCCAGTCCGATTGCTGTGTCTACTTTAAGTTTAGCTAGCCTCTCATGAACACAGTCTTCTGAAAATTGTTCAAGATGCCCCTCACTTCTTTTCATGTGTGAGGATGTTTTCTGAGGTCCTGCTCCTGGTTCTTCATTTGTGAACACAGAGCAGAAATATTTGTTAAGCAATTCTGATTTATGCTCATCAGCTTCTACAGTACATATTCCTCCCCTTCACTCTTGAGCCTGACAATACCACTTTTGCCCTTCCTCTTCTCACTAACATATCTGAAAAATGTCTTATTCCCCCATTTAACTGTATTGGCTATTTCCTCCTCTTTTTGAATCTTTGCTTTCCTGACTGCTTTGCTAGCTTCTCTAAGTTTTTCCAAATATAGATGCCTGTCTTCCTCTCTCTGTGATCTCTTGTATTTCATGAAGGCCTCCCTTTTTTTCTTCACCTTTTCAGCTACTTCTTTCAAAAATAATAATGGTCTCTTTTTCCTTTTACATTCATTTACTTTTTTAACAAAAAGGTTGGTTGCCCTTAAAATATCCCTTTCAATTTTGTCCACTATTTTTCTACATCCACCAGCTGTTCCCATACCGCTAACGACTCTCTGAGGTACTGGGCCATTTTGGCAAAGTTAGTTTTCCTAAAGACCCTCACTTTTGAATGGATTTTAACAGACTTAGGGGCATGTTTACTAAACATTCCTAACGTGCGGGGCCGTGCTAGTGTGCCTGTGCCATATAAGGAGTGGGCGGTTCAGGCAGAAAATAGAAAAAAAACGGTAGTAAGCAACCGGACGTGTGTGCGTCGCGCTAATGTGCGGGGGTCGACATTAGCGCGTGGAAAGGCAAAGTGGCGCGCTGCTGAGTATACAAAACAACAGAGCCGTGGTACAACGGTGAAGACACTGACCAATGGTGCAGGGGCCATGGGTTCAATCCCCCAGTGTGCGCAACGACAAAGGTCAGCTGAGGCAGTAACTGTAATGATTAACATTGTTTTAGGAGGCAAATTAATTTGGAACGGCATAAGGCTGCGCACAGTTATTTTTGGGCGGCAGAAGGCGGCGCACTGGTCCCCTTGGGCGGCAGAAGGCGGCGCGCTGATAGGCACAAGGCGGCGCGCTGATGCACAAGCACAGGAACAGAGCCACAGCACAATGGTTAAAACACTGACCAATGGTGCAGGGATCAGGGGTTCAACTCCTCACAATGCCCAGTGAAAAATGCCTGCTGAGGCAGTATGTATTATGTTGTGGAGTGCTGTAGGAGGCTGTATAATTTTATTTTGTTATCACTACTAGCAAACGCACTCTCCCAGCATGTTAACATACGGCGGCCCATAAGGCACATGTTACAGTGCACTGTTCGCCAAGGCACCCTTGAATGACCCCTATAGGGCAGCATGTATGTTGCGACACAGGATAATGTATAGTGCACCCTATAGGGATGGCAACCATAAGGTGGCCTACAGGGCGCCCTATGAAGCACCCTCAGAGGCACCTAATGGGTATAGTAAGCTGAGGGTGGTCTTGCCGGCATAGACATATGTACAGTAAATAAAAATAAAGCTGTGGACAGCCCTACCAAAGGGCCCCACTGTGAGTTCGAACCCATGATCTCTGGCTGCACAGGCAGTGATGTAACCATTGCGCTACAGCTCCATAGCTGTAAGCAGGCCCCTGGCTGGCTGCAGATAGCCTACACGTCACCTCACAGACAGTCTGCTGGTGTCAACAGGATAGGGTTAGGCCACCCGTACCCATGATGCACTGCACATGCAAATTAGCTGTCCGCAGATGGACACAAGATGGGGAATGCACCCCCACAGCACCTCGGCCCTGTTGGCGGAAGTGACCGGGTGCACCCACACAGCACCTTGGCCTAGTAGGGGGCACTGACCGGGTGTTTTACTGGCACAGAGTAGCCACACACTGTTACATCGTGTGGGTACTGTGCTCACCCTGAGTGTGCAATGAGGTGGCCAGGACCAGGTCAACAACACCTGCCATGGCTGATGGAGGCCAAGCGGGCATTCCAAAGCAGTGTTAATGTGTAAGATAGCTAGTTTCTGCACAAACACCATGGATATCCCTGTCTGCCGCCATCAGGCACCCCCCCCCCCCGTGGCAAACATGGTCCCCATCAAGGGATCCACACTCTACCTCCCTGCAAAGGTGGCAGTAGAGGGCAACATCAACCCCAGTCCTGCTGAGGAACACCACCACCCCCCCCCCCCCAGGCAGGCAGCTCCATACACAGCCATAACACAATAGCAGACAGACATAAGCCCAGGGTATGGTAAGCTGCACTCCACCACCAGATATTCCCCTGCAGCAAGCCAACAGCCACTGCACCCTGCAAGCCATTATAGCAAGACATTTACCAGCTACAAACAGTCTGCTGGTTAGTCCATAGTGCATGTTCCCAATGGAGATGCATGCACCTAGAACTGGGCTGTCTGCATACACAGCAAGCAGATAGAACAGTGACTGGGCCCCAAAGAGAAACCCATATCTATCACATGGGAGAACTACTATACAGCACTATGGGGGGGCCTAGCCATGCTGTGGTCACTGCACAGTCAGGGTGAGCGTGATCCCCCAGAAGGACATGCTTTGGCCACCCTGTCTGTGTAGGTGGTGGCCGGACACTACAATATCCCAGCCAATGTCCCTGCCAGGGCCCTATGCCCAGTGCAGATGCATCCTGGCCACGCCACCCTGCCCTGGCTATACCCATGATACCATGCACCTCATTATGCACATTGACTGGCCAATACTGGCAACAGTGCTGGCAGTGCGGGCTGTTGAAGGGGCTTGCAGCCAACACCCACTGTATAGACAGACACACACTTCCACACCTCTGCCATCATGGTGCTACGATTGAGGGGGTAAGTAGCCTTGCCCACCAAACCGGTCCTGAGCACGGCAAGGCATGGATATGGTACGCATTACAGCTGGTGGTCACTCCCCAGGGTGGTAAGCACCGTCAGAGGCCAGGTCTGGAGCATGCCCCGCAAACACCTAACAGATTGTTTGGATGGGGTCAACTAGCAGTATGTACGTAACGTATGGATAACTGCCTGCCTGTGCTCCTAGCAAACGTCTCCGAGCTGTGTACCGTATACCTCAGGTGTAGGGTGACATTGGTAAGTTATGCAAGTGCTCGTTTTGGGTGCTGCATGCACGGTCCAATGTTCTGCCTTTCCAGGAGACATTGGCCAATGGGGCCTGTGGGTGTGGGTGTGTCTGCCCTTGATGGCTGCTGCTTTACGGCACAGATTCCCAACTCCAGTCCAGGTTTGCATCACACTGTTCGGGTTTTCCTGCTATCCCTCATGAATATGCATGGGCTACATCTACATGCCATGGGGGTGGTGCATAGATATACAGCACAGGCATTTGTATGAGTGTCAGCATGGAACCTGACTGGTGTGTGGCCCACCAGGACTGCATTTGGGTGATTCTGCTCTAGGTACTGCCCCTGTTCATGGTGTCTGTGCTCAGTGGGGTAAAAGATAGATGTCTTACCATTGCATATGTCCCCGCCATGAAAGGTGTGTCCTTACTATCACTGTTTAGTTGTGGGAAAAATATGTGGGCAGGATTGGCAGTAGCCCCAGCTGGGCTTTGAACCTGTGACCTTCTGTTCTTGTATGCACTGTCTGTGTGCACTGCACCACTGTGTAGCCACAGATTGGTTGGATTCCCTGGACTGTCCATGACTGTGGATCCGGCAGGACCTGTCTGTTGCAGTGGACTGTGCCAGCCTGCACATGGCTAGGCCTCTGTCTTCTGTGGTTAGCAGCCACTGCCCCCTGCACCACATGTACTTGTCCGCCAACATGCTGGCATGAACTTCTCTCAGAAAAAGCAGTTGACCTGATTGCAATGTGGCAGTATGGGACTGCATTTGGGGGACTTGGCTGTAGGTAATGCCCATTGTTGTGGTTTGTGTGCGGTGTTGGGTAAAATATGGGTGTTTTCCCCATGCATACAGGGGTGTCTGCGCTATCTTTATTTAGTGGTGGGTAAAATATAGGGACTGGGCTGGCAGGTGCCCCAGCTGGGTTTTGAACCTCTGCCCTCTGGTCCTAGAGGTAATGACTCTGTCCGCTGTACCACACTTTGGCCACAGAGAAAGTGCAGCCCCTGGAGGCAGTAAGCCTGGCAGGATGGAGTCACAAACCCTGCTCTACGCAATTCTACTGTGGGCATATGCACCCTGTCTGGTGACAAACGTGCACATAAACCCCGGAAATGACCACGGGAAATGTGGGACAAAATATCACCACGCTGGGCAACAGTGATATTAATGGGCAACCATAGCAAACACTCCCAGGAAAGCTCCAAAACGTGGAAATGTTTTTTGGAAGAGTCTCCTCTCAGTAGACCCTTCCAAAATTCATTTCTTTTTTCTGGAGCTTTGCTGGGTGTGATTTCTGTATTTGCCCATCACTATAACTGTTCCCCAGCTGAATTACTATTTTTAATAGTTCTGTTGTGGTCATTTTCTATTTTTATTTTCACTTTTGTGCTGTGCACATATATCACACTGCTCACGTTTTGCTGGTTTCCCCGGTTTTCCTGTACATTGCTGACGGAAATGGTTTCTCTTCCCTTTAAATGCTTTCTACCGCGAGTGTTTCACTCGCGGTAGTTTTTACCTGCAAATTCGGGCCCGATACTGTGCGGGGAGCCTCTCCCCTCCCACTCTCCACCCATTGACCCCGTCCCTCCGCCCCTCCGGAGCCTTCCTCCGCCCTCCTTTCGCCGTTCCACGCCTCTATCGGACATTTGCGGGCCCGCACTTGTACGGGGCCCGTTAGTGAGCCGCGTACCTGTGCGGGGGTGACACGCACGTGTGCGGGGCGTTTAAACGCGTTTCTGCGTGTTTCAGTGCCGCGTTGCCGTGCGCTATTTTGCGGCGCGCTATTTTGCGGATTTTAGTAAACATGCCCCTTAGTCCTAATACTGAACTACACCATCTGGTGATCACTGGATGCAAAATGATCTTCCACTATAACATCAGAAACACTTTCACCATTGGTAAGCACCAAGTCCAGTATGGCCCTTTCACGTGTGGGTTTCCTTACCAGTTGCCAGAATAGTTCTCCCTGTAGAGAATCCAGGATCTCCTAGATGATACTGCAGCAGGAATGTGTCAATCAACATCTGGCATATTGAAATCCCCTATCAGTAGCACTTCCCCTTTCCTAGCAATGCTGTGTAATTGAACTCTTTGTCCACATCTTCCTCCTGTGAGAAGCTCTGTATATCACACCAATGGAAATAGATTTATCTTTCCCTCTTTCTAGTTTAACCCACAGTGCCTCCTCTCTCCCCTTTTAAGCTCTGTAGTTCCAAAGCTTTAATATTACTTTTTAAATATAGTGCCACTCCTCCACCCCTCCCTCCTGCCCTGTCCTTTCTGAATAAAGTATAGCCTGTTATAGTTACATCACAGTCATGGTTTTCTGTGAACCATGTTTTTGTAACTGCTACTAAATTTAAGTCAGCCTCTCCCATTAAAGCTTTAACATCTGGAATCTTATTTCTCATGCTACGGGCAGTTGTACACACTGCTTTGCATATGCTGCCCCCTTTGCCCATTTCCATAAAGGTATTTAATGTTTCACTTACCTGGGCGCTTTCTTCACCCATCCCCAATAAATCTAGTTTAAAGCCCTCTTCAGTAGATGGACAGATGGACACCATCTCTACTCTGCAACCCTTAGAACAGCATCCCATGGTCCACGAAACCAAAACACTCTCGATGACGCCATCCATGCAGCCCTGCATTCAACTCCAGGATGTGTGCTTCTCTGCCTTGGCCTTTACCCTCAACAGGGAGGATTGAAGAGAACACCAGCTGCACCGCTGTCTGCTTCACCCTCTGTCCCAGAGCCATGAAGTCACTTTTGATAAACTCAGAGGGATACCTGGCAGTATCATTTGTGATGACATGGATTAGCATTATTGGCTTGATGAGTCTCGGCAAACTCTCCATAACATCTCAGATTTTGACACCTGGCAGATAGCATACCTCTCTGGAAATCAAATCTGGTTGGCAGATGGACACTTCAGTACCCCTCAGAAAAGAGTCACCAACCACCATTACTTTCCGCTTCCTTGTGGTCACTGATTCTGCAACTTTGGGGTGCTCAAGCTCTGGTTCTTCCCTTTCCAGGGATGCTTTCACCTCTTCCACTTCCAGGGCTGCATAATGATTCTACAATTCAAGGACTGGAGAAGTTGGATTGGTAATTATGCAGGCCCTGGTGACTCATTTCCAACCCTCATCATTCTGTAGGCTCCCATCTTCTCCTCTTCTAGAGAGCCTGGATGTTGCAAGAAGCATCTCATCAATGTACTTCTCACTGTCTTGAATGCTCCTCAGTCTTGCCACTTCCTCTCTGAGTTCCCCCACTTGTTTACTGAGAGCTTCAGCATACAGGCATCATGCACATGGAATCGATCCTTCAAGTGGCATTGGGACCTCTGTCTGAACAGAGACAGAAGTTGAATTGGGGCAACAGTTTTGGTGATACAATTTTTCCCAGTCATTGTTAGTTGGTGGAGCTTAAGTATCTATTAAAGCAAAAGAAAGAGACCTACCAAAGTACCAGCTGGTTTCCCAGCTATACTTTCAGAGAAAAAGCAGTTAAATCTCTTTAAAGTGTGCTTGAAATGTGTTGTTCCAAATCCCTGTGTGTAGTTAATTGGGGAGGTATCCTATAAAGCAAGACTGCTCATTAGGGGTAGATGGGAACTAATACCTGATGAGGTGTCAGTAACTTCAAAGAGCTGAGAAAGATACTAAAGCAGAGTTTTAAACCTACCCCACTAAAGAAAATATTTTCCCTTTTAAACTAAAGCACCAAAAAGAATGTAACTTTCTTTTAAAAATGTACTGAAACCCTTTTAAGAGCTACCAGACAGAGAGCTAGTAATTTAAAAAGCCACAGACTCTTACCTTTGCTTGAAATATATAGACCCTGTTAGGAATAGTTGCTGTTACCCTGGGCCCACACTAACAATGCCTGCTAAATCCCATGCTAAGAGCTTTATATGCTTTAGGAAACCCTCCTCTTAGTTCTAGACCTGCATATTCACCAGTCTTACTTAAATGGGTAACACTTCTGAAAATGCTCAAACTCACAGGGCAGGTTTTCAGCCACTATAGTGGCTGTTCTGAATTAAGCATTGGCACCAATGTATACATACAGGCTGCTGTCCATATAGGTGCATATAATATAGGCTTTATAAAACACCTTCCCAGTAAGCTCCCAGTCAGCAAATGTAAATACCAATGGGTAAGCACTGATTTATGCATTACTCACCATATGGCACACAAATATAATTAAGAACCTATGAACATAAGATATGCCATACTGGGTCAGACCAAGGGTCCATCAAGCCCAGTATCCTGTTTTCAACAGTGGCTAATCCAGGTCATGAATACTTGTCAGGTTTCCAAAAGGTATACAAATCTCATACTGCTTGTCCAATGGGTAAGCAGCGGATCTCCCCAGTCCTCTTTAATAATGGTTTATGGATTTTTCCTCCAGGAACTCGTCCAAACTTCTTTTAAATCTGGCTACACTAACAGCTTTTACTTTATCCTCTGGTAATGAATTCCAGAGTTTGATTACACATCGAGTGAAAATATATTTTCTCTGATTTGTCTTAAATGTGCTACATTGTAGCGTCATTGTGTGTCCCCCTAATCTTTCGACTTTTTGAAGGAGTAAACAACCAAACTATGTTTACCTGTTCTACTCCATTCATTAATTTATAGACCTCAATCTTATCTTCTCTCAGCGTTCTCTTTTCCAAGTTAGAGAGCTCTAAGCTTTTAAGCCTTTCCTCATAGGGATATACTTCCATCCCCTTTACCATTTTTGTCACTCTTCTCTGTACTTTTTCTAATTCTGTTACAGTATATCCTTTTTACGATATGGCATCCAGAATTGCACACAATATTCAAGGTGTGGTTGCACCATGGAGCGGTAGAGAGGCATTATAATAGTCTTTGTTTTATTCTCCATTCCTTTCTTTATGATTCCTAGCATACTATTTCCTTGTTTGGCCACTGCTGCACAATGGACAGAGGGTTTCCATGTATTATCCACGATGACGCCTACCGTAAATCCTTTTCCTGGGTGGTGCTTCCTAATGAGGAACTTTGCATCATGTACCCATAGTTTGGATTGTTCTTCCCTAAGTACATAACCTAGAAGGACCCCCCATGAATGGGAAATTAGAGGGAATAGTAATAAAGCCTCATATTTTAAATTGGTTTGTATCATATCTTACTGGATGTTCCCAACATATTTCAGTTGGTGTTGACGAGTCATTCTAGTGAAACTTCGATCATGGATTACTACACAACTCTGCTTAATCATCTATGTTATTACTATATATACAAGATACCATTTTGTTCAAATTATTGTGATGTGCAAAGGAGCATATCATGTTATTTTGGCCCTTTGGGTGCTAGGGGAGCTTGAAAGCAAGGCTTAAACCTCCAAGGGAAAGCCTAGCCAGGGAGGTGTGGTCCTGGCAAGCAGATTAAAACCTACTAGGGCAAGAAAATCAGTAAGGCTCCAGAAGAAGCATACAGAAGCCCAGGCATAGCTGGGAAGTTTTAAGTCATTGTCAGCTAAATTCGAGTGAAGAGAATCAGTAGGCGCAGAAGCTCAGAAAATGGGAAGGTCTTGATGTAAGACAAACCTTATGTTTACTTTATGAGTAAGAAATTGGTGAAGGGCCAGGTCATGGCCAGAGTGATCTACTAGGAGATGAGTCTCTGTGGGTGTGAAGGTCTTGAGGTAAGGCAGATATTACATTTACTTTGTGAGTGTGGTATTGCTGAAGAGCCACGATGTGGCCAGGGAGACCTTCTAGGATCTGAGACTCTGCAGATGGGAAGGTCTTAAGGTGAGGCAGACCTTATGTTTACTTTGTCAATGTGATATTGGTGAAGGGCTAGGGAAAGGCCAGGATTGCTTGAGGTGGAAAAGAACCTGTGTAAATCTGGGAAGCTTGATCTTTAAAATATATGTTTGGAGTGGAGAAGAGCCAAGTGAAAAGCTGGGAAGCTTGATGTAACATAGTAACATAGTATATGACAGCAGTTAAAAGACCAGTCCTTCTAGACTGCCCAGTAAGGAGGCTAGAGTAGATGTATTTGCTGCTCCATGCAGGTCACCCCTTCCATGCCTTTGTTTAGGGTGTACCCACCACGTGCAGTCACTTCTCTCTAGTTCTTGAAGTATACATATAGTTAAGTTTATTTTGATTTTATCCTATTGCTTGTTTTGGTGCAGAAAAGCCCTAACAGTCTTGAAGCTATGTGACCTGTGCAGGATTTTATTCAAAGCCCTGGAGCAGGACAATTCCGGGTTGCAAATGCTATATTTTCAGTTAATATAGTGAATTGCTAAGTATGATGCTAGAAGAACTCTTCAAGCTTGCATTGAACTTTAGAAGTCAGAACTAGGTGTGTTTGACTTGTTTGGTAGAGAAGACTAAAGGAGGACAGGGTTTGGAACCTTCCAAGCTATGATGGAATATGGAGGGTTAGAACTTTGCTCTTAAAGACACAGGGGTATGTTTACTAAAACCCCGTTAGGTGCGCGCCGCGCTAGTGTGCGGGATGCCATATAAGGAGTGGGCGTTTCAGTCTGAAAAAGCAAACTGGGATTAATCATGCGCTAATGTGCGCTGTGCGCTCATGTGCGCCGCGCACATTAGTGCATGAGAAACTTGCGCGGGAAGCATAAGTGGCGCACTTATGTGCAAGCACAGGAACAGAGCCACAGTACAATGGTGAAGACACTGACTGATGGTGCAGGGATCATGGGTTCAATCCCCCACTGTGCCCAATGAAGAAGGCTGGCAGAGGCATTACCTGTTAAAGGTAATATTGCAGTCTGAGGCATATTAATTTTATTTTAATTACTGCTACTAGCAAACACACTCTGAAAGCACTGTAACATAAGGCACCCCAGAAGGGCACATTTTAGAGTGCACTGTCCGCCAAGGCACCCTAGAATGTTGCTTATAGGGCGCTTTATAGGGTGCTGTATGAGGTACCGCAAGGTCACAGCACTGTTTGTGATGGCAGCACTGTGCAGTTTAAGGAATGAAAATCATAAGTAGGTGCGCTGACATGCAAAGAGGAGCAGCAGTGTAGCACAATGGTTAAGACACTGACCAATGATGCAGAAGTCATGGGTTCAATCCCACACTGTGCCTAATGAAGAAGGCTGGCTGAGGCATCACCTGTTATAGGTAATATTGCTTTAGGAGGCATTTTATTTTAATTTTAATTAGTGCTGCCAGGAAACACACCCTCAAAGTATTGTAACATAAGGTGCTGCATAAGGCGCCTCATAGGGTACCCCAGAGGGCACATTTTAAAGTGCACTGTCCGCCACGGCACCCTACAATGTTGCTGAAAGGGTGGCCTATAGGGCGCAATATGGGGTGCCCTATGAGGCACAGCAAGGTCATAGCACTGTGTTTGATGGCAGCACTGTGCATTTAAATGCATGGAAATCTGAAGTAGGTGCGCTGATAGGTAAGGAAGGACAGCAGTTTAGCACAATGGTTAAGGCACTGACTGCTGATACAGGGGTCATGAGTTTGATTCCAAGTGTGCCTAATACGTAAGGCTGGCTGAGGCATCAGCTTTGACATGTACATATTGTTTCCTGCAGCACTTTATTTGTATTTTATTAATTGCTGCCAGCAAACACGCCCTCACGTGCCGTAACTGAAGGTGCCGCATAAGGCACCCTATAAGGCACTCCATAGGGCACATTATAAAGTGCACTGTCCGCCACGGCACCCTATAATGTCCCCTATAGGGCACCCTATAAGTCGCTCCACAGGATAACGTATAGTGCACCTTATATGGACAGTAACCATAAGGTGCCCTATAGGGTGCCCTATAAAGCGCCCTCTGAGGCACTTTATGGGTACAGTACGCTGAGGGTGTTTTTGCTGGCAGCAATAATGTACATTAAAAAGAGATAACACTTTGGGCAGCCCTATCAAATAAATCCACTGTGGGTTTGAGCCCATGACCTCTGGCTCCACAGGCAGTGAAGCAACCAGTGGGCTACAGCTCTATAGCTGTTAGCAAGCCCCTGGCTGGCTGCAGAGGGACTGCACGTCACCACACAGACAGTCTGCTGTGGTCACCAGGATAGGGTTAGCCCACCCGTACCCATGATGCACTGCACATGCAAATCAGCTGTCTACAGATGAACACAAGATGGGGTATGCACCCCCACAGCACCTCGGCCTGGTAGGGGGAACTGACCATGTGTGTTACTGGCACAGAATAGCTACACACCGTCACATTGTGTGGGTACTGTGCTCATCCTGAGTGTGCGGTGGGGCGCCCAGCACCAGGTCCACAGCACCTTCCATGGCAGAAATAGGCCATGCTGCAGGTCCCCAGCAGTGCCAATGTGTGAGATAGGTAGTTTCTGCAGAAACTCCTTGAATATATCTGTCTGTCTCAGTCAGGTGTAGCCCCCATGGACCCCTAGGAGGATTATGCACCACCACCCTTCTCCTCCAGGGCTGGGGGTGGCAAACAGGGCTTCCCCCCATCAACAGATCCACATTCTACCTCCCTGCAATGGTGGCAGTAGAGGGGACCATCAACCCCAGTCCTGCTGGGGAACAGACATCCTACAGGGCAGTCAATGCAGCTCTGTACACATCCATAACACAATAGCAGACAGACATTAGGCCTGGATATGTTAAGCTGCACCCCACCACTATCTGATACTCTCCTGCAGCAAGCCTTCAGCCGCTGCACCCTGCAAGGCACTCCATCAAGACACATACCAGCTGCAAACAGTCTGCTAGCTAGTCCATAGTGCATGTTCCTGGTGGAAATGCATGCACCCAGAACTGGGATGTCAGCATACACCACAAGCAGATAAGTCAGTGACTGGGCCCCAAAAGGAAACCCATAAATATCACATGAAAGAAATGCTATATAGCACTATGGGGGTGCCTAGCCATGCTGTGGTTACTGCACAGTCAGGGTGAGAGTGATCTCCCAGCAGGACATGCTGAGGCCACCCTGTCAGTGTAGGTGGTGGCCGGGCACTAAAATGTCCCAGCCAGTGCCCTATGCCCTGTGCAGATGCATCCTGGCAGTGCTGGCAGTGTGAGCTGTGGAGGGTGTTTGCAGCCACCACACACTGGATAGACAGACACACCCCCCCCCCCCCACACACACACCAATGCCAGCATTGTGCTACTATAGAGGAGTTTAGCAGCCCTGGCCACCACACCAGTCCTGGGTACAGTATAGGCATGGATATGGTACGCAATACTGTTGGGGGTCACTCCCCAGGGTGGTAAACACTGTCAGAGACCAGACCTGAAGCACACACCACAGACATCAGAAAGGTGATTATGATGGAGCTCAATCAGCAAACTGTGCTTAACGTAGGAATTGCTATCTGCCAGTAATCATAGCAAACGTTTGATAGCTGTGTACCGTATACCCAGGTGTAGGGTGGCATTGCTAAGGTATGCAAGTGCTAGTATTGGGAGATGCACGCAGGGCCCAATGTCCTGCCTCTCCAGGAGGCATTGGCTAATGGGGCCTGTGGGTGTGGGTGTGGGTGTGTCTGCCCCTGTTGGCTGCTGCTTTATGGCAGAGGTTCCCAACTCCAGTCCTGGTGTGCCAAACACTGTTTGGATTTTCATGCTGTCCCTCATGAATATGCATGAGATACATCTGCATACCATGGGGGTGGTGCATAGATATGCAGCACAGGCATCTTTATTAGAGGCAGCATGGAACCTCCTACTGCCACCTCCACCACCAGTAACGCTCCATCCTTAGATTGGAGACAGCATAAACCCTGAAGGATTTGTGGCCCTCCAGGACTGCATTTGGGGGAATCTGCTCTAGGTAATGTGCATGTTTCTGGTGTCTGTGCTCTGTAGGGTAAAATAGAGGTGTTTGAGCCATGCTTATGTTCTCTGCAATAAAGGTTCGTCTTTACTATCAAAATTTAGTTGTGGGTAAAATATGGGGACTGGATTGGCAGGAGCCCCAGCTGGGGCTTGAACCTGTGACTTTCTGTCTCCAAACATGCTGGTTGTGTGCACTGCACCACCATGTTGCCACAGAGACCGTGCATTCCCTGATGATAACATGACTGTTTGTCCAGCAGGGCCTGTCTGTTGCAGTGCATTGCACCCACCTACACAGGGCTAGGCCATGGTCTGCTCTGGGCAGCTGCCACTGCCCCCCTCCACCTCCAGTACCCCTGTGCCACCATGCTGTCATGCCCTTCTGCTGGTGGTGCTGGTGGTACGCAGTCTCAGGCCATCCTGTGTGCGGGTAGGTGGCTGCCTATGGTGCGGGTTCTGGTGTAGGGGTGCCTGCATATCTGTCCACACGTCCCCCAATCACCGCCTGCCAATGTTCTGTGCCCTTGGGGGTACCTGCTGGGTACTATCCCCTGTGACACTGTGATAAACACTCTCGCGCCCATGTTGGGCCCTCATCAGTTGCTGTCTGGCTGCTGTTCAGTTTCAGCATTCCTAAGTGCCATCTAGGCATCTGCCTAGTCCACACTGTGCCCCAGCTGCACCACAGCATGTGCCGCCTGCAGCCCTCTGTATCCCCTTTCCCAGCATCTGTCCAGTTGCCCATTCTGACCTGCCCGCCCTGCTGTTGTGGAACATGTGCATGCCATAGGTAACCTGTCCAATGGAGAGGGAAACCCTGATCAGTGCTGTTTCACTGTGGGATCATTCACCTTGTATGGGGACGGAGAGTAGCCCCTTCTAAAATTCATATTTATTTTTTGCAGCTTTTTTGGGAGTGTTTTTTGATGTTTCCCATTACTATCACTATTGCCCAGCTTGAGTATAATTTTATTTTATTTTGTTGGGGTCATTTTCAATGTTTATTTGCACTTTTGTTCCGTGCACATGTATCACACTTATCACTGTTTTGTTGGTTTCCCTGGTTTTGCTGTACATTGCTGACAGAAATGGTTTCTCTTCCCTTTAAATCGGCTCTACCGCGAGGTTTTCACTCGCGGTATTTTTTGCCTTGTATTTCAGCCCCGCTCGTGTGCGGGGAGCCTCTCCCCTCCCACTCTCCACCCATTGACCCCTTCTCTCCGCCCCTGGGGAGCCTTCCTCCGCCCTCCGGGAGCCTTTCCACGCCTTTATCGCACATTAGCGCGCCACGCACATGAGCGTGCACTTTAGTGCGCCGCGCACCTGTGCGGGGCACAAATACGCATCATTA
This sequence comes from Ichthyophis bannanicus, assembly GCA_033557465.1. NCBI lineage: Eukaryota > Metazoa > Chordata > Amphibia > Gymnophiona > Ichthyophiidae > Ichthyophis > Ichthyophis bannanicus. The sequence goes on from CM066032.1 coordinate 498,852,042, forward strand.
GCGTGCGCTAAGGTACCTTAGCGCATGCTAATGTGCGCCGCGCACATTAGCGCAGTTTAGTAAACATACCCCACAGTGTTCTTTTTTTACAAGCTGCATGCCATTGCCTATTAGGACTCCTATGTAAATGTTGACTTTGAATGAAAAGGCAATCTTGTTGGGTTTTCTGTGTGTTTTTCTGTTGCAAGTGGAAAAGTCAAGTCTAACTGCAGCAGGGTCGGCCCATCCACTAGGTGAGCTAGGTGGCCACCTAGGGTGGCCGGCCTGGGTGGGCAGCGGCAGTGGCACACATGACCGGATGCTCCTCCTGCCCCCAGCAGCAGCAGCAGAGGATCCCTGGTATTGATGATGGCCACATTATTAAAGGAGGGTGGAGAATAGGAGAAAGTGATGATGTGGTCATCACTCTTGTTGACAAGCAGGGGCTGGGGAGGCAACTGCAGGATCCAGAGGCAGGGGAAGTGGTATAGAGTAAATATAGTTAAACCATAATAATTTTTCATTAGTTTCCCATGTCATTTCCTGCTACAATCCGAGACATTTTTCGGTCCATTGTTTTACAACTGTGTGCCAGTTTGGGTCTGTTGGGATGTATTGTGATGCACTTTATTCCATCTGCTACTTTTGGAAATACTGTGGCTGCTGCTGCCCACTTCCTTCTCCTGAGAAGGAATTGGTGGTAGCTGGGGGGTGGGGGGGGGCAGCGAGGCAGGGGATTTTGCCTAGGGCAGCAGAAATGCTTGGGCTGGTCCTGAACTGCAGAATTGTAATGCCATGTGGTATTTATGCTTGGTTTCTGACTAAGAGAGATCATCTGCAGATGGCATAAAGGGAGGCGTGGCCTAGTGGTTGGGGCAAATTAACTCAAGCTGGAGGAGTAGGGGTTCAATTCCTGCTCAGGGGCAGAAACCTTAGGCTTGAGAGACTGGGGTTTCATGTGCTCCTTGTGGCCTTGCGCAAGCCACTTAACCCTACATTGCCTCAGGTGCACATAGATAGTGAGCCCCTTGGGAACAAGGAAATATACAGTACCTGATAGTAAACTGTCTAGATTGCATTATCAAGGATGTATGGAATATAAATGCCTTACATAAAATTCTGTGCCTCAGGTGGAGTTAAGTGATGACATTGTGCTTAGTCATACACTCCTTTCAGCTGTCATCCACCTGCCTCCCTCTCACTGTTACCTTTGGGTTGGCTGTTGGACTTGTCCAGATGTACAGAAGCTGTGGCATACAGTCATGGGGCACTCTGATCTCAGGTACTTGTCACATCTTCCACCCCTCACTTACAACATCCTGGTCCCCTGCACAACCCATGGATATTGCAGATAACTGTCATTTGTCGTTGTACAGTGTGGCTACTTTCCTTTGGATTTTTTCCTCTGTGTACCATGTCTGCCTGCAACCATGTGCATGCCCGCACACATAATCTTGCTTCTCTATGGACATGGTCCATGGCCGTTCCAGACATACCTATGTTGCACTGCCCAAACTTTCCAATGCTCTGGACGTGTGTCTGTCATGTCCTGCCTGTCTCATGCTTCCTGATCCCCTGCTCGGTTGCTCTGTTCTTATGTGCATGACTAGTCTCCCTGCCATGTTCAAATTGTGCCTCCCGTTGTCTGTATGTCTGTGGATACACTGATCTCTTTGTTTGATCTGACTGGTGCTCCTCTTCAGACCTCTCAGAGAGTATCTCCAAGCAGGACCAGCCTTTTCATCCAGACCTGATGTCCTTACTTCCTGCCTGCACACTGATTATCTGCCAGCAGCTCTATGTCCCACTGTGTACTGTGGCTTTGGGTGACTTACCATGCTAGAGCCATGTGGATTCTCTCCTAGACTCTTCTTGCTCTTCAGGACCATGCAGCAAAGCATTAGGCTATCAACCTGGTGTGCTTTGTGCACAGGACATAAAAATATGTAGAGGATCTATGGAGGGTGGTATGTGCACGTGGCCACACATGGGTCCTTTGTGCACTTACACTTTCAGCGCCACGCATGCATCTGTATTTCATATCCCGCTTGCATGTTTCCATTACCCCTGTATTTTATGGGAGTTCTGCACATGCATAGCTCTACGTTCTCTGTTGAGCACACATGCAAACCCTGCTGCTGGAGAGGGAGGGGGTGGTGTATCTCTGCACTTGGTAAGCAGTGATTTTAAAAGGCCCATGAAATTTTATGGTGTCTTTTCTGAAATAGCCATCTCCTGCTGCACATTTTGACTTGTACATCCCTACCATGACCTGGATGGCCATTCTAAAATGTGCCTTCACATTAAAAAAAGAATTGGCATATGGGGAAGATGTAGGGAACAGAAATGGGAGAAAGAGGAAGAAGAAAATGAGACACAAAAGAATGGGGTGTGTCTTTTAAGGAGGTGAGAGAGGGTGGAAATGGGGAAGTAAAGGGGGAATGGGGGCATGGAAAGGAGATAAGACATGAGAAAGAGTCTGGAGGTAGAGACGGTCCGAGTAATAGGGAATGAACTGGAATGGTGAGAGGATGAGTACAGAGGATGGAAATGGAGAACTAAAAAGCAGCTGAACGATGGGAATTGGAGACTGGCAAAGGAATGAGACACACAACTGGAAATGGGAGGACTAGCGAGGTAATCATAAGAAGTAAAGGGAGACTGAACTGGAGGGGGAGAAAGAAGAAGGTAGATAAAATGGCAAATAAGAGAATTTGAGAAAAAAAGAAAGAGAAGGGTCAATGTCAGAGGCAGATGTAAGCGAAGAAGGACGGAGGAGAAGAGGAGTGAAGCAACAGAAATGGAAATTGGATCTGGGAAAAGGACTTAGATAAAAAGAGGATGTGGCAAAGAGAGTCCAGGACCAACCCAAGCCTAAAAAAATAAAATGATTAAAGGAAGTGCCTTTTTCCTAGAAAAGGTTGTGCCGGTACCCATATGCAGGGCTCTTTCATTAATACATGAAGACTGTGGGTGAATTTTAGAAGGTGATGACAAGGTGCTGGTACTCAGTACTATCGAGTATCCTATCAGAAAAAGTCCCGATCAAAAGTACAACCTGCTTATTTTCAATTTTTAGAGAATGAAAAATGTCAGCATTGAAAATGTGCATTACTTGTATTTTGTCCTGTACAAGAGAAAATGTAATTCTTTTTCTCTTTCTTCAATGTTATACTACTAGCAGTCTGTTTTATTTTGGCTTTCTATTTCATTTTTTGTCTGCTTATTTGTTTCTAATTTTCAGTTTCTTATTCTTTATTAGGTGATGGTGTGTTTTTTGCTTGTGTAACTGAGGTGAGGGATTATGCTAATATGTGGGTCCTGTATAGGAATCTCTAGCAGTCCGGCTCCTCATCTCTTCCTAAAAGGAAGTGCACTGATGTTCTAGAATATTCATACTACTGACATTTCATAGATAGAATTGGTGCAGACTGAGGTCTTGGATGTTGTGCTGGTATGTATGGTAAATTTCTGAGTGTTAATTTGCAGGGTGTTGTGTTACTTCACAGTGTCTGGCACTGGAGAGAGAAAGAGTGTGTGTGGGGAGGGGGGATTGTTGCTAACAAGGAGGAAGAGAAAGAAAGAGAGAAATAGTGGACAGAGGAGGTGATAAAGTGGCTAGGACAGTGAGCATGTTAGGAGGAGTTGGAAGGTAAGAAAGAAGGAATGAGGGCCAGGATGAATGGAGGGGAGAGGGTGTGTCAGGAGGAGGAAGAGAAAGAAGAAAGAGGGAGAAAAGTATGTTGGGGGAGGGGTGAGAGATGGGAGGGCATAAGAGGAGAGTAATAAGAATGGGGAAATAAAGACAGGGGGGAGCGAGTAAAGTAGGGAGAGAAGGTACCATTGGAATCCACACAGTTTCCTATCTCTTCAACGGGCTTGCTGAGAACAATATTGGGGTCATTCCGAGCTGTGAATAGCAAGGATAGACGTCCCATTGGGACATCTATCCACACTATTCGGCCCCCTCTATGTCCCCAGTTAACCTCCCCATATGAACAAGGTGTTTGTATGGGGAGGCTGGACGGGGTGGGAAAGGAGCGGTGCAGAGGTGGAGTTAGGGAGGTCTGCGGCCCTGGATGTACAGGACCGATTCCAATGTTGGCCCTGTACGTCCTGGGCTGGCAGACTGAACAGGGAATTTATTCCACCTTTGAGTTGGAATAAGTTCCTCTAGATGGCAGGGTTTCAACGATAATGAAAGCTAGGTTTTTCAAGTTTTTAAATGCATTTAAAAGTTGTAAAAATAAATCTAGTGGCCTATGAATGAAAACAAGGTTACATGCTTTGGGTGTGGTGCCACGGTGAAAATCAACCGCAAGTGCAGCCCCCCAGTCCTGTTACTGAGGCCATTACCCTCCATTGGAGTGGGCATGCTAGCGCTGAAAAAGTATTCTTTGCAGCATTAATTCTGGACAGTTTACGAAGATTCCAGCCTATTTATTTTCCTTCAGGTTTGTCATATGTCGTTTATTTTTCAGAATCACTTGTACTCTCATTTGGGTGGTTTAGATGTAGTGAGCATTATTGGAGTTTTGACGTTGGTAGCTTTACTGACTGCTGAAATGCATATTAACTGGCACTCGCAAGTTACTGTGGATAGTGTGTGGGTTGAGGTGGAGCATGGGCATGGCCAAAACAGTAGCATGCGAATGCAGTTACCGTGGCACTTAGCGTAGGTTCATCTAATGGCGCCTCAGTCGGTGGCATTAGGTGTCCCATGTTACTGTGCTGGTTGTTAGGGTATCTCAACATGCATTAGCTGCTGGGAACATACAGGTCATAGCCCCAAAAGCTAATACAGAGGTTTTGCACTTAATGTGCGTTGGTAATGCACATTAAGTGCAAAATCTTAGGGGTATGTTTACTAAAACCCCGCTAATGTGCGGGCCGCGCTAGTGTGCGGGTGCCATATAAGGAGTGGGTGTTTCTTTCTGAAAAAGAAAAATCGTGATTTAAATATGCGCTAAGGTGCGCGGTGCCCATGTGCGCCCCGCACATTAGTGCATGAGAAAGCTGCGCGGGAGGCATAAGTGGCGCGCTGATGTACAAGCAGAAGAGCAGAGCCACAGCCCAATGGTTAAGACACTGACCAATGGTGCAGGGATCAGGGGTTCAACCCCCCACAGTGTCCAATGAAAACAGCTGGCTGAGGCATTACTTTAGGAGCCAGTTAAATATTGGGTGTCATAAGGCGGCGTGCTGATGGGCATAAGGTGGTGCTTTAGGAGGCATTTTAATATTGGGTGGCATAAGGCGGAGCAATGATGTTCAAGCACAGGAACAGAACCACAGCACAATGGTTAAGACACTGACCAATGGTACAGGGATTAGGGGTTCAATCCCCCACAGTGCCCAATGAACAAGGCTGGCTGAAGCATTACGTATTATGGGGAAGATAGCTTTAGGAGGCATTTTATTTTTATTTTAATTATCACTACTAGCAAACGCACTCTCAAAGCGTGTTAACATAAGGCGCCCCATAAGGCACATTTTAAAGTGCACTGTCCGCCAAGGCACCCTAGAATGTTGCTTATAGGGCACTTTATAGGGTGCCGTATGAGGTACCGCAAGGTCAGAGTACTGTTTTTGATGGCAGCACTGTGCAGTTTAAGGAATGAAAAGTATAAGTAGGTGCGCTGACATGCAAGGAGGAGCAGCAGTGGAGCACAATGGTTAAGGCACTGAATGCTGATAGAGGGGTCATGAGTTTGCTCCCCAGTGTGCCTAATACATAAGGCTGGCTTAGGCATCAGCTTTGTAATGTATGTTTTGTTTCCTGCAGCACTTTATTTTCATTTTATTAATTGCTGCCAGCAAACACGCCCTCACATGCCGTAATTGAAGGTGCCGCATAAGGCACCCTATAAGGCACTCCATAGGGCACATTATAAAGTGCACTGTCCGCCACGGCACCCTAAAATGTCCCCTATAGGGCACCCTATAAGTTGCTCCACAGGATAACGTATAGTGCACCTTATATGGACTGTAACCTAAGGTAACCTATAGGGCGCCCTATAAGGCACCTAATGGGTACAGTACAATGAGGGTGTTTTTGCTGGCAGCAATAATGTACATTAAAAAGAGATAATGCTCTGGGCAGCCCCATCAAATAGCCCCACTGTGGGTTTGAAACCACAACCTCTGGTTCTACAAGCAGTGAAGTAACCATTGTGCTACAGCCCTACAGCTGCTAGCAAGCCCCTGGCTGGCTGAAGAGGGAGTGCACGTCACCACACAGACAGTCTGCTGTGGTCACCAGGATAGGGTTAGCCCACCCGTACCCATGATGCACTGAACATGCAAATCAGCTGTCCACAGATAAACACAAGATGGGGAATGCACCCCCACAGCACCTCGGCCTGGTAGGGGGAAGTGACCATGTGCACCCCCACAGCACCTCGGCCTGGTAGGGGGTACTGACCATGTGTTTTACTGGCACAGAGTAGCTACACACCGTCACTTTGTGCGGGTACTGTGCTCACCCTGAGGGTGCGGTGAGGTGGCCTGCACCAGGTCCACAGCACCTTCCATGGCTGAAAGAGGCCATGCTGGAGGCCCATAGCAGTGTTAATCTGTGCAGGTGGGCCACATGCCACCACCCCTCCCCCAAGCCAAGGGTGGCAAACAGGGTCTCCCATCAACAGATCCACATTCTACCTCCCTGCAATGGTGGCAGTAGAGGGGACCATCAACCCCAGTCCTGATGGGGAACAGACACCCTACAAGGCAGTCAATGTAGCTCTGTACAAATCCATAACACAATAGCAGACAGACTTTAGGCCTGGCTATGCTAAGCAGCACCCCACCACCATCTGATATTCTCCTGCAGCAAGCCTTCAGCCACTGCACCCTGCAAGCTACTCCATCAAGACACATACCAGATGCAAACAGTCTGCTAGCTAGTCCATAGTGCATGTTCCCTGTGGAAATGCATGCACCCAGAACTGGGATGTCAGCATAAACAAGCAGATAAATCAGTGACTGGGCCCCAAAAGGAAACCCATAAATATCACATGAGAGAAATACTATATAGCACTATGGGGTGCCTAGCCATGCTGTCGTCACTGCACAGTCAGGGTGTAGTGAAACCACAGCAGCACATACAGAGGTCACCCTGTCTGTGTAGGTGGTGGCCGGCCACTACAATGTCCCTGCCGGTGCCCTATGCCCTGTGCAGATGCATCCTGGCCAGGTCACCCTGTCCGGGCTATACCCATGGTACCTTGCTCCTCATTATGCACATTGGCAGGCTAATACTGGCAACAGTGCTGGCAGTGTGGGCTGTGGAAGGTGTTTGCAGCCACCACACACTGTATAGACCAGGGGTAGGGAACCCTGGTCCTGGAGAGCCGCAGACCAGTCAGGTTTTCGGGATATCCCTAATGAATATGCATGAGAGATATATGCATTAGAGATATCCTGCCAAAAATCGTAGACCCTTCCAAAAATCATTTCTTTTTTTTTGGAGCTTTCCAGGTAGTGTTTTTTATTGTTGCCCATAGATATCACTGTTGCCCAGCTGGATTATAATTTTTTAGTATTTTGTTGGGGTCATTTTTAATTTTTATTTGCTATTTTGTTCTGTGCACATGTATCACACTGCTCACGTTTTGTAGGTTTCCCCGGTTTTGCTGTACATTGCTGACGGATATGGTTTCTCTTCCCTTTAAATCGGCTCTAACGTGAGGTTTTCACTCGCGGTATTTTTTAGCTTGATTTTCAGCCCCGCTCCTGTGCAGGGAGCCTCTCCCCTCCCACTCTCCACCCATTGACCCCAACCCTCCGCCCCTCGGGAGCCTTCCTCCGCCCTCGGAATGCCTTTCCACGCCTCTATCGCACATCAGCGCGCCGCGCACTTGTGCGGGCCCGTTAGTGCAGCGCGCACGTGTGCGGGGCCCAAAAAGGCACTATTAGCGTGCGCTAAGGTACCTTAGCGCACGCTCAAGTGCGCCCTGCACAATTGCACGGTTTAGTAAACATACCCCTTAGTGGCATTTAGTAAAAGGGCCCCTATGTTTTATTACTTGGTACCTTCTTATAAAAGTACCTGCTAATATGTACTTTGTATGTATATACATCAGTAATGAGAAACGTATGGCAGTCATACTTGCTCAACTGTCATATTCTCTCTCATAAAAATCATCCCCAGCCCTCGAGCCACTGATTGGCTACAAGAAGGCAGCAACCTGAGGTGAGTTTGTGTGACCCATTATGCTACAGTTGTGAGACTTTGTGACCTGTTCATCAGGCACTTTAGTACCAGAAATGCCACTTAAGCATCACCTACATTATTACTTTTCTCACACTTGATCATTCAAAATGATACTGAGACAAGTGAAATCTCTATCTATCCCTGCTTGACTCTGATGTCATGGCATAGTGCTTACAGCTCTTTCAGTCTAGCATACACATATATACTCATAGCTACAGTCTCTTTCATTCACTTACACATTTATTCTTACCCCCCCCCCCCAACTACCACTTATGTAGCCATATTATCCACACATGCCCACATATATCCATAAACACCCACATTCTGTCTCTCACAATCACACACACATACACACACACAACCTCCCTTTCTCACATAAAGATACACACAGGCTCTCTCCTTATCCATCTCATCCAAACATACACAGATACATTTCTCTATTACTCAGACAAATACACACAAAAACCTTCTTCTGTTGTCTACACTGACAAACATATAGAAACAATCACTGTCTTTCTCGGTCCCTCAGCATAATTTTAGAAAATGTGTGACTGCAAATGAAAATGTCTCTCCTCTCTCCACTACCCAAAGATGTGCATTGAAATAATATTTTATTTTGCTTAGTGCACTAAACCCATTAAATGAATTTTCTCTTGTTTTATACTTTCAAAAATGGCACAAAATGATACATGTTGGTGTTTTCATCTTATTTTCAAATAAAAGAACATCCTAACACATCCATATATAATTACATTAACTCAACTTCAGTACATATCCCCAAACTTCTCCTTCCCTCACACCCACATGGCAACGCCTCTCATTCTCTCCAACATAAAGCCTCCTTCTTTTACTACTACACGCAAGTTTTAAACACATGCTCTTAATTGCAAAGGCTCTCACCCATGCACACATAAATAAAATGATAAAAATATAACAAATTATGTGCATATACTGAGAATAAAATACATCAGTAGCTAAAATACCAAGCGCGTGTGATACACATGTCATAAGAACTGCCATACTGAGTCAGAACAAAGGTCAATCAAGTCCAGCATCCTGGTTCCAACTGTAGCCAATGGATCACAACTACTTGAAAGGATCCCCAAAAATAGATACAATATTCCAAGCTGCTTACCCCCAGGGATAAGCTAAGTCTTCCCCAAGTCTACCTTGTCCAATTTTATTTTTTTAACCCAGCTTATGCTAACTTCTTTTTCTACATCCTCTGGCAATGAATTTGAGAGCTTAATTAGGCACTAAGTGAAAAAATATTATCTCTGGATTGTTTTAAATGTCCTATCTAGTAACTTCAACGTGTGACCCTTAGTTGTGCTCTTGGAAAGAGTAAAAACAACCAATTTGTATTTACCAGTCCACTGACGATTTTATAGACCTCTATCATATCTGCCCTCAGCTGTCTCTTTTCCAAGCTGAAGTGCCCTAACTTCTTGAGCTTTTCCTCGTAGGCGAGTATTTCCTTCCCTTTTATCATCTTGGTTCTCCTTTTCTTCATCTTTTCTAATTGTGCTACTGTACAGTATATCTTTGCTGAGAGGTGGTGGCCAAGATTGCAATCCACAAAGCAAAACACCAAAAGAGAGGGGTGCCAAAAGCATACAAATAAATGTAGGAAAAAATGGGACCCTAGTGTAATTATAAATCTGGAATAACTGTCAACACAATAAAATAAACTTAGATAAGCGATGTCAGCAGCTCAATCAGCAGAATTACTGGGGATAAGGTTAACATGCCAAACCACTCATTACAGTCATCATCGCTCTATGAATCAACAACACTCAATTAGAGGAACACTTCTCACAAATACAAAAAATGAGAGAATAGTCTCAATACTCAATTCATGGTAAAATTTCCCAGAAATAAAATCCTATAACCATATTGCACGTATTACAGGCAGATGTCAAAACTGTTTATATGGCGACTCAGGAAACCTGACCACGGCCATTGGTTTTGCCATTATCACAACTTTATCAAAGGAGTTTGATCACTCACCATACCATGCAAGACAATTCTAAAAACAAACATAAATATCATTAAATGATATTCCTCCATGCCCAATTAATATTACATTACTAACAGTATTTATTTAAATAAACACTCTTACCATGTCAGCAAAATGCTTCTACTTATCCAAGTGCAAAACGTCAATACAGCAAGTGAGACCCTCCGAACAATTAAAATACAGAAGAACCAATCATAACACCCACTCTATCAACCCATCACAACTCTCCTAATGGAACCAACCACATCACCTACTCTATCAACCAATCACAATTCTCCTAGTAGAACCAATCATCATCCAGCGTATCATGAGAAAAGGTCACACAACCTTTCACCATGAGCTGCAATGCACTTACAGTACATACACACACATCAACTTAAACAAACACAAATGAGAAAGCCAATAAGACCCAAAAGTGTATCATGATGGAACTTAAAATATACTCGTATGCTAACCAGTGTATTCAAAAAAGATGAAGTGTTCCTCTTACTGCATGTTGCTTCACGGAGCGATGATGACTGTAACGAGTGGTTTAGCATGTTTACATTATCGCCAGTAATTCCGCTGACTGAGCTCCTGACATCGCTTAACTAAGTTTATTGTATTGTGTTGATGGTGGTTCCAGATTTATAATTAAACTAGGGCCAAGATTGCAGTGCACACAATACTTAAGCTGCATTTGCACCATGGTATGATACAGAGGCATTATGGTATTTTCTATTTTATTCTTCATCCCCTTCCTAATAATTCTTAACATTGTTTGCTTTTGTGTCTGCCACTGCACCCTGAGTACTGGATTTCAGCAAATTGTCTATGATGATGCCTTGATCCTCTTACTGGAAGGTGGTTGTTTAGCTTAGCTTATCGGATCAGTCATAACTCAGCTTCTGTGTTTGTGAAAACAATCAGATACCTTAGCAGGCACAGTCTCAGAGCAGTAGATCTAGAAACAGCATATAGTCATGTCTTTTTGTCATCTTAAAAACGTTTTGTTTCAGGACTGACTTTTATGGTAAAGTTTTTTTCAATTGGAGTTTGTAGGGGGCGCGTATCTGTTTTTTTTTTTGGGGGGGGTCCAAATTTTAGGAATGAATTTAATTTCTATGGAATTATTCAGCAATAGGGAGGATGTTGTATGTAGCATTTTCATGGTTGGAACTCTAAGAAGTTATTTTTATAAGGGCAGTATGTTTTTCATTGGATGACTGTAATACTGGTATATTTTGAAATCCATTTTGGACATTCTATTGTATTCTAAAACAACTTTATAAAAATATTTTTTCATATATGTTGCAAATGGTTGTTATAAAAATTGTGGCAGTTGTGAAAGTGCATGCGATCACATGAACACACAGTCTTTTACTGTAGGCATTGCTGGGAGCACAGTCTGGATAGAACACAGACAAAGTTCTGACATACACACTTTATTTGTAAAATAACTTGTGCACTCTGTATGCAGACATTCACTGCTGCCCTTGAGTAGGTGCCGTGTCCACATTTTTAATGTAGGTGCAATGTGTCCCTTTGAAATAGTGCCAAAATAAATATCTTCTCCAGCTTGGAATCCGGGCACCCTATTTTAAAATTTCCTTTCACATGTGGAAATTAGGATTATGTAACTCTAGCTTGGATTATTTTTCCCTATGTGCATCACTGCCCACTTGTCCACATAAATTTCATCTGCCATCCTGATGCCCGACATAAGAAGCTGCTGATCATGTTAGTAAAAGAAAAATTAGAAGCTGCATGTCGTGCACAAGCTCAATCAAATGAAACTTGGGCAAGAGTGCCTCCTTAGGGCTAAGCCAGACTAACATGGCTGATTCTCTGGGTGAGAGAGCTAGAGATTGGGCAGCCAGTTGGGTTTGAGTTTACTCTGTTGGGAAACTGGGTTCTCTACCAGCAGGGCTGGCATTAGGGAGTGGCAAACAAGGCAATTTCCCTGGGCCACCATGCCACAGAGGGCCCCCAAGTCAGTATCAATCTGAAGGAGGCATAGCCTGGAGATGGGCTTTAGGGCCCCCTTAGCAGTTTCTGCCCTGGGACCCTGCATAGCTAACACCAGCCCTGCCTACCACGTGGTCAGGTTTTCACAGATGGGTGTGAATAAAGCATTATTAAAAGCAGGGTTTGAGCCAAGGCTTCTTCATATGCAGATATTAAATCTGCCCTCCCAACATGAAGAAATTAAAATATCACAGAAAGAGAGAGGCAGTCTCAACTGTGAGACTTCATGGGTACATAAAGTGGGTGAGAGACATTATAGGGTCCAGATGATGAAAGAGAGCAGGCTTGGGCTCAGTGTCTTCCAAAGGCGGAAGGCTAAGGTAAAGAACTCCGCCTAGCAAGGTGTGTGGACTGGGGCAATAAGAGGGTTTAAGCTGACTGAATAGAGTGGCGGAAAGCTTATGGACTGTGGCACAGCCTCCATTACAGAACAGCTGCAGACTGTGCCTAATGCTTAGCAAGGAACTAGCTGATTGCTACAAAGAACAGACATCGAGCAGATCCCTCTCTTTTCAAGCTGTTGAGGTTAACGTCAAGCTATTAGCTGTTCAAATTATGTACCACTGCTAATACTACTAGTTATCATTTGTGTAGCACTACATGGCAAACACAGCGCTGTAAAGACATATAAGAGACAGTCCCTGCTCGTCACAGCTTACAATCTAACACAACAACTGGGGACTAAGATATATCAACAAGAATGGTGAAAAAAAAACCAGATCAGATGTGAACAGGAGGCTGAGGGATCTTGTGTTGATTGTACTACGATCATGAGCATGTTAGTTGTTGTATGCATTGTTAACTGAAGCAACAAAAACAATGGCCGTTTGCTCCCACAGAAAGGTGTGTCAAGGCAAGGGCCCGTTTTGGGATTCTCCTATACCACAGTATTACAGGGCTCCAATGAATTTTATTTGTGAGTGTTGCAACTTTTCAAATGTTAAATCGGGTATAAAGTTGAAGAACTACTGTCGCGAGTGTAAAGTGAAATTTTCTGAGACAGAGAATTTTCATAGTATCTACAAGATGTCATGAGCACTTTCACAATTAAAAAAATAAGGTAGATTGTGAAACTGTGTTTCTTTTGACTAAAAAAAGTTGTTTCCTATAAGTAAAGGATGCTGGAGTTTGCAGAATTGGCATATAACTCCTACAGTGTATCTCTACTGTAAATCAACTCATGTAGTATACCATGAAATATGTCAATTACGAAATCCTGACATTTTTTATGGGTTGTTGTGTTTTCTAGTTATTTGATAAATACATGACAGTGGTTCTCAATTCTGCTCTTCAGTACCTAAGCAACTCTGGTTTTTTTCTTATCTTCAGTGAATAAGCATGCATTTTCATATCATTTCATTTTTATTACATATACCCTGCCTATCCTAACAATTTCCAGACGGCTCACAATAGCACACTCATAACCAAATGACAGCACATGCAAACAATAAATAAAATATAATCAATTAAAACATTTTAACTTCTTCCAAAATATAAGATATTCAGATTCTTGATGAACTGACAGAGGTAAAGAATGTTACCATTTTGGACAGCAATTTGAGTGCAAATTTCTCACAGAAGCATAGAACCACAGTGAAAATTGCAAATACCCTCAGCCCCACTGATACAACATCCTAAAAAGCAGACAAAAGTAATATAAACTGAATGCGATACATAACTGGGAGCCAATGCAGATTCGCCAATACTGGGAAAATGCAAGGTTTTGTGTCATCTGCCGTAGGTAGCCCAGTATATATCACATTACAATAGTCCATCCCAAATAATTCTAAGTTCTCTGCAATGCTGTAAAACCTATCTGGTTCAAGTATATACTGGAGTTTACGTACCACACAAAGCTTCAAATAAGCACTACACATATTTCTGCAATCTAAATGTTAGGTCCTATGATTATTCACAGGTAAAGTATTTCATCTTTAACCAGAACAGCATGTCAAGACAAATTAATTTTCTCTGGAGGCTTATTATTCAAATCTGTTAAAATCATTAATGTTGGCCACCTGGTGATGGCCCCAACCCCAGAAGTTGATTATTGTCCACCCTCCCCTTTTATGTTACACCGCTTTGACCCGGTGAAAAGCGGGATATAAATACAGTTACATAAAATAAAATAAATAAAATAAAATAAATAAATAAATACATAAATCATGGAAAATCACCATGTCCTCAGCTTTTTTTTTTTTTCAAAATTAATGGACAGATTGTTATTGGTACACCACTCCAAGATTACTTCAAAATCGGAAATCGACTTCACAGATTGTACATGGAGCCTGACATCAAAAGGCCATGGAGAGGAGGAGTAGCCTAATGGTTAGAGCACTGGGTTGAAAACCCAGAAACCAGGGTTCAATTCCCACTAGCACTCCTTGTGGCCTTGAGCAAGTCACAACCCTCCATTGCCTCAGAAAAGTCAAAGTTATCAGTGTCCCTGCTTAATGCACATTGCTAAGCTTAAGCTACAATGTAAACTGCTTTGATTGAAATGATAAAGCAGTATATAAAACCTGCTAACAGAACACACCCTCTCTTGCTGTTAATAACATGCAGTTTTCCTGCTCAGATTCAGCAGCAACACAGTCCCAGCCTAAGGACATATCTTTGTAAGATATCTTCCAAGTTATGCACATATGTGAACGCACCTTTTAGATAGGACATGGAGATCAGAACTGAGATGTCGAGGTCAGGACATACTCAACTCCAATGGCATTTTAGGAACAACTCTGTTAAATGTGGAACTGCTTCTAAAACACACACATGTACATCCCTCAGGAGGGGCCATTTCAGAAATATACAAATAGGAAAAATGAGGGGGAGGGGAAGGGAGTCTGGCAACTTACTTATGCATCTAGGCCATTTTCAAACATGAACATTCAGATGCTCTTAACTAAGTACAGAGAATACATGCTCTCTTGCCTCCATTTCATTTTGGAGGGGCAAATAAGCAGGTGATAGGTATTAGTCAGAACATGGACAATTTTGGGCTTGCATGCGAAAACTCTCTATGAAATGGAGAATGCCTGTGTACATTTTTTTGTCCCACAAAGGGCATGTTCCTGACACTCCTCCCACCCTGTCTACTTTTGATGTGGTGCAGTCAGCCATGTGTTAACCTCACTGTTTCTAAAATTGCCATTTACGTGTAGACGTGATTTTTTTGTATGTGTATATGGCTGCTTATACACATTTAAATCATGAATAGGGCTTCCAAAATAACCCCCATGGAGTGCTATTCCACAACGTATACGTGCAACCCACGGGCACGGAAAAATGGAAGACAGGCCGATTTAGACCTGATTCTGCAACCACGGGTCTAGACACACCCGCAATGGTGGAATAGAGAACATAGATGGACACACGCTCACCATATCCTGCAAAGTTGGATATAGCCAATCTTGCCCATCTCCACACGACCATGCTTCTGATGATAGAACCTGCACCCCCAATCTGCTGCACCTGCTTTTATAAATGTGCACTTGTAAACCACAAATGCAGCAGATGTATCAGTAGATCAGCTGCATTGTAGCCAAATATACCTGCCTGTTGCATGGCCCAAACACACACTATTCCCCAGGCACATATCTCAGAAGTATGTATTCAGCTCTATTCCCGTCCCTCGCTGCTGCACTCTGCTCTGTTGGAATGGTTCCCATGGGCCTCCAGACTGAAAACACATGGCCTCTCTACATAGATGCCAAAGCCAACTATAACGATGGGACGCATGGAGGATCAGATCAAAAATGTTCTAGTCCTGCCCTTATATCTCATTCTGGCCGGAATAACCTGTACGTCTGCCGGTGAGTCAAGGAACGTACACAGGCCATTCGTGAATACACTGTGTATGTCTTGGTGATTGGCCATGTGCCTGCTCTACTCCCTCCTGCCCACATACAGCAATCCCTGCATAACTGCTGTGTATATGCAGGGCCACGATGGGTGCTGCATACGCTCGTAGTGGTTATTGCCAGGAACATGTCTTAGACATACATACATCAGCCTTATTCATGGTCTGGAATGTCTTCCTTAGTCAATAAGCCACATATTTCCATGTTTAGTTACCCAGAAAACTACATGCATTAGGGGAAATTGAGAACCAGAGCTGAGCAATATGATACAGGGCAAACAATTTGCCACATGCTTAGAAAAGTGATACGGAAATATATTGCCCTTTGCAAACTTTACTGTGCATTACCATAATAAAAAGCAGCACTGAATCTAGCACTTCCAGTCATAGGTTTGTTTTACTTTCTCTATCTTAGGCATCACATAGAAACATTGCTTGCTTCAGAGAAACTTAGGGCCCAATATTCGAAAGGCATTTACATGGTTTACAGCACAGTAAACTGTGTAAATACCTTAAATCGGGATATTCAACGGCACTTACATGATTACTGCCTTTGAATATCCCCTTCTAACTCCCCTTTGCGCCCCAATGCTATCCGGTTAGCATCGGGGCATGCCGGGGAGTTGAGACATGTTACGGGGGGGGGGGGGAGCGGAGGCGGCAACAAGCAATTACCGGGCGGCAGCAGCAGCAATATTGTATGCTGCCCGGTTAGTGATCTGCATTGAAAATATAGGTGAGGAAAACCCTTGCCTATCTTTCGTCGCAGGAGCTAACTGGGCAGCATGCAATTTTGTTGCTGCCTGGTTACCTAATGTGGCTTCTGGCATGTGCGGAGAACCCCCGAGATTCAATGCCAGGGCCGCATATTACCCCCGCGTTGAATATCCGGGTTAAGGGTTGGCAGGTAGAGCTATGTGTTCTAGCAACGCATAACCTGCCCAGAAGAATATCAGGCTCTTAGTGGTCTGCACAATCAGGTTTGTACTTTTATTTGGGATATGTTTGGTTGTTTAGCATGGGAGGCATTATGGTGATTAACATTCATAAAATTCTTGAGCTGCTCTGTGACTGAAGCTTGGAATGTCAGTGCTTTCATTGACTGACTGTGCAAAATCTGGCCTTTGAAAGTATGAGGTTAGTTCCTACCAGAATATTGCTACTGCTGAAACATTTTACACTTCACATTCTGTAGAACTATTTTGTTTCTAACATATCCCAAAATGCAAAATGGCATTAGGAAATGTGCTTTTATACTATATAAGATTTTTCTTGGAATAATTTACCAAAATCTCTTGTGAGTTAAACTGGGTTTTTTTTTGTTGTTTTAATTTAGAATTGCTTATAAGAGTTGTACAGTGACTGCAAAAAACTAGTGCTTTTATCTTAGATGAGCATTATTATTATTATATAACATGCCCAAATTGACATAGGACAAGGTGGGAAAATGAAGCACGCCAGTCAGAACATTCATAAAGTCTTGTATAATTTGCAAAAAGCTATCTGACTGTTATTCCTTTTATAAGTATATATAAGGATGCCAGAAAATTGGGGAGGAAGTGAGGGAGGAGGGCTAATCAAAGCATTTGATGCAGTTAACAGACCTGTTGGCTGCATTAATCGCCTTGGCTGGGATATTCAGTGACGCTAATACGGTTAGTACCTCGGAATATCCACGGTGCTATCGCTGCATGTCACGATACTAGCTGTCTAGCATCTGGGCATTCCGGGCGTGGCACCCAGCGATAACTAACCGAGCAGCAGCGACATTTAGCCACTGCCTAATTATCTCTATGCGGCGAACATCGGGCACAGTAAGGACTGGCCTAACATTCGCCGCTGAATATCGCTGCTTGGTTAGCTTTGCCATTATCCCACCGACCCAGATATTCAATACTGGTGATTAGATTTGGGTGCTGCCAATGAATATGCAGGTCTTAGTTCCAGCGGCAATGGCCAAGCACTTTAGATCAGCTAGCCACCACCACTGAATATTGGGCCCACAGTACATATGCAAACCACTTTAATAAGACCCACGTCCAAAAAAGTGCAGCAAAAAGAGATTTTGGAGTAGGTAAAAGCCAGCGCTTACACATGAAAGTGGCAGGTTTCATAAATCTGGAAGCTCGTGAAAAGTCCATTAAGACGCCAAGTGAAATAACCTACATTTTATGAAATTTGGGTCATTTTTAACACCAGAGAGGTAAATACAATTGCACCCCCCCCTCTACCCACCAGTTACTAGTGTAAATCCCAGATCCAAACAAGCTGTTAGCTGACATGCCTGCCTCAGAGCTTACACCTACACTCAAACATTATATAGTATGCAAGTACTGCTGCTGTAAAATTGAAGATACAAGAACATAAGAATTTAATATATGCCATACTGGGTCAGACCTAGGTCCATCAAGTCCAGTATCCTGTTTCCAACAGGGGCCAATCCAGGTCACAAGTACCTAGCAGTTTCCCCAGAAGACAAAGGCTCCACAATGTTGTATTGGGACAAGCAGTGGATTTCCCGGGTCCCCTTTAATAATGGTTTATTGGCCTTTAGTCCAGGAACTTGTCAAGAACGTATTTAAACCCAGCTACACTAAGGGGTATGTTTACTAAACTGCGTTAACGTAACTTGCGTTAGGTTCTGCGGTAAAGGTACAGATGCCCATATAAAGGCATGGGCGGTGCATCGTTACAGCAAGTCGTATCAGCTAACGCATGTTACAAGGCACCTTAGACTAACACGCGTTACAAGGCGCCTTATAAGGCACCTTACAAGGCACATTACAAGGCGCCTTGTAAGGTGTCCTATAAGGTGCCTTGTAAGGTGCATTATAAGGTGCCTTGTAAGATGCCTCATAAGGTGCTCTATAGGGCTCCTTAGACTAAGCATCGTATTAGGCACCCCTGGACAAGGCACTGTAGAAGGCACCCTGGGCTATGGAACCATAGGTTAAGGTGGCCTAACAAGTTTACGGTGCCCTAGGCTAGTGTGCCCTAGGGGTTCAAGGTGCCGCAGGATGACATGCATGACCTGTGAGGAACAGAGACAGATGTAGCCCTAACACTAGATAGAGCACCGAAGAAAGGCAATGAACAGGTAAGTGAAGGAGGGAGAGCTGGGAGCCACTGGACCCGCCATATCTGCGAGCATCCCATGTGGCTGCCAGTACTGATGACAAAGATGGTGGGGGCAAATGTACCACAGCACAAGGTGTTGGCAATGTAAAGTACTGGAAAGACGATGGGAATACGTGTCCCCCAGTGGAGGCGGAGGTGGCAGGATAGTTACAATTATGGGTGGACAGAGGAGTGGTGATGCCATGCAGATCAGGAACAGGTGAGGCAAGCACGATGAGGCTCAATGCAGGAAAGGGTAACAGTGCAGGACATGGGGTGGCAGCCTGCACAGGCAGACAGGACTCTACACAGCTGACAGATGCAGATAGACAGACCAAGGGAATGTTGGCAGTTGTGGCGAGGGTATTATGGGCTGGCAGCACAGATCTGCAAAAATATGACTGTTACAGGCATGCACACTATTTGAATAAGACAGGCATGAGAGAAGGGTACAATGAGGAATTGAACTCATGAACACTGCCAAGAATGGTATTGTATTAACCAGTAGGCTATACCTCTGTGGTGTATGTCACAGCAATGGCTGGGTACAGAAGGACTGCAGGTCACTACACAAACTGCCTACTCTGAGTGCCAGGATAGGGTAACCCCACCAGCACACATGATGCAATGCACATGCTGAATAGCTGTCTACAGCTGATCACCAAATGGGGTCTGTACCTCTCCGGTACCTCAGCTTGGAAAGACAAACTGACAGTGCATGATACTGGCACAGTGTAGCTACAGACCATTCCATTGTGCAGGTTCTGTGTTCACCCTGAGGGATAGGATGGGTGCCCAGCACTAGGTCCGCAGTACATTTGGTGCTAGAGATAGGTCCTGCTGTACATCCCCATCACTACTAGTGTATGACAGGTGTTTCTTGCAGTACAGCTGAAGGTAAATCGGTGTCTATCTGTACCCTGCAGTCACATGTGGCCTTCTGGGACCAGACACCACCCAGATTACTGTGTACCCCGTGTTAGGGTCTGGCTGACATGGACACCTGTTATCAGAGCAGAGGGGTTTCTAGACTTGCATGAGGTTTGTGCAGCAGTGCCTTTATAAGGTCAAAGTGGTATACACTACACACCCCAAAGGGCCCACATCACCCCTTTTTGTAGGTAAGAGACAGGTATCCCAGCCCCAGTGAAGCAACCTCCATCCTGCTGGTATAAGACAGCCCTCCAGGATTGGTGGGCCAGAGCCATACCTGTGACTAGGGCAGTGGCAGACCAGCAACAATGTCAGGGCTAGGTCTGGAAAACCCCAACTGCTTCATACCACTGTCTGCCAATCACCAGCAGACAGCACATTGTAGGTGTTCCAACCATGCACAGTCTAACCGCAGACAGCCCACTAGCCAGTCCATAGTGCATACTCACAGAGGAACTGTGTGCACCAAGCAAGCATCTCAGTGATTGGAGCCCCAACACTGGGATCACAAAGGTATCACTGAAGACCAATAGAGTAGAGCGCTATGTGGGAACCTAGACATGCCATGGTCACTGCTCGGTTAGAGTGAGTGCCCTCCCAGCATAACATGCTTTGGCCATCCTGTCCATGCAGGCGGTGGTTGGGCACTACAGTGTCCCAGCCATTGCCCCACACCCTGTGAAGATTCATCCTGGCCAATCAGCCCTATCTGGGCCATACCCACAACACCTTGCTCCTCGTTATGCACATATTCAGGCTAACGCTGGCAACAGTGGGACATTTTGGGCCCAGAGACGGGTGAGCAGCCACAGAACAATGGATAGACATACACACACACACACACACACACACACACACACTCCTATTGCAGCATTGTGCAAAGATTGGGGTGGTTGGCAACCCTGCCCGCCACACTGGTCGTTTTAACAGTGCCATCATTGATAAACTGTGCAGGAGGTAGTAGTAGTGCTCTGGTGATAACTGGAGCTCAATGCTGGGGCCAACAGCCTGACTCTCCATGCATCTTTGGATTGTGGAGCCTGTGTGAGTGGGTGTTTGTACCCCTGTTTGCCGCTGCTGTGGGCTTTGCACATGTTGCTGTTGTATGTGCATTGTAGGGTAAAATATAGGGACATGCTCTGCAGGAACCATGGCTGGGACTTGAGCCTGTGACCCTCTGCTTCTGGACACACTGGCTGGGTGTACTGCATCACACTGTTGCCACAGATGCATGGTAGTCCCTGGGGCTACCTGTACTTTTCCTCAGCCAGACCTTTTATGTTGCACTGCACACCACGTACTGGTACAGGGCATGGACTAGATCCACTGCAGGCAGGTGCCACTGCCCCCTCCAGCACAGGCATACACCCCCCTGCCATGCTGACATGACCATATGCTGTCGGTGCTGGTAGTACGCAGTCCCAGGCCATTTACTGTGTGGGTAGGTGGTCGCCTAGGGAGCAGGGTCTGGAGCAGGGGACATACATGAGCATCCTTACATCCTCCCCATCACCGCCTACCAATAGTATGTCTCTTCTGCTTGGGGGAGGGTTGGCTGGGTGGATGTTAGGTCAGTGTCCTGGCAACTGTTAGCTCGGGTGGACCAAATAGATGTAGGTGGATTGTGTTTGGCCTTTGTCAGCTGCTGTCATGCTGATTTCCGGTTTCTATGTTCCTATGTGCCACCTAAGCGCCCGCCTAATCCACCCTGTGCCCCAGCTTCCCCTGCTACATGTCCTGCCTGCAGCTCCCTATGCCCCATTTGCACCATCGCCATAGTGGCCTTTCATACTTGGACACTATGCTGTTGCTCAAAATGGAGCACTACTATCACGTTTCTTGGGCTCCCTGCCTATGCTGTACATTGCTGACACTTAAATGGTTTCTCTCTCCTGCAAATGTGCATCTAACGGCAGGTTTCCATTTGTGGTAGGATTCAGCACTTCAGTTCAGCGTGTTAGTGTGCAGGGAGCCTCTCCCCACCCACTCCCCGCCCATTGACCCCTTCTCTCCGACCTCTCTCCACCCTCTTTGCAGACGGGAACGTTAACGATTGTTAGGTAACGTTGACGCGCGTTAACGTTACATACCACATGTTAACGTTACCAAACGATCGTTAACGTTACCTAATGCGCAGTCTGTAACGTTACCGCAGTTTAGTAAGCATACCCCTAAGAGCTTTTACTACATCTTCTGGTAACAAATTCCAGAGTTTGATTATGTGTTGAGTGAAAAAATATTTTCTATTATTAGTCTTCAACAGGTTACACTATAGCTTCATTGCATGTCCCCTACTCTTTCCACTTTTTGATGCCATAAAGAATCGATCTATGTTTATCCGTTCCACTCCATTCATTAATTTATGGACCTCTATCATATCTCTCCTCAGACGTCTCTTTTCCAGGTTAAAAAGCCCTAACCTTTTAAGCCTCTCCTCATAGGGATATCCTTCCATCCCCTTTACCATTTTGGTGGCTATTCTCTATGCCTTTTTTAATTCCACTATATCCTTTTTGAGATATGATGACCAGAATTGCACACAATAGTCAAGGTGCGGTTGCACCATGGAATGACAGAGGCATTAT
This sequence comes from Ichthyophis bannanicus, assembly GCA_033557465.1. Lineage (NCBI taxonomy): Eukaryota > Metazoa > Chordata > Amphibia > Gymnophiona > Ichthyophiidae > Ichthyophis > Ichthyophis bannanicus. Next base: position 498,874,757 of record CM066032.1, read on the forward strand.
AATATCCTTTGTTTTGTTCTTCATTCCTTTCCTTATGATTCTTAGCATTTTATTTGCCTTCTTGGCTGCCACTGCACACTGGGGAGAGAGTTTCAACATGTTATCTACAATGATGCCTAAATCATTTTCCTGGGTGGTGGTTCTTAATGTGGAACCTTGCATCGTGTAACCATGGTTTGGGTTGTTCTTTCCTAGGTTACACTGTAGATTCATTGCATATCCCCTAGTCTTTCTACATTTTGATGGTGTAAACAATCTACTCCATTCATTAATTTATAAACTTCTATCATATCTCTCCTAAGCCACCTCTTTTCCAGGCTGAAGAGCCCTAACCGTTTTAGCCTCTCCTCATAGGTGTATCCTTCCATCCCCTTTACCATTTTGGTGGCTCTTCTATGTACTTTTCTAATTCTGCTATATCCTTTTTAAGATATGGCAACCAGAATTGCACACAATGTTCAAGGTGCAGTTGCACCATGGAACAATACAGAGACATTATAATACCCTCTGTTTTATTCGCCATTCCTTTCCTTCTCATTCCTAGCATTCTATTTTCTTTCTTCACTGCCGCTGCACACTGGGTGGAGGGTTTCAACATATCATCCACGATGACGCCTAAATCTTTTTCCTGGGTGGTGGTTCCTAATGTGGAACCTTGCATTGTGTAACCATAGTTTGGGTTGTTCTTTCCTAGGTGCATAACTTTGCACTTGTCCACATTAAATTTCATCTGCTATTTGAACATCCAGGCTTCCAATTTATGAAGGTCCTCTTGCAATTTTTCACAATCCTTTCGGCAAATTTGATTACCTCACTCGTTCTTCCCATTTCCAGATCATTTATGAATATATTAAAAAGCAGCAGACCCAGCACAGAACCCTGGGGTTCTCCAGTATTCAACTTTCTCCATTAGAAAAATTGGCTATTTATCCATACCCTCTGTTTTCTATCTTCTAATCATTTCCTGATCTACAATAGTACACTGCCTTCTATCCCATGACTTTATAATTTCGCCAAGAGAATCTCATGAGGGACCTTGTCAAAGGATTTCTGAAAATTCAGCTACACTGCATTGACCAACGCACCTTTTTCTGCCTGTTTATTTACACCTTCAAAAAATAACAGATTAGTAAGACAAACTTCAAAAGAAATAACAGATTAATAAAACAACCTTCCCTAACTAAAGCCACATTGGCTGTCTCCCACTCAACCATGACTATCTACATGTTCAGAAATGTTGCTCTTAATAATGGTTTCTACCATTTTTCCCTGTACTGAAGTCAGGCTCACCGGTCTGTAGTTTCCCAGATCACCCCTAGAACTCTTTTTAGAAATTGACGTTACTTCAGGTATTACTGATGATTTTAATAATAGTTCACAGATTAGTAATAGTAGGTCTGCAATCTCATATTTCACTTCTTTCAACACCCTTGGATGTATACCATTTGGTCCAGGCGATTTGCTAACCTTCAGTTTATCAAATATCTGTAAAATATCTTCCTGGTTTATCAATTATTTCTTTCAATTCTTCTGCTGCATCAGCTTTAAATACCATGTCAGTCATGGGTAACTTCCATACATCTTTTTTAGTAAAGACCAAAGCAATGAATTTTTTCAGTCTCTCTGCTATGGCCTTGTCCCCTTTCAGTGCCCATTTTACCCATGTATCATTCAATGGCCCAACTGACTCTCTCACAGGTTTTTTGCTACAAATGTACTTGAAAAGTTTTTATATGTTTTTGCTTCCACAGCAAGCTTTTTTTTCAAATTCTCTTTGCCTGCCTTATCAATGCCTTGCATTTACTGTAACTTGCCAATGCTTATGTTGTTTCCAGTTTTTGTTATTTGGCTCCTTTTTCCATTTCCTGAAAGATGCTTTTATGGCTACAACAGCCTCTCCTGCCTCACTTTTAAACCATCCTGGCAGTTCTTTGTACTTCCTTCCACATTTCTTAAAATGTGGACTACAGCTGGTCTGGGCTTCCAAGATAGTATTTTTAAACAATGCTCATGCTTTAACCTTTCTAGCTGCTCCTTTTAATTTTGCCTTAACTGTTTTCCTCATTTTATCATAGTCTCCCTTTTGAAAGTTAAAAGGCAGTACTGTGGATTTCCTTGTTGCCCTTCTTCCATTTATTAAATCAAATGTGATCATACTATGATCACTATTGCCAAGTGGCCCCAACACCCTTATCTCTTGCACCAGATCTTGTGTTCCATTAAGGACTAGTTCCAAGATGGCTTCCCCTCTTGGCGGTTCATGAAACAGCTGCTTCAAGAAGCAGTCATTTATTACATCTAGAAACTTTGGGGCATGTTTACTAAAAGCCGTACAATTGCGTGCCGCACAATAGCGCACGGAAACGCGGCACTCAAACGCTCAGAAATGCTCTTAAACGCCCCGCACAAGTGTGCGTGGGCCCCGCACAATTGCGCACCGCACTAACGTGCCCCGCACAAGTACCCGGCCCGCAAATGTCCGATAGAGGCGTGGAAAGGCATTCTGAGGGCGGAGGAAGGCTCCCGAGGGGCGGAGAGACGGGGTCAATGGGCGGGGAAGGGGAGGGGAGAGGCTCCCCGCACAGTATCGGGGACGAATTTGCAGGTTAAAAATAGCGCGAGTGAAACACTCACGGTAGAGGGCATTTAAAGGGAAGAGAAACCATTTCCGTCAGCAATGTACAGGGAAACCGGGGAAACCTGCAAAACGTGAGCAGTGTGATACATGTGCACAGAACAAAAGTGCAAATAAAGATAGAAAAAGACCCAAACAAACATATTAAAAATAGGAAGTCAGCTGGGGAACCCTGATATTAATGGGCAAACATAAGAAACACACCCAGGAAAGCTCCAAAGAAATGAAATGAAGTATGGAAGGGGCTACGGAGCGGAGACCCTTCCAAAAACCATTTCCTTTTTTCTGAGCCTTCCTGGGAGTGTTTGCTATGGTTGCCCATTAATATCACTGTTGCCCAGCTTGGTTATATTTATCCCCAGTTCGTCGTGGTCGGTTGAGGGGTTTATTTTCACTTTTGTCACCAGACAAGGTGACTGAGCCCACAGTACAAATGTGCAGAGCAGGGTTTTTGACTCCTTTGGTCAGGTTTCCCACCCCCAGGGACTGCACTATCACTGTGGCCACAGTGTGGTGCAGCAGACAGAGGCAGTACCCCTAGGACCAGAGGGTCACAGGTTCAAATCCAAGCTGGGGCTCCTGCCAACCCAGTCCCCATATTTTACCCACCACTAAACAGAGATAGTAAAGACACTCCTTTATTGCAGAGAACATAAGCATGGTTCACACACCCATTTTGTACCCAACACCGCACACACACCATAACAATGGGCATTACCGACAGCCGAGTCCCCCAAATGCAGTCCTGGAGTGCCACAACTCAATCAGGTCATATGCTTTTCCAAGATACAGACATGCCAGCATGTTGGCGGTAGGGTACAGGTGGTGGAGGGGGCAGTGGCTGCTAGCCACAGAAGACAGTGGCCGAGCCATGTGCAGGCTGGCACGTCCACTGCAACATAGGCCCTGTCGGATGTACAGTCATGGACTTCCCAGGGAATTCAGCACATCTGTGGCAACACAGTGGTGCAGTGCACACAGACAGTGTGTGCCGGAGCAAAAGGTCACAGGTTCAAAGCCCAGCTGGGGCTACTGCCATTCCTGTCCACATATTTTCCCCACAACTAAACCATGTTAGTAAGGGCAATCCTTTATTGCTGGGGATATACGCATTGGTCATACGCCTATCTTTTACACCACCAAGCACAGACACCATGACCAGGGGCATTACCTAGAGCAGAGTCTCACAAATGCAGTCCTGGAGGACCACACACCATTCAGGTTCCATGCTGCCACTCATACAAATAACCGTGCTGTATATCTATGCACCACCCCCATGGCATGTAGATGTAGCTCATGCATATTCATGAGGGACAGCAGGAAACCCCAACCAGTGTATTGCAAACCTGGACTGGATTTGGGAACCTCTGCCGTACAGCAGCAGCCAACAGGGACAGACACACCCACACCCACACCCACAGGCCCCATTGGCCAATGCCTCCTGGTGAGGCAGGACATTGGGCCCTGCGTGCATCTCCCAATACCAGCACTTGCATACCTTAGCAATGTCACCCTACACCAGGGTATATGGTACACAGCTCTCAAACGTTTGCTATGAGTACTGGCAGATAGATATCCCTACGTTACGCACAGTCTGCTCTATGAGCTCCATCATAATAATCTATCTGATGTTTGCGGTGTGTGCGTCAGGTCTGGCCCCTGACAGTGTTTACCACCCTAGGGAGGGACCCCCAACGGTATTGCATACCATACCCATGCCTGTACTGTGCCCAGGACTGGTGTGGTGGGCAAGGATTCTGAACCCCTCTATAGTAGCACAATGCTGGCATACGTGTGGGAGTGTGTGTCTGTCTATACAGTGTGTGTTGGCTGCAAACACTGTCCACAGTTTTGGCCTGATGATGTGCATAATGAGCAGCAAGGTACCATGGGTATAGCTCAGACAGGGTGGGCTGGCCAGGATGCATCTGCACAGGGCATAGGGCACTGGCAGGGACATTGTATTGGCCGTCCACCACCTCCACAGACAGGGTGACCTCTGTATGTGCTGCTGGGCTTTCACTCCACCCTGACTGTGCAGTGATGGCAGCATGGCTAGGCACCCCCATAGTGCTTCATAGCACTTCCCTCATGTGATATATATGGGTCACCTATTGGGGCCTAGTCACTGATGTATCTGCTTGTGTGTGCTGCCATCCCAGTTGTGGGTGCATGCATTTCCAGTGGGACTAACCAGCAGACTGTTCACAGCTGGTATGTGCCCTGCTGGAGTGCCTTGCAGGGTGCAGTGCCTGATGGCTTGATGCAGGGGAATATCAGATAGTGGTGGGGTGCATCTTAGCATATCCAGGCCTACTGTCTGTCTGATATTGTGGTCTGGGTGTGTGTGTGGGGCTGCTTGGACTGCCCTGTAGGGTGTCTGTTCCCCAACAGGACTGGGGTTGATGTTCCACTCTACTGCCATCATTGGGGAGGGGGGGGGGGTGTATAATGGGGATCTGTTGATAGGAGACCCTGCCTGTTTGCCGCCCTCAGCTGGGGGGGGGGGGGGGGAGAAGGTTGGTGGTATATGGCCCACCTGGGGGTCCATGGGGTTCCCCCTGACTGAGACAGACAGAGATATCCAAGGTGTTCCTGCAGAAACTACCTATCTCACAGATTATGACTGTTTTGGAGCTCTGCCATGGCCTCTCTCAGCCATGGAGGGTGCTGTGGACCTGGTCCAGGGCGCCTCATCGCACACTCAGGGTGAGCACAGTTCCCGCACAGTGTGACTGTGTGTAGCTACTCTGTGCAAATTAAACACCCGGTCAGTACCTCCTACCAGGCCAAGGTGCTGTGTGGGTGCACACGGACACGTCCCCCTACCAGGCCGGGGAGCTGTTGGGGTGCATTCCCCATCTTGTGTTCATCTGTGGACAGCTGATTTGCATGTGCAGTGCATCATGGGTATGGGTGGCCTAACCCTATCCTGGTTCCCACAGCAGACTGTCTGTGTGGTGACATGCAGGCTCTCTGCAGCCAGCCAGGGGCTTGCTGGCAGCTATATAGCTGTAGCCCAATGGTTACTTCACTGCCTGTGGAGCCAGCGGTAATGGGTTCGAGCCCACAGTGGGGTTATTTGATAGGGTTGTCCAAAGCTTTTTTTAGATTTAATGTACATATGTTGCTGCCATCAAACACACCCTCAGTGTACTGTACCCATAAGGTGCCTCTGAGGGTGCTTTATAGGGCACCCTATAGGGCACCTTATGGTTGCCATCCATATAAGGTGCACTATACATTATCCTGTGACGCAACATATATGGTGCCCTATAGGGGACATTCAAGGGTGCCTTGGCGGACAGTGAACTTTAACATGTGCCTTATGGGCCACCTTATGTTAACACGCTTTGTGAGTGCGTTTGCTAGTAGTGATAACTGAAATAAAAATAGATTGCCCCCTACAGCACTCATCCCCATAATACACACTACCTCAGTGAGCCTTCTTCATTGGGCACTGTGGGGGATTGAACCCCTGATCTTTACACCATTGGTCAGTGTCTTAACCATTGTGCTGTGGCTCTGTTCTTATGCTTGGGCATCTGCGCACCGCCTTATGCCGCCCAAAATTAACAGTGCACCGCCTTATGCCGCCCAAAATTAATATTCCTCCTAAAGCACTTTTACCCATTACAGTTAATGCCTCAGCCAGCCCTTTTTGTTGTGCACAATGGGGAATTGAACCCATGGCAGCTGCACCCACAGTCAGTGTCTTAACCATTGTACTATGGCTCTGCTCCTTTGTGTGTGTTCACATCAGGGCGCCACTTAGCCTTCCCACGCACTATTATGCACGGCGCACAATAGCGCGGCGCACAATAGCACCCCGCGCAAATGTGCGATCGCTTACTCCCGTTTTTTTTCTTTTCTCTGCCTGAACCGCCCACTCCTTATATGGCACAGGCACACTACCGCGGCCCCGCACATTAGGAATGTTTAGTAAACAGACCCCTTTATCTCCCTAGCATGTCCTGCTGTGACACTGACCCAGTTAATACCGAGATAATTGAAATCACTCATTATTATTACTGTGCTGTAAATATTGTTAGCTTTCTTGATTGGACACCTCCACTGCCATTGTCTTCCCTTTTTTTGCATGGAATTTCAATCCATAGAGATTCTACAGTGTATTTTGTTTCTTGCAAAACTTTAATCCCATGTGACTCAATGCCCTCTCTAACATAAAGTACAACTCCTCCATCAATTTGATCTACTCTGTCATTGCCTATTTTATAAAACACATAGGTCTGTATTTATCTTTCTAAAATGCATGCACGAATCCTGTAGAAATTGTGCCTCTAATGAAGGGGCTTGCTCAGCAGCAAACATACAGTAAATGTTAGCTAATAAAGTATGTGCGTAAACCACATATCCATCTGTGCTCTGTCCAAACTCAACCCCACAACATGCTTACTCTAAGGTTGCATTTAAGTACATGCACAAAAGTTCATTGTGTGCACTTTTATGTCTGATTTAATTTTATAAGAACCTTTTTACAAATAGAAAAGGTCTCTCAACTTACCTCCCATACAGATAGTGCCAAAGCGGTGACTATTTGTACTGGCTGGCCTAAGAGTTTCTCCCGCCCAGGCAGAAGACCCGGCCATGCCATCCCCCTTCAGAGCCATGCTGCGCCCCCTTCTGAGCCTAACCGAGCCACAGTGCCGCCCCCTGCTGCAGCCGATTCCATTGGTGGAGAGACACATGGCCTGCCGTAGGCACCATGCCATGCCACCCACAGACGTCTGTCATCCTAGGCAGCCACCTAGCCTGCCTAGTGGAGGGGCCAGCACTATGTATAGTGCAACTGAAAATCCATGGATAGTGCTGCCATAGGACACTATCTGGATAATTACCGCCCTTAGCCTTTGAATATCGATTCACATGTTTATAACATGTAGCCCCTGTAGATGGGAACCTCATACTGTATTGAGATGTCCTGTGTGTGCAAAACATCTGTAAAGGGGATCCTCAGTGACAAAAAATGGCTGAATTTGCCCCTTACATCTCTATGACTTGCCTGTTTTTGAATTTTTTAAATATTTGAGGTCAGTTTTCAAACTGTATTAGGAAAAAGTCTGTGAATACCTTTTTAAAGGAAAACATCAGAAGGGTCATCATCCAGAAATGATAACAAATACATTTTATTACAAAATTTAGATAAAAGAAGTGAAAAACATAATTGGATATTGTTACATAGAACAGAGAAGAAAGAAGTAATTAATATGCCCCAGGATGCTGGACGATATTTCCCCTCCACTCCAGGGCTGAGAAGAAAGGATAAAGTGTAATCTTAGAATAGGAATTCTTTCTCCTTGAAACGGAGCATGGGTACAGAACAGCGGTGGAGGTTTACATCTACTTTATGCGTAGCTACTTGTTTCATGGAAAATAATCATAGATTTGAAAAGGCAATTTCCTCTGCTGAACAAACCCACCCCCTGAGAACACCTTCTCTAGATGTGGCTAAAAGTACGTGCATTGTGGAAAAATACTTGTATAATTTGAGACACATTGAGAATGAGCAGTTTTCAGCCATATTACATAGGTAATCACTATTTGGAATAGCCTCCCTGCAAAGAAAAGAGCCATAAACAACATCACACTTTTTCGTAAGGACATAAAAACAATTTTTTTCAAAGAGCACTTTGGCGAAAAAACATAGCAACACTAACCCAGCCAAAATTCAGCAGACGCTAGAGAACCTACCACAACAACACATAAAATAACAAAGCTGGATATCCACGTGGTACTAGACATCACCCAAACACTACCCCTAAAAAATATGCTTTTACAAAGCTTGGTTAGTATAAAAATCCTGCATTATAAGTTAAAGTTCTAGCTGTCCTGTTCTATGATTTATCCTTAATCTTTTATGTTATCTTGTTTATGTTCCATGTAAACTGGCATACATTGTAAAACACATTGATCTATAGAAATGTGGTATATACAGTTATGGTCAACATTACAGGCATCCTTGCAGTTCAACCCCTTAATATCCAATATTTCCTAAAAAAAAAAAAGTGGCCAGCAAAATGGTTTTGGACTATATATGCACACATATTTGACACATAAAAGAATCAAATAAAAAAAGACCAAATAAAAAAAGGAAATAGTATAAAAACTGGGACATTGCTAGGACATGATCATTGGCACCTTTATAAACAATTCAAATCAGTTTGAACAGAAGAACCACATTCCCATTGCAGTAAAATTAGATGCACCTGTGATCAGTATTCACATGACTTGAATCTACCAATGAATGATGAATATAATGTTTAAAATGGCCACATTCACTCCCTGTTCCTTTTTCACAATGGTGACGATAAGAGAGCTGTCTGAGATCATCAGAAAAGCCATTATCATCAAACATCAAACTTAAAGAGGTACAAGGCCATCTCCAAGGACCTTGGAATTCCTGTGTTTACAGTTTACAATTTTATGAAGAAGTTTTCTGCTCATGGAACTGTCAAGAACCTCCCAGGACATGGTGCTAAGAGGAATATTAATCCAAGAAGTCTTCAAAGGTTAGTGTGAGCTGTTGGAAAAGCACATGTACAACATCCAAAGAGCTTAAGGCTGACCTGGAGCAATGTGGAGTGGTGGTTTCAACCCACACCATATGCTGCACACTAAACAAAGAAGGACTTCATGGGCAAAAGCCAAGGAGGACCCCACTACTCAAAGACAGACATAAAAAGGCACAGCTGATCTTTGCCCAAACCCACCTTGAGAAACCGCAATCCTTCTGGGAAATTATTCGGTGAACAGATGAAACCAAATTTGAGCTCTTTGTCAGTGCAGATCAGTGATACATTTACAGGTGAAGAAATGAAGCTTATAAGGGAAAAAACACCCTCCCTACAGTTAAATATGGTGGAGGTTCCATAATGTTGTGGGGCTGTTTTTCTGCCTCAGGAACTAGAGGCCTGGAATGTATTAAATGAATCATGAAGTCAGAGGAGTACCAAAGTATTTTGGAGTGAATTGTGCTACCTAGTGTCAGAAAGCTAGACCTGGGTTGAAGGTCATAGGTCCTCCAACAGGACAATGACTCAAAATATACATCCAAAAGTAGAATAGAATGACGCTGTAGGAGTGTGTGCTGGAGGACATGCCTTTCTCACTCTCCGACTCTGTTGAGCTGTGATGGGATAGTTGCGCCAATGGGCAAGAGGAAGGGAAGGGAAACGCTTACTCTCTCGGAAAGCTTCTCTTTCAGCATCTTGCGCCAGACGACAATGCTGGATTTTAGTGTGCCCCCAGTTTCACCGGTTCAGTTTTCTCCAGATATGCTGGAAGGGAATCACCTCAGCAGCAGCAAAGGGGCCTCTCTGAGCCCCATAGTGTGGATGTCACCTCCTAACTTCGGAAGTGCTTTTGTTGCTGGTGCTATGGGGCTTTAATGGATCAGAGTGGTTGGCATGGAGCCCGTGCCAGGAGGATCACCGGTGGTTGCCTCATCCCTCGCACTGGCAGGAACAATGGAAGTTGGGTCAGCTCCCCAACTGAGAGCAGTGGAGGCCATTGAAAAAAAGGGTAAGATACCTTTGGGGACTGTGTTTTGTGAGGTGCAGAGACCACAGGCTGTGACTATGGAGTCACTGTGGGAGGTTATACAGGGATTCAATTTCTCTCTTCAGTCCTTATCTAGTTGTATGGTGTGTGATTTTACTGTTGTTTCCCAAGTTGTGGTTCATCATGCCAAAACATTGGATTCTTTATCTGGGAGAATGGAAGCTATTGAAGCAAAAATGAATGTGGTGCAGACTATAGGAGAAGTGTTGCTGAAAGACAGCAATATCATGTGTTGTCGAATGGAGTATCTTGAAAATCAAGTCCGACACAATAATTTACGTATGCTGAACTTTCCCAAATCTCCCCTAACTTCTGCTGTTGATATGGTGAAGAAATATTTAATTGAGACTCGGGTTGGTCTCCGTTAATCTCGCCCTTTGGTGAAAGCACAATATCTTTCCCCCAGTGGGGGTAACTCTCCTGTAGGGCAGTGAGGATCTGTTGGGGAATAACCTAATGGAGTTTTTGGTACAATCTGGTTATAACATTCGCTTTGGAGTTCGACCACAATGTAGTATTTAAATTGTAATTTCAGTCTATGCACAAGTCCTTTTTTGGCTCAGTAATATGTATTTTTTCAGATTTTTCACAAAGTACGCAGAAGCAGCGCCAGAGATTTTTGGCTCTGCGGCCCAGAGTATTGGGGTTAAATTGTGTGCTACGATTTCCCTGTATTTGTATTACAATGCATGTGGGTAAATTTTATGCTTTTTTCGAGCCTAAGTCACTTGTTGAATTTATAACTGCGAGGGAAGGGGTAATGCCTTGACATAACACTCAGAGGTACCGCTGTAATGGTTCTTGGAGTACCGAGTCCTGTGGGGGCTCCCTTTGTTTTACTGCTTGTTCAAGAATTATTTTTTCCTATTTCTTGGATCTTCTATTTTCTTTCTGGTGGGCTAATTGTTTAGTATCTCTTAATAATTGGTTTGTAATTTGTTTTGGGGGGGGAGGGAGTTGTTTTCCTATAAGAAGGTGTTATTTGTCTTCAGTTGTTATTGGTAAAATGTATTTGAAAAGTTAATAAAATATTAATTGAAAAAAACCCAAAAAGGAACAAATGGACTGTTTTAAACTGGCCAGCAATGAGTCTTGGGGGTATGTTTACTAAACAGCACTAATGTCGCAGTGGTGACGTTATCGCATGATAAGTGACTTTATCGCGTGATGATGGCACATTACCAAAATAGAAATACAAAACACCGAGCTGGCCAATAGAAAAAACATTGATAAATGATAATCAACACTACCCATAAAGAATAAAAAGGAAGATGTCACCAAACTGTTGTCACAGAGGCAGATCATTCCCTGGGGATACCATGACTGTTCGTCAGACAGACCTTGTCTGTTGCAGTGCACGGCATCCACCTAAAGAGGGCTTGGCCTTTGTCTGCTGTGGGCAGATGCCACTGCCCCCTCCACTACCAGCACCCCTCCGCCACCATCCTGACATGCCCTTGTGCCGGTGGTGCTGGTGGTACGCAGTCCCGGGCCATCCAGTGTGCCGGTAGGTGGCTGCCTATGGTGCGTGATATGGGGTAGGGGTGCCTGCCTAGACATCCACGCTTCCCCATGGCACTACCTGCCAATGTTATGTGCCCTTTGGGGTACTTTCTGGGTACTGTCCCCTGGGACACTGTGGGACACACACTCGTGGACATGTTTGCCCTTGGTCAGTTGCTGTCTTGCTGTTTTTCCGTTTCTACATTCCTATGTGTCACCTAGGCATCTGCCTAGTCCATCCTGTGCCCCAGCTGCCCCACTGCATGTCCTGCCTGAAGCCCCCTGTACCCCATTTGCAGCCTCACCGTAGTGCCCTTTCGTACTTGGGCACTATGCTGTTGCTGCACATGTGAAAGCCACATAAGCAAGCTGCCCAATATACACCACAGCAAACCCTCATCAACACTATCAATGTTGGAACATTCACTTTTTAGGGGGAATCAGAATTGACCCTTCCAAAAGTGGAATCTTCCTTTTTATTCTTTATGGGTAGTGTTGATTACCGTTTATCATTGTTTTTTCTATTGGTGTGCCTCTAACGCAAGCTTTTCCCTGGCGTTAATTTTCAGACCCTGATTTCACAGCATTAGTGTGCCTGGGGCCTCTCCCTGCCCATTGACCCCTTATCTCCGCCCTCTGGGGAGCCCTACCGCACTTTGACTTTGCCAACTCCATCCTACAAGGTCTCCCGCAAGCCACAATAAACCCACTACAACTAGCCATGAATGCTGCAGCAAGGATTCTCCATGGAGCCACCAGAAGTGATCATGTGACTCCGATTCTAAAACAGCTTCATTGGCTACCTATACACGGAAGGATTATCTTCAAAACATTAATCCTCTCATTCAAGGCCATCAAGCGCCTATCCTCTGCAGCACTTACTGATCTCATTCATACAGTGCCCCCCAACAGAGCCAGGAGGTCAACAGCCCTAAATCTATTAACAACCCCGAAGACCTTGACTAAATGCAATAACACGACAGCGAATAGGGCCTTCAGTCTTTACGTCCCCAAATATTGGAATACACTCCCACCAAACATTCGAGCCATTGCTGACCTGACCCAATTCAGGAAGGCTATCAAACATCACCTCTTCCTCCAATACTACCCAGCCAGCGATGATTCTAGATAACACCACCTAAGAAACACTGCCTTTTTACAGCCCATTCTCACAATGTCTCTTGTATTCGAAACGGACTCATTACATATTGTTCAACTCAACCATGTTACAGGACTTTTGCGTCATGCATGTAACCTATCTCATGTATATAATTCATGTATATAGTTCATCCCCCCCCTGTTATCCAAGTTCATACCCTTGTTCTATGTAAAACCAAACAGAATGTGTGTTTTGGTCATTTTGTTATACTGTAAACCGCGCTGATGCCGAATAGTGCGGTATATAAGCAACTGTAATAAAAAATAAATAAAATAAATTACTCCACCCTCTGTGCACCTTAACACCGACGGAAATGTTATCGCGCGATATGTGACATTATCATACGGTAATGCGCCATTATCGTGCGATAACGTCGCCGCTGCGATGTTAGCGCTGTTTAGTAAACATACCCCTAAGTTACACAGACATCTTTTTTTTTGTTCTATATCTTTGAACAAAAATATTATGATGATATACGGTTGGAATATTCCATTATTTCTCAAGATTTTGTACACAACATACCTAAAATGCAAGGGTGCCATTAATGTTGACCACAACTGTAAAGAATGTTAAATAAATAAATGTTTCTGTGTACATATCTATGAAGAATGCCCCATTTATGAATTTCAGTGAAACCAATTTGTAAATCCATTTAGTAGAAAGAAACTTGAAAGTGTTCCATTTCCACTTTTTTCTGTAGAACATGGGTCTCTACTAAAGAACAAATTCTACCTACATTCTTTCTAGCCCGATATTGAATTTGGCTGCTGTTATTGCCCAAGAACACTGTATAAGTGTAATGTAAATAACTGCTTATTATTAAGTAAAGAATAATCATTTTGCTTGTTTTATGTTAGAATAGATATTTCCAGAGATTTTAGTGCATTCTAACCTCATATTTGACAGGAAGCACAGAAGAGAGGTGCTTTATTATATTGCTAGGGAGAATTCTTCAGTTCAGGTGCCTCATAACTCACTTCACTCTGCTTTTTTTTCCGGTCTTTGACTTCTCAACATCATCTCTCACGCTCTGATTCTTTGCATCACATCTCAGCCTCACTGATAAAATTGGCTTCTTTTATCTGTTCATACCGCTATTGCCTTACCAATTTTTAAGCAACTCTTTCACTTCTGTTTTCACATGTAAGCAGCCCGCCTTGCCTCTTCTTTACCTTTGGTCCGCTTCTTCTGAAAGTGACTTGCCCTTTTCTTTGTTATCACAATACTATATGTTTAAAGTGTCAAATTCCAATAAAAGAATAATAGAAAATATCAAATAACACAATTATGATGCAGAGTTTTTGAGTACTAGCTAGTTGGGTTGAAACTGGGGCATGGCGTGGAGAGAAAAGGCAGTAGCCATTGCTATCTCTTTTAGAACGGCCAAGTTCTGGGCCAGTGTGAGGGTATGAGGCAAACCTCCTTCCCAGCACTGCCGCTCCCTGAGACATGTAGCAGGGCACTGCGGAGCTGGAGGTACCTTCTCTTCTTGCGTTGTGGTGCCGGTCGCGCTTCCACCCCCTCCAGCTCCGCTTCTTTAACTAGCGTAAGACTTCCACTTATGCCAGTGTAAAGCAAATTAGTTGCCTACTTCTTTTTACAAAATAGGCTTAAAATAGGTGTTTTGGCTGCCTTAACCTAGGCACTCTTTTATAAACTTATCCTGATAGAGGGTAATTTTATAAAGACATTTTTGTGCTTAGATGCTGGTATATGTGTGTAAAATGCCCTTTAAAAAAATCAGCCCACACATACGGGTATGCCTGATGGCCAGAAAACGCATGCTTGTGCATGTCTTTGACATAGGCATGTTTGAGGGTGGATTTTAGGTGAAGCATGAGAGGAATCACGGTTTTCGTACTTTATAAAATACACTCTACTGTATGTGCATACATTTACACCAGTACTCGGGTCCTTTTTACCCTACCATCACATAGGGGGTCCTTTATTAATGGGCACTAAGTTGTTGCATGCTTCAGGCTGATGGTATATACTTTTTGTGTGGGCAGAGCATGGGTGAAGTGCAGATTTATGCACATAATTTATAAAATACTGTAACTTATAAAGTTCTTTATAAATCTAGGTGTACGTATTTACATCAAGTCTAGGGCTGGCATAAGTGCTCATGAAAAGTAGGCACCCGCTTTTCTTTATAAAATAGACATGATTTCCATTCATTGGAAAGCAAGTTAACCTAGGCAGACTTTTATAAAACTACTTTCTATAGGGGTCATTTTATAAGTTATGCTTAGATTTTCATGCTTGCTTGGCATTTTAGGCAGGTGCATGCATAATCTACATGCTTATTTGACATTGTTGCTGTTCCGAAAGTGCACACATCATGTCTGCTTTCACTCTGGGCGTGTACAGGGACGGAGTTTGAGTGGACCATGGGCAGAGTACAAAGTTATGCATGCAAATATGAAATGCTATAATTTATGTGCATTCTTGAAAAATCTAGGTGTGGGCATTTAAACCAGTCATAGAACTGGTGTGTTTACAGCTGAAATTCACAGGCATTTGCTAAAACTTATGCTCCTGTTTTATAAAGTATAGTATGCATGTATCTTACTTTATAAAACAGGTATGAAATAGGCACATAAACATGTACATTAATCTAGGTGCACCTTATAAAATTACCCTCTTATATTGTGACATAATGCATGTTTCCCCTGTCCTCCATTCACATACTCAGGCAAGTCTGTGTGGGGGGTACAAGTGAAACAACCTCATGGTAAAGTAACATGAATAGATGTCTGGGTGGGTGGCAGAATGTGCGTAATGACTGACTTTATGTGAGATGCATATGTATCTGTGAATCAGTGGTATGATGTGCATATTGCTTTTGCAAGAGGAGAGTTTAACTGTTTACTTGTGGACTTGTGAGGGCATGTGTGTGTGCATGCATGAGTGTGTATTGGCAGGGTGTACTGGGAGCAGGGTGCATATATGTGCATTTTTGATGGCTGTATTGAGGGCTCTGAGGGGGTGTGTGCTTGTGCTGAGTGGCTCTGTGAGTGTGCCGCTGTGACATGTAGGCTTCTCTCTCTCCCTTGGATTTTCTTCTGTCCTGCACCCACTCCCTGTCCCTTCCACTGTCTTATAATATTCCTCTTCCTACCCTTTACCATCCTCTCTTGCCCTCTCTCTCCTCCTTGTTATAGACCTTTCATTTTCTCCTTCCTTTCTCCTCTCCCTTTTTGACCTCACCTTCCTTTTTGTTCCTTCTCTAATGCTGTCCATTCCCTTTGCTCCATCCTCTTGTCTTTTCCTCCATTAAGCCCACCCTTTTCTTTAAATTCCATTCCTCCCTCCCGCTGTACTCCTTTGTAACCTTGCTCCTTCTTTTATGCTGTGCCCCCTTCTTTTCTCCTAGCTCCAGCTCTTCCATTTTGGTCTCCTCTCTTTGGGCCTGTGCTACACAGTAAGCAAGATAAACATGGCAGGGTGGTGCTGCGGATTTTTTTTTTGGGGGTGTGGGAAACTACTGAAAAATAAAAAATTAGGGGAAAAAAATTAAAAATGGCAAAAAGTGAAAGAAACATTAAAAACTAAGGTGTTATCAAAAACAATATTGTGGGTGCAGCCACAGGTCATTGGCTAATGAGGAAGGAGGACACAGATTTATATCTTGCAGAGGGTCACAGAACCCTAGCACCAGCCTTTCCTTTCTTCTCTTCTTCTTTTCTGTTCCCTATTATCACTTCTTCCCTTATTCTTGACCCACTTACTTACCCCTTTCTATTTGCGCCACAGCCCTCTTACTCCTGGTGGGACTCAGGGACTCCCATTAAAACTTCACTGTTGCTCCTCCTTTCTTAATGCCAGTGGTACCCCAGGATTCCCTCCAGCTCTTGAACCTCTCTGTTCCATTCTTCTTATTACAGAACTTGGAAATTCCTATCAGCAATGTTGCCAGATGATCTCAAAATTTCCTACTCAATGCTGGTATAAAACTAACCCAAAACAGCTAGCCTCTCTTGGCCATGCCCACCACTTCCCTGATTGGCTGATCTAGTAATCTATCAGGTGTAACCACATCTACCCAACCACATGGTGCCCACCCTCTGCATTCTTGATTGGCTGGAGTCTGGTGTCAAGCACTCCTATACTGCCAAATCTCATTGGTCAGTTCGGATATGCAACTCTGTGCCTTGACCAATGAGATGCATTCTATCTCTAAGGGGTATGTTTACTAAACCGTCTTAACGTGCGCTCTGTAACATTATCACACAATAAGGTACCTTATCGCGTGATAATGGCACTTTACAAGGCACACAGGTACCTTATCGCGCGATAACGCGCGCTGCGGCGCAAACGAGCGCTGAAGACGGGGAAAGGCTCCCGGAGGGCAGAGGAAGGCTCCCCAGGGGCGGAGAGAAGGGGTCAATGGGTGGAGAGTGGGAGGGGAGAGGCTCCCTGCACACTAACGCTGCGAAATCCGAGGCTCAAAACTAATGCCAGTGAAACCCTGGCGGTAGAGCAGTTTTAAAGGGAAAAGAAACCATTTCCGTCAGCAATGTACAGCAAAAACAGGGAAACCTACAAAAAAGTGATAAGTGTGATACATGTGCACGGAACAAAAGGGCAAATGAACCTTGAAAATGTACAGAAGAAAATGTAAAAATAAAATAACCAAGCTGGCCAATAGTGATATCAATGGGAAACATCAAAAAACACTCCCAAAAAAGCTCCAAAAAACAGATATGAATTTTGGAAGGGTCTATGCTCCGTTCGCATACAAGGTGAATGAGCCCACAGTGTAATTGCGCTGAGCAGGGTTTCAGACTCCATCGGCCAGGTTTCCTATGGCATGCACATGTTCCACAACAGCAGGGCGGGCATGTCGGAACGGGCAACTGGACAGATGCTGGAAAAGGGGACACAGAGGGCTGCAAGCGGCACATGCTGCGGTGCAGCTGGCCCACAGTGCGGACAACTGTGGTGCCTAGCTGGCCCATATGAATGCTGAAACAGTAGAGCAGCCAGACAGCAACTTCTTAGGGCCCAACATGGGCACGAGTGTGCTTCCCACAGTGTCACAGGGGATAGTACCCAACAGGTACCCCGAAGGTCACAGAACATTGGCATGCAGTGCTGGGGGGAAGCGTGGACAGCTATGCAGGCACCCCTACCCCAGAACCCACACCATAGGCAGCCGCCTACCCACACACTGGATGGCCTGAGACTGCTCTCCATCAGCACCACCAGCAGAAGGGCATGACAGCATGGTGGCAGAGGGATACTGGTGGTGGAGGGGGCAGTGGCAGCTGCCCAGAGAAGACCGTGGCCTAGCCCTGTGTAGGTGGGTGCTATGCACTGCAACAGACAGGCCCTGTCTGACGAACAGTCATGGCATCACCAGGGAATGCACTGTCTCTGTGGCAACACAGTGGTGCAGTGCATGCAGCCAGTGTGCTCAGAAGCAGAAGATCACATGTTCAAGTCCCAGCTGTGGTTCCTGTCAACCCAGTCCCCATATTTTACCCACTGCAGCAGCGCGCATTATCGTGCGATAATCCAGTTTTGCTACTTTAAGACCGACATGCCCACTCCTTTTATGGCAGCCTGCACACTATCGCCGGGTGCACGTTAAGACGGTTTAGTAAACATACCCCTAAGTGTAATAGGAAAATTTAGAAACTGCAGATTCTTGGCACGTGATGCATTTCCCAATGTTTCCAACCTAGAAGGAACTATAATCAAATCTTTAAAAGAACTGTATTTGTTGCTAAAGAGCACTGCACTAGTGAATCCAAATGTGTCAGGGATCTATCTAGCGATAGAACTTTTGTATCCAAATAATGTAATTTCTCAACAGTCCCTTGGGTAAAACAACAAAGTGAAGAAACAGCAGAACTCAGTTTAAGTTCTATGATCTTAATTGCACCCCAAAGATCCTTGAGAGTAATTTCCCCATCAAGTGGCACTTCAAAAACAAAGATGCATCATCATGTTCCAAGAAATGACATGTTTGGGCACCAGCACTTGAGAGCAACCTTCACCACCCAAGTCAAAAGACGCCCCTTCAAGAATAGTGAACGATAGGGGAGGAAGTGGGTGTGGTGGTGGATCTGACCTCCAGAGCTACGTGTTGCTCCTTCTGGTGAAGACTTGAACACTGACAGAGGGGCAAGATGCCTATCCATAGGACCAATGATTTTACCTGTAGCAGATATTACAGAGTCCATCTTCGCACCTTCTTTGTTCTTTTGCTTCCCCATGCTTGACCGGCTGAAAGCTTGACCGGCCAAGCACTAGAAGATATTCCTGTCGGTGACCACCATCACGGATTGAAGGGGTGCTAAAAGGGCATGTTGAGCTTCTTTGTTCATGCCCCTTTGGATCACAACCCATGGGCCGCAACACACAGCCATGTGTAGCTGCGGCTGTTCTTATCCAGAGAAGGTCCTTCCACCGGCAAGCGGGCTATCCTCCAAGGTGCCTGTCAGGAAAACAACACTGAATCCAAAGCAGTTACCAGCAGCAACATTGGGACCGTTTGTGGGGGAAGGTAACAAACCCCATCTCCTCTTTCACACTTTGACACACTCCCCCAGTTATGAAATTTCTGTTAGGATTCTTTATAGCTACAGCTGAAAGTCTAGGAATTCAGTTGTTAGGAATTCTTGAGCCTTAGACATATCTTTCATACATCCAGTATTCTAGATCAGTATTTGGCTCAAATTGCACTGCGAGTCCTTTTGTCATCAGTGAGCCATGCAAGTCTGATGGACATGCTTTAAAAATGTCCTAAGAACCTTTTTATATTCCTACAGCTAAGTGAAATGTTTTGAAGACATCATTCATGTTTTTTGCAAAATACATAATATATTATGTTCAAGCTATGTGCTTGTTTGGAGGAGTAGCCTAGTGGTTAGAGCACCTGCCTAGTACCCAGAAGATCAAAGGTTCAATTCCCACCAACACTCCCTGTGACCTTGGGCAAGTCACTTTACCTTCCATTGCCTCAGAAGAAAAGGCTGGCAATCTACTTCCAGTGATACATTGCCAAGAAAACCCAGAGGTAGCTGGGTTGCTATGAGTCAACTCTGACTTGATGGCACAAAAAAAAATGTACTTGTGACTGGCTTAGAATTTCTCATGGCCTCTGCTGAAATGAATGGATTGACTCATGATTTCTGCTGCTGGCCATCAAAGATGCATCAATTGGCATGAATGCCACTGCTAAACTAACTCCTATATTGTATATGAAGGCACATTTTAGAAAGGCCATGGATGTGCTTGTTGCAACATCCAAGTGAAAATGCCCCAGTATATGTCAGTTTTAAAGGAAAGACATGGGCATGTTTAAGTCTGTTCTAAATTGACATACCCTCGCCTTTCGCCATAAAGGTATTTGTCAAAAGAAGACAGGATGTGCAGGCACACATAGAGATGGTGTGGACACGTGCAGCAGGAGACACATTTTAGAAATATGCACATGGGGAATATCAATGTAGGAATCCCAGCAACTAGCATGTGCACGTGCCGGCATTTCAGAATGCTCACATTTATATGTCGTCCAAAAAAAGCCATCAGTGAAATATCACGCTATCAAGCTACCCTTACTTTTTTTGTTGGGTCCAAACAGACCGGAGCTAGAGGGAGAGAAAAGCTCTGCTCTGTGTCTGGAGAACCCTTTTTCTGAGAAAGTTCAAGTAGTGTGATGTCTAAAACATCTAACTGAAAACAAGATAGTGTAAACAAACACTTATCGCAATCCACGGTGAAATTCGCACTTCATCATGATGTTGGGTAAGATGCTGCACACACGACATGCATGTTTCGGGACCCCAATGGGACCCTGTCTCAAGTGTTTTCCCGCTACTTTCAGAAATAATCGCCAGCATTGCCAATCGTATATGTCAGCATGCACACATTTATCCTCACCATTTGGAAACCTAGTCGTCCCGCTGTTCTTCATAAATTTTAGAACAGTGATTCCCAAAGTGGGTGGCACCACCTCCTGGGGATGTTGAGTAATTTAGGGGGCATTAAAAGACAAGCTGGTGGTGTGGGGGTGCTGCACTGTCCTAGTGAGGCAATGGGGGGATAAGCACAAAGAAATCGACTCCAAATAGTTGAATGCGGGAATTTAATGTTCCTACCAGGTAACTTTAAACCAGACATTGAGAAACTGGTATCATTTCATCAATCCCATCCATCTCATTAAACATATTCAATAGATAGAGTAGGTACACTATTTTATTAAAATTGTTTTTTTAAAAATGCTACTTGCTTTCGTGTTGTAAATTAAATACAGATTTCAATTCCATCATTAATGTTATTAAATGATACTGTTTATGTTGTTAATTGAATAAAAACTTTTATCAAAATTTTGAATGATTTGTTTTGAGTAATAGGTGAGGGGGGCACTGTAATAAAATTAATGGAACGAAAGGGGCTGCGTGCTGAAAAAGTTTGGGAATCTCTGTTTTAGATACTGCTATGTGGAGCATGTGGAGGGGGATGTCCCCCTTAATGCCTCATGAAATGAGCACATTTTGTAAAACTAAATGTGCTGAGGGGCAGGTATAAATTAAGCCGAATTGCAGCACCTATGTGAAATTAAAGAAACATGTATATCTCTTTCCAACATCCACAGCATGCCCCCAGCATACTCCTGTTTTACTTGGATGTGATTGTTGCAGAGATGTCTGCACTCAAGACCTTCTAAAACTGGTGCTTGGACATGGATGTGATGTCATGTGAGAACGGTCATTTTCACATGTCCAAATCACAAAGAAGGCTTCTAAAATAACCCCTTATAGGAATCTGCATCTTTTGAAGAATAGTACCGTCTTGAATTAAAGGAATTCCTCGGTGTTTCATGACTTTTTTAGAATGATTTATGAAGATCGCTCAAGGTCTGTTACAGTATTAGAACTGTAACCTTTGTGACATACTATAATAGAAACAAAAAGCTATTATGTGGATCAATTGAGGTTGCCTCCACCTAGTTTGTTACTATTTTAAGCATTGACTTTCCCATAAAACACAGTACAATAGAAATTAGAAATTTACAGTAGTAGCAGCCAGCTGTTCATAATTAGTTTTTCCAAGTCAATACTATATATTATAGGAAGGGAAATGCACTATGTAAAAGTAAAAAAAAATCCATTGAAATTTATTAGAACAACTACTGTATTGTGTTATCTTGAATGAAATAATATAGTCACTATTAGAATAATTTTATAAGAAGTGGAGAAGCCAAGTGGGCACCTATTTGGACCTGTTTTATAAAGACACTTGAGGCATGTTTAGTAAACTTCAGGTGCATAATGTGCATTCCACCCCAAAAGTGAGCGTGAGGGTGATGCCGAACCTGCACTACAAAATGGAGGCATGTCTAGCATGTCTCCAGGTAGCTAGCATCCCCACGCTCATTCTTTTTGGTAGAATCAGCACAGGTGCACTTAAGGTCACTCATGGAGGTGGCGGTAAGTGCACCTCTACAAAGTGCAACATGACTGGTGCGCGTGCACCAAAAATGCATGCACTATCTAGGATATGCATGCTCTGCCTCTGAACCATCCAGTCTCCACCCCAACATGTGCTACTTGCGTAATGCAGGATTTTAAATTCGACCATATTTTTGGTGTATGGTAAATTTACCACAGCGCATCTAGTGCACTCTAAATCCCATGCTACCTGATAATGCACTTTAGTAAAAATATCACTTAGACACTTATGTGTCTTTATTACATATTAATACAAAAACAGCATCCATTGCAACTGTAATGATCACGTGTACATTTACACCAGCTATGGAGCGAGAGTAAACGTATGCACAAACAATACACATTTTATAAAGAATATGCGTCAATCATGACTCTGACAGCATCTGCCCAACTTCCAGCCCTAGACACACCTACACCAGTAAATTAGCCGTGGAAAACTGTACATATAGATCTACCCCTGTCTTTTGGGTGTCTATAATTTTTCCTGGTTAAATTTACATACTTTCAAAAAGAGAAAACATCTTCCCAACCCTGCCCTTGGGAACACCTCTACTCAGTATGTGTAAACTTGCACTCAAACAGGTGGTGGGGCTTATGTGCTTCAGGGAGAGTGGTCAGATTTCACCACTACAAGCCAGAGGTACATTTTTATGGTTAACACCTAGCACCCCACCCGTGCTATCTGCTGATGCATGTAATGCAGGCCCATGTGGTAAGTGCATGCCCTGGCGCTAACTAT
Organism: Ichthyophis bannanicus; assembly: GCA_033557465.1. Taxonomy (NCBI): domain Eukaryota; kingdom Metazoa; phylum Chordata; class Amphibia; order Gymnophiona; family Ichthyophiidae; genus Ichthyophis; species Ichthyophis bannanicus. Next base: position 498,897,838 of record CM066032.1, read on the forward strand.
AGGGCATTTGCTGACCATACCCCCAAGAGCATGTGGAGCCCAATTCAGTGAGGGGCATGTTTAGGCCATCTGGACATCCAAGAACAGGACGGTCTTGGATTATACCTGATTTTGCACAGTGGGAGCTAGACATTCCATTGGTTGCAGGATCGGGCACTGAGACGGCCAATGTGCCCCATGGATCCACCGTGGGAGATGTTCACCCCACAGCATGGCCAGCCTAATGTGTGCTGGTGCTGTGGCATACTGTTGCCATGGCACCAAGATGCACAGCAAGAGTACCGAAGGCCCCACTCACAACCAAACTTTGTTTTCCCACTGCCTAACCCCTGGCAGGGTTTGCAAGGGCCAGGATTAGGCAGCGGGGTCTCATCTTCCATGGCTCCATGTCCATTGGGTGGCTGCTGGGGCCACTTGCATGAGTGCCCAATGCTTATTCCACCTCCAAGGTGGAATAAGCCTGGTGTCCTCCTAGAGACCGCCAGACATGCAGGGCCATGATCTGAATCTGCTCTGTATGTCTGGGTGCCTGGACCACCCCCACTCTGTCCATTCCCTGCCCCATGCCATCCCCATCCCGCACAGCATGCACAGCTGCTCTGAGCATGCCGGGGGGGGGGGGGGGAGGCACTTGACTATTGTGTCAGCAGATAGCGGGGCTGGACTTCCCACTGGGAAGTATAGCCCCTCTATTCACATTACAGAATCGGGCCTGTAGTCTTTGTACTTACTATGTGTTAAGAGCAAAAACTAATGCATGCTAAGTGCAAAAACTTGCCACACTGTAGTGAACAGAATTCCTGGGTTAGCTACATGATGAAATGCTGGGAATGACCCCCAAAGGTTAACCCAGAGGTTTTGCAGCCACCAGACATTACTTTTGGCAATTACTTCACGGAATCTGCAAAATCAAAGTTCTGCTTAGTAAATGAGGCCATTAGTGTATTCATGACTAGTTGCTGAGAGGTGTTCTCAGGGCTGGCCCAAGGGTTTCTGCCTAGGCAGACCTTCCATGCTGCCTTCCCAAAGATTATGGCATCGCCCAGCCCGCCATGCTGCCCCCTCCTGGCATCCATCTTTTCACCTTGGGGACAGGGGAAGCACAGTGATGCCTCTGTTGCTTTGGCTTTAAAGTGCCCATGTTAGCATGCTCATGGCCTGCTGCTTCTGCTCCTCCAACACAACGTCCTGTTGGAGGGGGCAGGGATGGTAGGAAGTTGCACTGAAGGAGGGCAGGAGCACACACAGCAGAGACATCACTGTTCCACCCCCTTCCCCAAGGTGAGATGATGTATGCTGGGTGGGAGGACAGCAAGGTGGGCCAGGACGCGATGAACTGCCACTTTACTGGGGGGGGGGAGACAGGAAATGCTCCCAACCCTCAGCGCACTGGTAGGCTAAATAACAGAGCCGTGGGAAAGAAGGGAAACACTTCCTTTTTGCGGCTCTGCAAAGCTGAGCTGGGGTGCAGGTGAAGCAACAGCAGGACAATTCCCTGGGGGGGGGGGCTTGGACTGGAAATCAGCTGAGCAGGTCTGATAATGGAATGGGCTGGGCTGGGGGAGGGTAGCACTGTAAATAGTCTGATTGGGATGGCTAGGACTGGAAATGCTCGGATTGAGGGAGTTAGGAATGGAAATGGGCTGATGGGGGGTTAAGACTGGAAATGGGCTGATCAGGTGGAGTTAGACTGGAAATGGGCTGATTGGGGGGGGGGGTTAGACTGGAAATGGGCTGATCGGGGAGGCTAGGACTGGTAATGGACTGATGGATGGGCTAGCACTGGAAGGGGGCTGATGGGGGGGCTAGAACTGGAAATGAGTTGATCAAGTGTGGTTAGGATTGGAAATGGGCTACAACTGGAAATAAGCTGATAGGGGGGCTAGGACTGGTAATGGGCTGATCAGGGGCATCAGGACTGGAAATGGGCTGATTAGGGGAGGGGGTAGGACTGGTAATGGGCTGATTGGGGGCTAGCACTGCAAATGAACTAGGACTGGTAATGGGCTGATTGGGGGGCTCAGATTGGAAATGGACTGATGGGGGGTCTGGGACTGGAGTGGGCTGATAAAGGGGATAGGACTGGAAATAGGTTGGGACTGGATTTGGGCTAATTGGGGAGGAGAGAGCTGCTGGCACTGGAAGAAGACTGGGGGCTAGAACTGGAAATGGGCTAATGGGGGGAGGGAAGGAGAGTGCTACTGGCCCTGGAAGAAAACTAGGGGCTACAGCTACAAATAGGCTGATGTGGGGGATGGGAGAATAGGACTGGAAGGGAGTGGATGCTGAGAGGGTCTTCCAGGGAAAGGAGGGGCAGGAAAGGATCTGACATGAGTCAGGGGAAGGAGGTGGGGCAGTAAGGGAGTGACATGTGGAGAGGTGGGGCAGGAAGGGAGCTGATATGGGAGGAAGAAGGGGGCTGGAAGGGAGCAGACACCTGCAGATGGTACTGAAGAGGGACTGGAAGGGAACTGACACTTGGGGATGGGACTGGTAACTGGCTGGGTAATGGGAAGGAGACTGGAAGGGAGGGAACACTGGGGCTGGAAGGGAGCAGACATGTGGGGATGGCACTGGAAGGGGGCTAGACAGAGAGTAGGGTGACTGGAAGGGAGAAGACGGGAAGGGGGTGGCACCGAGAGTGGAAGTGAGCTGATACCTGCGATGGTATTTGGACTAGAAGGGGCTGGATAATGGGGAAGGAGGAAGACTGGAAGGGAATGGACAGGCAGTCCTGGGAATGCAAGGTTGTTGACATTGGAAAGTACTGGGAGGGAAAGACTGGAAAGGGGGCCGATATTGGGGAGGGTTATTGGGACTGGAAATAGGCTGATGGAAGGAAGTGAAGAAAACAAAAGAAGAGATAAGAAATGGCAGATGGACCATAGACCATATAAAAAGAGCTAAGAGAAGACAGGAAAGGAGAAGCCTCAAATCGGGACCAATATGATCAGAGAATAAAATGGTCAGACTACAAAGGTAGAAAAAATATATATTTTTTTCATTTTAGTGATTGGACTTTGTGCTATCTTTATATTTTACACAGTATGGGGAACTGCATCTCTTATTTATCTGATGTTGCACTGCATGCAGATTCTGGCTTCTTGGGGTTTCAGTTTAATTTTTGTCTACTTATTTTTATTTTAGGTTGTAGTCACTTATTCTGATGATGGTGAGGGTCTATGTTCTGACTGTGTGACTGAGGCCAGGAATTCTGTTAACATGGAGTTTGTACATAGGGATCTATACTGCAGTGTAGTAATTTGACCTGTTGAGCTTTTCAAATAAGTGTATCAATGTTCTAGGGCCTTCTGCAGTATTTATAGTGCTGCTTTTTTCTGAGTAGGTCCCTTGTATGAGTTTTGGAAGTTTATGCTGGTATGGTATGGTAGATTTAGCCTTGTAGATCTTATATGACTTCTATAGGGTTTTATATTAGATCCCAGTATGCCTGGTATTGGAGAATGTTTGTTTGATAGTGAGATGACCAGAATCAGATTTTTTAAAAATATATTTAGCTCTGTGGGTGAATGTCCTACTTCTGCTCTGCACCCATTGTCGAGGGAGAGGTTTCTGTGGATGCAGAATATATATTCATAAAGAAAAAGTGAGAACCATAACGCAGTTTACAACAGAATAAAATGTGTTATAATTTGGTCTTATAAACTGTGCTGTCGTTCTCACCTTTAGTTCCTTTGTGTGTGAGCATTTTGCATTTCCTTTGTATGGAATATATATTTACATTAACACCATGCTGGTCCAGTGCGCAGTTTCGGTAGTTATGGTGGGGTTGCTAAGCCCTTCTTGGTGTTTATGTTGGAGTGGGAGGTGTTGTGTTGTGGTCACAAAGTCACTCTTGTTTTTAAGAGGGTGGGAAGTATTGTTTTGGGGTACCAAGTCACTCTTGTTTTTGTGGAAGTGGGAGATGCTGCATGGGTACTGTTGAGCTCCTCTTGTTTGTCATATTTATCAGCATGTTCCCTAGCTCTGCACTGGTAACATATGAACATAAGAAATACCATACTAGATCAGACTAAGATCCATCAAGCCCAGTATCCTGCTTCCAACAGTTGTCAATCCAGGTCACAAGTTCCTGGCAGGTTCCCAAAAAAGGTACCCAGGTTCCTCAATGCTTGTCCCAGGGCAAGCAGTGGATTTTTCAGGTCCTCTTTAATAATAGTTTATGGACCTTTCCTTCAGGAACTTGTCCAAACCTTTTTTAAACCTAGCTACACTAACAGCTTTTACTGCATCTTATGGTAATTAATTCCAGAGTTTGATTACACAGGGCCATAGGCTAATTGCAGGTAGGCAGTTACATCCCCCCCCCCTGCAGTTACCGCATTTCAGCACAGCAAAACAGCTGCCGGTGCAAATAAGGCCTCCCACTGAGGTGGCATTAGTTGCATTCCCACTACTTGCGCTGAACCATTATGTTAGTTTCTGCCTGTGTGTGAGTTCTTTCTCTCACCTCACTCTGCAGTAAAGTATAATTTTGGGAAAGAAATCCTGTAAACCTAACAGTAATGGGTAAACTCATTTTTTGATACATATGTCTGTTTTTAGTTTGTACTGATATAGTCCCTACTTGGTGAAGATCTATCTCTGTTCTGCATATGTGTGACTGAGGCTATATGTACTGTTAGCATGGAGTTTCTATGTAGGGAGCTGTAGTAATCTGGCTTGTTCAGTTTTCTGAATAGGAATATAGAGGTTCTAGGTCTCACTGCAATATTTATGGTGCTGCCCTTTTCTGGGTATGCTCCATGTTGTGTGAGTTTTAGAAGTTAGTGCTGTTATAGAATAGTAGATTTGCTCTATGGGTCCTGTACTCTGGGTTCTTGGTGAGGTCAACCATAGGGTGTTTGTTTGGAGGGGGGGGGGGTGTACTGGAATGTGTATTGTTTTTGAGATTTACAGTTTTGCATTCTTTATGCTTCCAGACTTACATTTTAAATATTTTGTCAGTTTAGATTCAAGAATATTTCAAATTTTAAGGGAACGTCTCAGTTTAATTTTCTTTAGTAGCCTGATAGTTTCACTGCTGCTGAATTCCAGACTTTTCCAGCTCTAGCACAATCCAATCCAGCATTTGAATTAATGGCTACCAGGATTAGTTTCCCATTGTAAATCTTCCCTCCTCATCAATAATCTTGTCAAAGCAAAATAAATCTGATGTGTAGATATTTATAATGGCTTGATGGGGGAGGGGGCTGTATAAGTGGCTTTTCATTAATCAAATTTAATGTTTGTTTTATTGTAACATCTGTTAAACTAAATTGCATGTGCATGTTTAGAAGCCACCTAGGATTTTAGATGGGTGGCATATACATTTAAAAATAAAGTATACTAAATTTATGCACTTGATGCCGCAGTGAGTCTCAGCATGTGGCCCTGCATCACTGGGAGACAGAGGAAAGCAGAAGCCTCAGATTGGAACCTACATGATCAGGGAATAAAATGGTCAGACAACAAAGTTCAAAGAGAATTTTATTTTCAATGTACCGGTAATTATCTGACTTGGTGATATCTTTATATTTTATACAGAACATGGAAATGCATCTCTTTCTATTTCTCTGGTATTGCACTCTATGCAGAATCTGGCTTCTTGGGGTTGCAGTTTAGTTTTTATCTACATGTGTTTATTTTTAGGTTATGGTCACTTATTCTTTGCTTGGTGAGAGTCTGTGTTATGAGTGTGTGACTAAGACCAGGTGTTCTGTTAACATGAGTTTATATGTAGGGATCTGTACTGTAGTAATCTGAATTGTTCAGCCTTTAGAATTGGTGTTTGGATGGTCCAGGGCCCACTGCAGTATTAACAGTGATGCTTGTTTTGGATGGGCTCCTTATGTGAGTTTTGGAAGTTGGTGCTGATATGTTATGGTATGGTAGATTTGCTCTATAGATACTCAGTGACTTTGTTGTAGGGTTTTGTTTTAGTTCACAATATGCCTGATTGTTGTTAATGAGATGATCAGAATCAGATTTTTTTTAAGATATTGAATTATGTGGGTGAATGTCCTGGTTCTGCTCTGCGCCCACTGTTGAAGGGGGTTCTGTGGATGCAAAATATATGTTCAAAAACAAAAAGCAAAAAACATATCGCAGTTTATAACAACAAAATTGAAATGTGTTATAATTTAGTTTTATAAATTGTGCTGTGGTTCTCCCTTTCTTTTAGTTCTTTAGTGTGCAAATATCTTGCATTTTCTCCATATAATCGAATTGGCTTTTTGGTTGGTTTAGTCCCTGATTGGAGTTTTGAGAAAGCCATCCTCCCCCATGGGGGGGGGGGGGGGTTGTCACTATCTCATCCTTTGCCTCAGGCAGCAGATTGCCTTGAGCCGCCCTTGCATCCAAGTACACATAATGCCACCTCAGTGGACAGTGGTAAGTGCACCTGCACCAATGGCATCATTCACAGTTAACATGAGCCCAAAACTAATGTGTCATCAATGCTCACGTTCCACCCTTCTGGCGGAGTGACCACTGACTGTTCATACATAGGATGTTACCTCCTGATAATTGTCACAACTGCCGGTAACACAGCTTCACTTCATCTCACCTCAGGATTGACCCCAAGCACTGGTACTATGAGAACTTGGGAGCTGCATTTTTTCTGTTTTGACGGCTGAGGCCTGCATTCTATTTTTTCTGTTTTGACGGCTGAGGCCTGCATTGGTACAGCCACGTTTTAGGCCAAGGCACAGAACATGGATCCATGCGGTCTGCCCTGTGTGGTACATACAAGACTAATGCTAGGCACACTCCCTTCATTTACTGCACAGTTACAGTGTGTTATTGTTTGCAAATAGCACACAGTATGTGAAGAAGTTATCATACTTTAGAAAACATGTCCCATAATTTAAAATATGTCCCATAATCTTTGACCCGGATATTCAGGTGCAGAACCCAGAAGCTAATCAGTCAGTGGTGATATTCAGCCACTGTTCAATTAGGTTCTGTGGCAAAAGTAAGGCCAGTCTTTGCAGCGCCTTACTTTTGTTGCCTATCGCTAACTGGGCAGCGGCTCAACATCATCGCTGTCTGGATAGTGACAGGTGCCACCTCAGAACACCCCTGACATGCCCCAATGATAATGGGTTAGCATCGTAGAGTATAGTGGCGGCACCCGTGGATATTCAGCAGCACTAATCATGTTAGAGCCACTGAATATTCTGCTAAGTGGATACTATAAAGAACACAAGTACTGGCAATTAGATGCTAGGCATTGATAAGACAGGTGAAGAGAGAATTTGAGAAGAAGTTTGCTGTGGAAGCAAAAACGCATAATAATGACTTTTTCAAGTACATTTGTAGCAAAAAAAACCTGTGAGTCAGTTGGACCATTAGATGATAGAGGGGTAAAAGGGCACTAAGAGGGGCCAAGGCCATAGTGGAGAGACTGAATGAATTCTTTGCTTCAGTCTTTACTGAAGAAGATGTAGGAATGTTACCCATGACTGAAATGGTATTTAAAGGAGATGCTGTGGAATTATTGAAAGAAATATTGATACACCGGAAAGATGTATTATAACTATTTGATAAACTGAAGAGTAGCAAATTACCTGGACTGGATGGTATACATCCAAGGAAGTTGAAAGAACTGAAATATGAGAATGCAGACCTACTATTAGTAATCTGTGAACTATCATTAAAATCATCTGTAATACCTGAAGATTGGAGGATGGCCAATGTAACGCCAATTTTTAAAAAGGGTTCCAGGGGTGATCCGGTAAATTACAGACCGGTGAACCTGACGTCAGTACCGGGGAAAATGGTAGAAACTATCATAAACAACAAACTTACTGAACATGTAGATAGTTGTGGTTTAATGGGAGACAGCCAACATGGCTTTAGCCAAGAAAGGTCTTGTCTTACTAATCAATTATGGTTTTTTTTGAAGGTGTGAATAAACAGGTAGACAAAGGTGAGTTGGTTGATATAGTGTATCTTGACTTTCAGAAAGCCTTTGACAAGGTTCCTCATGAGAGACCGTTTTCAAAATTAATAGATCATGGCATAGGAAGCAGTGTATTATTTTTAACATGTTCATAAATGACCTGGAAATGGGAATAACGAGTGAGATTATCAAATTTGCAGATAACACAAAACTATTCAAAGTTGTTAAAACACATGAGGATTGTGGAAAATTGCAAGAGGATCTTGATAAACTGGAAGACTGGGCATCCAAATGACAGATGACATTTAATGTGGACAAGTGCAATGTTATGCACCTAGGAAACAACACCCCAAACTATGGTTACACGATGCAAGGTTCCACATTAGGAACCACCACCCAGGAAAAATATGTAGGCATCATCGTGGAAAACATTTTAAAATCCTTTGCCCAGTGTGAAGCATTGGCCAAGAGAGCGAATAGAATGCTAGGTATCATAAGGAAAGGAATGGGAAATAAAACAAAGGATATTGTAATGCCTCTGTGTTCTTCCATGGTGCAACAGCACCTTGAATATTTATTTTACCAGTTTTCTATACCACCTTATTCTTCAATCAAAGCAGTTTACATTATGTATTCACTACAAATAGGTACTGGATACATTCCCTTGGTCCAAAGGGCTCACAATCCATGTACACCTGAGGCACACAAGGAGTGCTGATAGGACTAGAACAGCCTGGGATTGCTGTCCCCAGTTGGGAATTGAAGCCTTGGCCACTCCTAGTGTGTGAGTCTGGTTGCTGTATCTTACAAAGGATATACTGTTATTAGAAAAGGTACAGAGAAGAGCCACTAAAATGGTAAAGGGGATGGAAGGATACCCCTATGAAGAGAGGCTAAAAAGGTTAGGGCTCCTCAACCTGGAAAAGAGACGGCTGAGGGGAGATATGATAGAGGTCTATAAATTAATGAATGGAGTGGAACGGGTAAACATAGATCAATTGTTTACGCCATCAAAATATAGAAAGACTAGAGGGCATGCAATGAAGCTACAATGTGACCTATTTAAGACTAAGAAGAGAAAATATTTTTTCACTCAATGTATAGTCAAACTCTGGAATTTGCTACCAGAGCATTTAGTAAAAGCTGTTAGTGTAGCCGGGTTTAAAAAAGGTTTGGACTAGTTCCTGGAGGAAAGGTCCATAAACCATTATTAAAGGGGACCCAGAATATCCGCTGCTTGCCCCAATACAAGCATTGTGGAAGCTTGTCTTTTGGGGAAATTGATAGGTACTTGTGACCTAGATTGGCCATGTTGGAAACAGGATATTGGGCTGGATGGACATTGGTCTGACCCAGTATGGCTTATCTTATATTCTTATGCTCTTAAGTGGCTTTTATGAGCTTTGCAGATCTGCACACTGTGTAAATGCCTTTGAGTATCAGACCCAGATTGTACATATTGAAATGATAGGTGAAGAATGGAATAGTCTGATAAGGCTTGTGTGAGCTCCTACATCATTACAGTTATTAAAGTTTGTTTATAAAAGTGCTACAGATATTGCTGCTGGAAGATGCTCAGTGCTCTTGGTGTAGCCCTCAAATCTGGGCAAACAGAAATGGGGAAAATTGTTTTTGAAAACTGGCGAGTAATTAATTCACAACACAAATTTCAAACTGTGAAAAAATTAAATCTGCAAGAAGCTATGCTTCAAAAAGTGTACTCATGTATCTCAGCACAAACATTTATAAACAGAGGGATGAAACTCAACATAAATGAATCACATTCCTTTTCTCCACCATTGTGCTGTACATCATTCAGTGCAGAAAATGTGAAATGAAAACAACATCTGTAAGCCAGGCTAGGTACAAAAAGCACAAAAATACACCTCAACAGATATAAAATACATGACATAAAAGAAATGAAAAGCTTCTAAGAGCATCTCTTTCAAGGTCAAACTGTTTTATCAGTGACTTTGCAATCAGGATTCTAAAAAGGAGCATCAAAACTATTCAAGGACATAAAATGTTTGAACTGAATGACCACTTTGATGTACTGTAAGCACAAAATAACTCAGGGGAAGCATTGGTTTCCTCATACATTACCAAGCAAGTTTATTGTAATTTCAAATTCTGACAACTGACCTACAGTATCTACAGGCAGCAGGATTCTTGGCTTATTTTTGTCCTGGTCTGATGAAGGTGCTTAAACTGCTGAAAACCAGTTCCAAATATATTGCCTTCAACTTGTCTGGTGGCTTTTACTTGTTTGGAACACAGGGCCAGGGATCAGACGGGTTGTAGGTGGGAGGGAGGATTTGAGTGGGCGAGAGGGTGGGTGGATTGGGTTCTATTGTTGATTGTTCATTATTTTATGATTTTTGTAAACCACAATGTGCATTTTTGTATAACTGGCAGAATATTAGAGTGCTAAATAAATAAACAGGAATAAAAAATACACACAGGCTGTGTTAGAAACAGAATTATTTTTATCATAATGGAAGTTTCAGAGTAGCTCTTGATAACTACTTTCAGTAGATATCAGCAGCTAAACATTAAATCCTGCCAGTGATAACAGACAAGTCCTCACCTGCCTCATACTGATGTCTCTATGTTTAGGCCACAAGCCTTCAGCAACAGTTGCTAAAGTACTATAGGATTTGCTTCTGTAAACGTGTGAACAATATGAAAGACTGAGCCCCAAATACTAAAGGAGATGACTTCTATAGCATAAATTGTCCAATATACTCTACAAAAAAAGCTCACCATGGAAATTTTATGATGGACAGGGATTATCAAAATTGTGCTACACCATGTAACTGTCTTTCAGTCAAAATGCTCTCTGTGTAGTAAAGTGTTGATTTGTTCAGTCACAATGCTTTTAGCACGCATTGATCATAAGAATTGAGTGCAGGAAAATGGCAGCCCCTAATGCAGGACTTCCAACACTGCAGTAAGGAATCAGGCGTAAGCGAGCGCAAGTTTTGCTGGGCATTGATCAGTGCTCTCACTGATGATACACATTGCCTGTGAACATATCAAGATAAGTACTGTGCTGTTATGAACATTTGTACAACAGCTTCATAATACATTTGTTGACAGTGGGATTAACTGATATTGATTCTCCAATATTTTGTGGGTGGCATTTTCGAAGGCATTTACACAGGTAACTGCTATAGTTACCCATGTAAATGCCTTATCTGGGATTTTCAAAAGGCACCTACATGGGTAGTGCATTTCGAAAATCCCGAATAAGTCCCTAACGCACGCTATGCAGTTAGCATCGGGGAGTGTTGGGGGTATTCCGGGGCGGGGGAAAGGCTAACCAGGTAGTAGCGATTTTCGATGCTACCGAGTTAGCCCTTGGTGCCTTAAAGATAGGCGTGAAAAATCCTCACCTTTCTGTAAGGCGATGGAACTAACCGGGTAACACTGAAAATCTGGCTGGCTAGCTTCTGAAGCTTCTGGGTTGTGTGGCAAGAACTGGATTTTCAATGCCGGTGGCTGCATATGACCCCGGCACTGAAAATTTGGGTTAGATGGATGGCGGGCAGGCTATGCGCTGATGCGGCACATAGCACCTCCCAAATGAAAACCGGGCCCTATGTGCATAAGAAATTTACAAAAAAAATATTAAATTGACATTCTAAAAGCAAAAACATTTGAACTGATTACACAGGTACACTACCAAAAAACTGCCTCCAGTTTTGCAACTGATTCCTATAGATTTTGGGGTGCTGAATCCAGGAAAAATAGCCAAAATGTTCCATCACGTCACGTTTTCTTGCAAAATTAGATTTCTTACCCATATAAGGAATGTTCACATAATTTCTTTTTAGCCGACTGCAGTTTATTTTCTTGGCCCAAAATAGAGGTTGTAATGGTTAACTAACTAGAAACACTCCCTCATGATATTTTAGAGTGTTTTGTATTCATTTTATACATTAACAGGACAATTGGGAGGCGGGGGGCTAAATCCAGTACTCGCGCTGGCGCATGTTCTTTCTTGTTCGCCTCGCCTCGTTCGCTCGTTCAAACACGGTGGTTGCGACATGAACGTTCCTGTCAAATTTCAGTTTCTTGCAAGTTCATTATTACCTTTTGTTTGCTCAGTCGTAATCCAGCTTTATTCCAAAGTGGTTCACTACAGTTGTAGTTCGCAGTGCTGTGTATTTGTGATGGCTCACAAAGCCAGAGGTTGCGTCAACTCTCCGGACAGTTTTTGTTTTATTTGTGGGGAATATACCGTGAAAAAGCGGCAGAGGAATATTTCTGCATTTATTAAAAAAGTATATTTCGCCTATTTCGGTTTGAAGTTAGGCGATCAAGACAAACCGTGGGCTCCTCACAAAGTGTGCAAGACATGTGAGGAAGATCTACGCTTATGGATGAAAGGTAAAAAACAAGCATTTCGTTTCGGAATACCTATGATGTGGCGTGAACAAAGAGACCACAGCAGTGACTGCTATTTTTGCTCTTGCATTGTGAAGGGATACAACTTAAAAAATAAGAACGTAATAAGTTACCCCAACCTTCCCTCAGCAATTAGGCCTATGCCTCATAACAACGAAGTACCTGTGCCTGAACCACCAAAATCTTTGGATCATATTTGTGTGGACGGTTCTGATCATGATGAGACTCATCAGATGGCTTTTCCCGATGAGTCCAGTACTTCCGAGTTTGAAACTGAACCAAATCCGAAACCTGAACTTTTCTCTCAAGCTGAATTGAATGATTTAGTCTGGGATTTAGGACTCCCAAAAGATGCTGTCCAACTGCTAGGTTCTCGGCTTAAACAGAAAAATCTATTGTCACCAGGAACAACTTTTTATTGGTACCGCAACCGCGAGACACAATTTTTGAAGTATTTCAGCAAAGAGGAAGATTTGGTATTTTGCAACGATATATACGGAGTGATGGAAAGTTTAAACTCAAGTATGATCCTTCCGAATGGCGGCTGTTCATTGATTCGTCAAAAGACAGCATAAAAGGTGTTCTTCTTCATAATGGCAACACATTCGCTTCAGTTCCTATTGCTCACTCTGTTATTCTCCAAGAAAAATACGAGAATTTGGCCCTGATTCTTCAGAAGATTCATTATGATGAGCATAAGTGGATGATTTGTGGAGACTTTAAAATTCTATCCATGCTATTAGGGCAGCAATCCGGTTTCACCAAATATCCCTGCTTCCTTTGCTTGTGGGATAGCCGGGCCCGCAACCTACACTGGGGGAAAAAAGACTGGCCAATTCGGTAGTATTTGAGACCCCGGTGAGAAAAATGTTCTTCATGAGAGCTTGGTACCTCATGATAAAATTCTATTACCACCTCTCCACATTAAGTTGGGTCTCATTAAGCAATTCATCAAGTCCCTTCCAAAAGATGGTGAGTGCTTTCGGTACCTTTGCTCAAAGTTCCCCCGACTTTCTGAAGCAAAGCTAAAGGAAGGAGTGTTTGTTGGCCCTGATATAAGGAAACTCATTTCAGATGGAGCATTCGCTGAAACGATGTCTGAGAAGGAAAAAGAAGCCTGGGATTCCTTCAAGGATGTTGTTCTCAAATTCTTGGGGAATAGGCGGGATGAGAACTATAAGGATATTGTTGCCAGGATGCTCAATGCCTTCAAAGAACAAGGCTGTAACATGAGCCTGAAAGTCCATTTCTTGCACTTCCATGTGAACTACTTTCCCGAAAACTAGGGGGCGTACAGTGAAGAGCAAGGTGAAAGGTTTCACCAGGACATCAAGGATGCAGAGAGAAGGTACCAAGGAAGATGGAACACCACTATGATGGCTGATTTCTGCTGGTTGCTGCTGCGGGAAACCCCAGATGAAAAATACGCCAAGCAGCGCACCAAGAGAAGCATTCGGGGGAAGAAGAAATGGGCCCACCAGGAGATTGATTGACCCAAGAATGACTTTAAAATCTAAACTGTGTTGACAAATATCGTGTTTTTACTAAGTTTTGAAATAAAAATTTGCTAGTTATTACCACAGTGTCGGATCTCATTTATTAGAATTTTATTTTCACATCATCGGGTGTTTGTCTTCATGTATTGCAATGGTGCGGTTTGCGTTTTCTATTCTTACATACATACCTGTACAACATTTTTTGCACATTTCTTTGCTTTGCTTTGTGTCTAACCTCGCTCTTATATGCTCAATGTTTGTGCACATGTATGTGGCTGTTTTAAGTGCAGACAATTTTGCTACCATCACAGTGTGTTTTGTTGACATTACTCTATTCTTATGTGCTGCCTTGTTACAATTTTCTTTATTCTTATTTGAATAACTACTAAACAATTAGTATAAAGAATTCATCCAAGAAACTTTTATCTCGATCGCACTCAATCTGAAACGTTCACCTCAAACTGCTAACCCAATGTAGCAAAAACTCTGTACGTGATGGAGCAAATTGGTGACCAGATTTGGATTCAGCGCACCAAAAAACGTAAAAATCAATCTAAACATTAGAGGCAGTTTAAAAAAAAAATTTTTTAGTGTACCTGTGTTATTTTATGGAGTTGATGACTGAATAAGCGACCACCACTGGCCTGCTAGACAGTTATGTGGTTCAGAACTCAGCTCCTTGGCTAATCTTCCATCAGTCTCAATATGCTCATATAACCTCCCTTCTCCAGTCACTTCATTGGCTCCCTATCTGTGTCTGTACCCAATTCAAACGTCTCCTACTGACATATAAGTGCACTCATTCTGCAGCTCCTCACTACCTTTCCTTTCTTATGTCTCCCTACACCCTTCCTTGGGAACTCTGCTCTTCTGGCAGATCACTTCTATCTGTGCCCTTCTCTTCAGTTGCCAGCTACAGACTTCACTCCTTTAACTTTGCTGCCCCTAATGCCTGAAACAAACTACCTGAGTCTGTGTGTCAGGCTTCATCTCTGGCCCTTTTCAAAAACAGCCTGAAAACTCACCTCTTAGAGGCCGCTTTTGAATTCTGATCCACTTAGGGGTATGTTTATTAAACCGTCTTAACGTAGCAGCGCCGATGTTATAGCGCGATACATAACGTTATCGTGTGATAATATTGAGCGATAACATCACATATCGCGCGATAATGTCGGCAGCAGCGTTAAGGCACATTAACGCTGTGAAAACCGGGTTTGAAGGATGGAGTAAGGCTTTCATGCTGTCCCTAATAAATATGCCTGTGCTGCATTTGTATGCGCCACCCCCATTGTATGCAAATGTATCTCATGCACATTCATTAGGGACAGCATGAAAACCTGAACAGTGTTTGGCCCACCAGGACCGGAGTTGGGAAACTCAACCCTAGAGCAGAGGCCAACAGGAGTACAAACACCCACACCCACAGGCTCCACTATCCAACGCCTCATGGAGAGTCAGACAGTTTTGCGTACCATAGAAATGCCTGCACTGTGCCCAGGACTGGTGTGGTGGCCAGGGCTGCCACAAACCTCTATATTTGCACAATGCTGGCATAGGTGTGGGAGTGTGCGTCTGTCTATCCAGTGTGTTGTGGCTGTGTACACCTTACTGAGCCCACACTGCTTGCACTGTTTCCAGTGTTAGCCTGCCAATATGCATAATGAGGAGCAAGGTACTGTGGGTATGGCCCGGACAGGGTGGCCTGGGCAGGATGCATCTGCACAGGGTATAGGGCAATGGCTGGGACATTGTATTTCCCGACCACCACCTGCACAGACAGGGTGGCCATAGCATGTCATGCTGGAAGGTCACTATCACCCTGACTAAGCAGTGACCACGGCATGGCTAGGTTCCCCCATAGTGCTTTCCTCAAGTGGTATTTATGGATTTTCTATTTTGGGGCCCAATTGCTGACATACCTGCTTGGTGTGTGTACTCACATCCCATTTTTGGGTGCACACAGTTTTTCCAGGAATGTGCACTATATATGAGCTAGCAGACTGTCTGCAGTTAGCATGTGTACGGCTGGAGTGTGTTGCAATGTGCAGTGGGTGGAGACTGACTGTGCCCTGTGGTGGGGGGCAGCTGAGCTTCTCCAGCATGCTGCTTGTCTGGCATTGGCTTCTGTGATGTGTATAGTTCTGCTTTGACTATGCTGTAGGTTGCCTGTTCCCCAGCAGGACTGTGGTTGATGTTCCTCTTTTCTGCCACCATTGCAGAGATGTACAATGTGTATCTGTTGGTGGGAGTTCCTGAGCCACAGAGAATGGGTTAGGGCAGGGGTGGGCACCTCCGGTCCTGGAGGGCCGCAGACCAGTCAGGTTTTTGGGATATCCCTAATGAACATGCATGAGATATATATGCATTAGAGATATCCTGCCAACCTGACTGTTTGTGGCCCTCCAGGGCTGGATTTGGAGACCCCTGCCTTACACCTCTGTCATTTAAGATCATGAGTGGGCAAGGTACAGATGTCCTAGACATTGAAAGGGTATATAGAATGTGTCACATTCCTCCTCGATTCTCACCACCACCAAAAAGTTGTCTAATAGACAATTTTTTGGTGGTGGTGAGAAGTGAGGAGGACTGTGACAAATTCTATCTAAACTTTTTGATGTCTTGGACATCTGCACCTTGTCCACTCACAATCTTAAATGACAGAGGTGCAAGGCAGGGGTCTCCAGATCCAGCCCTGGAGGGCCACAAACCAGTCAGGTTGGCAGGATATCTCTAATGCATATATATCTCATGCATATTCATTAGAGATATCCCGAAAACCTGACTGGCCTGCGGCCCTCCAGGACCAAGTTTGCCCACCCCTGGGTTAGGGGGTGCTACATAATCCGCTTTTGGGTCCAAACACCACCTTTCACACAGGATATGCACTATTCTGGGTGCATCATAGTCCACAAGAGCTAGACATGACTGGGAAATACAGATGGACCCAGGTGTATCCGCAAAGACTACCTATCACACACTGGCACTGATGGGGACCTGCAGTATAGCCTATCTCAGCCAACCCAGGTGCTGGAGACCTGGTGCTGGGTGCCCCACCTCACCCTCAGGGTGAGCACAAGACCTGCACAATGTCACAGTCTGTAGCTATTCTGTGCCAGTAACACATACGGCAGAGCTACTCAATTCCAGTCCTGGAGGTCTGCAACCCTGCAGGTTTTTGGGATAGCCCTAATGAATATGCATGAGATATACATGCATTAGAGATATCCTGCCAACCTGACTGGTTTGTGGCCCTCCAGGGCTGGATTTGGAGACCCCTGCCTTACACCTCTGTTATTTAAGTTTGTGAGTGGGCAAGGTGCAGATGTCCAAGAAATCAATAAGGTAGATAGAATTTGTTACATTCCTCCGCGCTTCTCGCCACCACCAAAATATTTTCTATTAGACAACTGTTTGGTGGTGGTGAGAATCGAGGAGGAATGTGACACATTCTTTCTACCCTTTTGATGTCTAGGACATCTGTACCTTGCCCACTCATAATCTTAAATGACAGAGGTGTAAGGCAGGGGTCTCAAAATCCAGCCCTGGAGGGTCACAAACCAGTCAAGTTGGCAGGATATCTCTAATGCATATATATCTCATGCATATTCATTAGGGCTATCCCAAAAACCTGCAGGGTTGTGGACCTCCAGGACTGGAATTGAGTAGCTCTGACATACGGTCAGTTCCCCTTACAGTGTTGTGGGGGTGCATACCCCATTATGTGATCAGCTGTAGACTGCTGAGCTGCATGTGCAGTGCATCATGGGTATGGGTGGGTTTACCCTATCCTGGTAACCACAGCAGACATTTTGTGTGGTGACCTGCTGTCTTTCTGTAGCCAGTCAGCAGTGTGACAGTAGCTATAGAGATGTAGCCTACTGATTGCTTCATTGTCTGTGGAAGAAGAGGTCATGGGTTTGATCCCACAGTGGTGTTATATAGGAATTCTGTCCAAAGTTTTTCCTTTTCATTTCAATCACTGCTGCCAGCAGAAACACCCTCACAGTGCTGTAGCCTAAGGTGCCTCATAGGCGCCCTATAAGGCATTCTGTAAGGCGCCTTGGCAGACAGGGCGCTTTATAATGTGACCTATGTGGCATCTTATAGGACACCTTATGAGGCACCTTAGGTTACGGCTCTGTGAGTGTGTTTTTGCTGGCAGCACTGATTTAAATTAAAAGAAAATGCCTCAGACAGCCTTTTTAGATTACACCACTGCAGGATCAAACACATGACTTCTGCCACCGCAGTCATTGCAGTAACCAGTAGGCTACATTGTTATAGCTTCTAATATTGCGCTGGCATGTACTTAGGGTTAACGTGCGTTAACGTGCCACGGCGCACACTATCGCGATGCAGATTCTTGCTACCTTAGGATTGGAACACCCACTCCTTATATGGCATTCTTCACATTATCGCTGCAACTAGCGCCGGTAACATTAAGATGGTTTAGTAAACATACCCCTTAGTGTTGCCTCGATGTCTCGCTGCCATTTGAAATTGAACATAGCTTGACCACCTTCTTCTAAGTTCAAATATGGAATACTCAATCAAGCCAATTAAGGAAAATTTGAAAAAAATATGTTTATAATTACAATTTAAATTTTAACCAAAAATTTTAATCAGTAGGTTAGGTTTATAACTTTACTTACAAATGTGCCAATCAGGCCTGCTTGTTGTACTTCTCTACAGAGTGAATTTTCTTCAGAATAGCAACATTTCCACTAAAATAATTAAAAAATCCTGGGCAATTCAACTCAAAATTGTACTTTAAAATCATTAGACATTTGAGGGTATCTACATGCAGTTGGGTTTTTTCTGTAGACCACACTTTGTTCATGAATGAACAGCACTTTTCAGTTGGAGCATTGGAACCTGGCAAACATAAAAAAATTCAAACAGTTTGCATACATTTTTTTATGGTTACTCATTATGCTTGAGGTGTCCAAATACCTTTTTCCATTTTTCATCAACCATGGTTCTGTTTTTTTTCCATTCTTCAACTTTTTCTTCAGAAACAGATGATTTAAGACAAAAAAACTCATCAAACAGTTCAGTATTTATTACTGACTCTAGGCCGGGTTTTGAAGACAAAATGTATTCTAAAGACGACTCTAACTCACACCACTTTGGTTGTTTATGAAGAAGAGTCCACTGTTTCCCAATCTCCTGGAAGTGAGTGGTCCATTGATTCATGTAATCAGTGCTAGTGGTGTATAAAGATGACACTGATTTCTTGATTCTGGCCCCAGCTCTGTGGGTGCTTGAGCACCCTAAATATTTTCTCTTGTAGGTCTGTATATCTGCAGTGAAACAACACCATACTCCAGAGCTACCGGACAAGTGAAAAAGGAAAGTTTCTGTATCCCAGCTACTGTTTCCACCTCCCCCTGCTCCTTATTGGCTGGCTGTGTCTGCTGCAGCCTGTTGGCTGGCTTTGTCTGACTAATGGTTGCCTGGGCCCTGGGAAGGAAGCAGAGCCATTTTTGTCAGATGTGCTGAGGACTCACGAGTTTAGGATTGCCAACCATCTTATTTTAGGATTTTACAACTTTGTAAAGTAGCTCTCTTAGTCAGAATGATGTCTAAATTGGGTATTTTTTAGAGTTTAGCTCTACAGTTTGTTAGTGATTCCTCCTCACTGTGCAGAGTAAGTGGCAGGTTCCAACCAATGGAAAGACTGCACCAGTCACGGGAAGGGTGGGCTGATTTTCTGCACATGATCTTGGAGAAAGTTAATGGAACAAGTGGCTTTCTTGGTAGGGGTGAATGGGGATGCTGAGAAAGGGTAGAAATGTAAGAGGAATGGGGTAAAGTGTGAGGAGGCTATTGCAGGCTGAGAAAAAGAATGGGTAGCAAAAGCAAGAACTGGGGGCATTAAAGTAGAGGAGTGCAGAAGTAGCACAGCATCAGTAGACAGAGACAGAATCTGTCTGTCTGAAAGGTGCTAGTGTGCATGAGTGTACCTGATTTGGGGGGATGGGGGGGGTTGATGAATGCATGTGCATATGTGTTTGACTGAAGTACCACAGAGTGCATGCATGTGAATATGTTTCTGTGTCTCTGACGAAAATAATCTCATATACTGTAAATAGAGTTTTCCTTTGAAAATTTCAGCTGGAGTGGAGAAATCCACTGGCACAAATGTGGAGGAGTGTAGGCATGGGACATGTGTTTTAAAATAGTGGACAATTAGTAATATGATTCTAGGGCCAATTCCTTAAACTTTGGGACTGTTCATTATAATATGGGATGGTTGGTCACTTTATAGCCAAAGTTGAGCTTCTTATTTTTCCTCATAAACCCACCTCCCCCTTCCACCTTTCTCAATCTCTGTCAATAACATTCTTCTTTTCTCTGTTTCCTCAGCCCGCAACCTTGTGGTCATTTTTGACTTCTCCCTCTCCTTCTCCACACACATCCAACTGATAACACAGGTACACTACCAAAAAACTGCCTCCAGTTTTGCAACTGATTCCTATAGATTTTGGGGTGCTGAATCCAGGAAAAATAGCCAAAATGTTCCATCACGTCACGTTTTCTTGCAAAATTAGATTTCTTACCCATATAAGGAATGTTCACATAATTTCTTTTTAGCCGACTGCAGTTTATTTTCTTGGCCCAAAAAAGAGGTTGTAATGGTTAACTAACTAGAAACACTCCCTCATGATATTTTAGAGTGTTTTGTATTCATTTTATACATTAACAGGACAATTGGGAGGCATGGGGCTAAATCCAGTACTCGCGCTGGCGCATGTTCTTTCCTGTTCGCCTCGCCTCGTTCGCTCGCTCAAACACGGTGGTTGCGACATGAACGTTCCTGTCAAATTTCAGTTTCTTGCAAGTTCATTATTACCTTTTGTTTGCTCAGTCATAATCCATCTTTATTCCGAAGTGGTTCACTACAGTTGTAGTTTGCAGTGCTGTGTATTTGTGATGGCTCACAGAGCCAGAGGTTGCGTCAACTCTCCGGACAGTTTTTGTTTTATTTGTGGGGAATATACCGTGAAAAAGCGGCAGAGGAACATTTCTGCATTTATTAAAAAAGTATATTTCGCCTATTTCGGTTTGAAGTTAGGCGATCAAGACAAACCGTGGGCTCCTCACAAAGTGTGCAAGACATGTGAGGAAGATCTACGCTTATGGATGAAAGGTAAAAAACAAGCATTTCGTTTCGGAATACCTATGATGTGGCATGAACAAAGAGACCACAGCAGTGACTGCTATTTTTGCTCTTGCATTGTGAAGGGATACAACTTAAAAAATAAGAACGTAATAAGTTACCCCAACCTTCCCTCAGCAATTAGGCCTATGCCTCATAGCAACGAAGTACCTGTGCCTGAACCACCAAAATCTTTGGATCATATTTGTGTGGACGGTTCTGATCATGATGAGACTCATCAGATGGCTTTTCCCGATGAGTCCAGTACTTCCGAGTTTGAAACTGAACCAGATCCGAAACCTGAACTTTTCTCTCAAGCTGAATTGAATGATTTAGTCCGGGATTTAGGACTCCCAAAAGATGCTGCCCAACTGCTAGGTTCTCGGCTTAAACAGAAAAATCTATTGTCACCAGGAACAACTTTTTATTGGTACCGCAACCGCAAGACACAATTTTTGAAGTATTTCAGCAAAGGGGAAGATTTGGTATTTTGCAACGATATATACAGAGTGATGGAAAAGTTTAAACTCAAGTATGATCCTGCTGAATGGCGGCTGTTCATTGATTCGTCAAAAGACAGCATAAAAGGTGTTCTTCTTCATAATGGCAACACATTCGCTTCAGTTCCTATTGCTCACTCTGTTATTCTCCAAGAAAAATACGAGAATTTGGCCCTGATTCTTCAGAAGATTCGTTATGATGAGCATAAGTGGATGATTTGTGGAGACTTTAAAATTCTATCCATGCTATTAGGGCAGCAATCCGGTTTCACCAAATATCCCTGCTTCCTTTGCTTGTGGGATAGCCGGGCCCGCGACCTAAACTGGGGGAAAAAAGACTGGCCAATTCAGGAGTATTTGAGACCCGGTGAGAAAAATGTTCTTCATGAGAGCTTGGTACCTCGTGATAAAATTCTATTACCACCTCTCCACATTAAGTTGGGTCTCATTAAGCAATTCATCAAGTCCCTTCCAAAAGATGGTGAGTGCTTTCGGTACCTTTGCTCAAAGTTCCCCCGACTTTCTGAAGCAAAGCTAAAGGAAGGAGTGTTTGTTGGCCCTGATATAAGGAAACTCATTTCAGATGGAGCATTCGCTGAAACGATGTCTGAGAAGGAAAAAGAAGCCTGGGATTCCTTCAAGGATGTTGTTCTCAAATTCTTGGGGAACAGGCGGGATGAGAACTATAAGGATATTGTTGCCAGGATGCTCAATGCCTTCAAAGAACAAGGCTGTAACATGAGCCTGAAAGTCCATTTCTTGCACTCCCATGTGAACTACTTTCCCGAAAACCTGGGGGCGTACAGTGAAGAACAAGGTGAAAGGTTTCACCAGGACATCAAGGACGCAGAGAGAAGGTACCAAGGAAGATGGAACACCACTATGATGGCTGATTTCTGCTGGTTGCTGCTGCGGGAAACCCCAGATGAAAAATACGCCAAGCAGCGCACCAAGAGAAGCATTCGGGGGAAGAAGAAACGGGCCCACCAGGAGATTGATTGACCCAAGAATGACTTTAAAATCTAAACTGTGTTGACAAATATCGTGTTTTTACTAAACTTTGAAATAAAAATTTGCTAGTTATTACCACAGTGTCGGATCTCATTTATTAGAATTTTATTTTCACACCATCGGGTGTTTGTCTTCATGTATTGCAATGGTGCGGTTTGCGTTTTCTATTCTTACATACATACCTGTACAACATTTTTTGCACATTGCTTTGCTTTGTGTCTAACCTCGCTCTTATATGCTCAATGTTTGTGCACATGTATGTGGCTGTTTTAAGTGCAGACAATTTTGCTACCATCACAGTGTGTTTTGTTGACATTACTCTATTCTTATGTGCTGCCTTGTTACAATTTTCTTTATTCTTATTTGAATAACTACTAAACAATTAGTATAAAGAATTCATCCAAGAAACTTTTATCTCGATCGCACTCAATCTGAAACGTTCACCTCAAACTGCTAACCCAATGTAGCAAAAAATCTGTACGTGATGGAGCAAATTGGTTACCAGATTTGGATTCAGTGCACCAAAAAAACGTAAAAATCAATCGAAACATTAGAGGCAGTTTAAAAAAATTTTTTTTTAGTGTACCTGTGTAATTAAAACCTGTTGTTTCTTTCTCTATAACGTCAGCAAAATTCACCCCTTCTTTTCTGAACACACTACTAAGACACTTATCCACTCTTTAGTCACCTCCCATCTAGACTATTGCAACCTCCTCCTTGCTGGTCTTCCTCTGAATCATCTCTCTCCCTTTCAATCTGTTCAAAACTCAGCTGCGTGGCTAATCTTCTGCCAGCCCTAATATGCTCATATAAGTGTCTTCTCAAGTCACTTCATTGGCTCCCCATCTGTTTCCATATCCAGTTCAAACTTCTCCTTCTGACCTATAAATGCAATCATTCTGCTGCTTCTCACTACCTTTCCTCTCTCATCTCTCCCTACATTCCTCCTCGTGAACTCCGTTCCTCTGGAGGAATTGCTTCTCTCTGTGTCATATTCTTCCACTTCCAACCCAAGAATATGATCCTTTTAGCTTGCTGCTCCTCATGCCTAGAACAAACTACACGCATCTGCATGTTAGGCTTCATCACTCCCACTTTTCAAATACATTCTAAAAACTCACCTCTTTGAGGCTGCTTTTAGATTCTGATCTGCTGATGTTGCTTTTTGGATCCTGATCCACTTAGGGGGATGTTTACTAAAAACCGGAAATGTGCGCGCCGCAAAAGAGCGCACGAAAACGCGGCACTGAAACGCTAATAAACGTGTTTAAACGCCCCGCACACGTGTGTGTCATCCCCGCAAAGGTGCGCGGCACACTAACGGGCCCCGTACAAGTGCGGGCCCGCAAATGTCCGATAGAGGCGTGTTCCGGCTAAAGGAGGGCGGAGGGAGGCTCCGGAGGGGCGGAGGGACGGGGTCAATGGGTGGAGAGTGGGAGGGGAGAGGCTCCCCGCACAGTATCGGGCCCGAATTTGCATGTAAAAACTACCGCGAGGGAAGCACTCGCGGTAGAAAGCATTTAAAGGGAAGAGAAACCATTTCCGTCAGCAATGTACAGGAAAACCGGGGAAACCAGCAAAACGTGAGCAGTGTGATACATGTGCAGAGCACAAAAGTGCAAATAAAAATAGAAAATGACCACAACAGAACTATTAAAAATAGTAATTCAGCTGGGGAACAGTTATAGTGATGGGCAAATACATAAAACACACCCAGCAAAGCTCCAGAAAAAAGAAATGAATTTTGGAAGGGTTTACGGAGCAGAGACTCTTCCAAAAAACATTTCCTTTTGTGGAGCTTTCCTGGGAGTGTTTGCTATGGTTGCCCATTAATATCACTGTTGCCCAGCGTGGTGATATTTTGTCCCCCATTTCCCGTGGTCATTTCCGGGGTTTATGTGCACGTTTGTCATCAGACAGGGTGCATATGCCCACAGTAAATTTGCGTAGAGCAGGGTTTGTGACTCCATCCTGCCAGGCTTACTACCTCCAGGGGCTGCCCTATCTATGTGGCCATAGTGTGGTGCAGTGGACAGAGTCAGTACCTCTAAGACCAGAGAGTCAGAGGGTCAAAGCCCAGCTGGGGCACTTGCCAGCCCAGTCCCTATATTTTACCCACCACTAAACACAGATAGCACAGACACCCCTGTATTGCAGGGGACATAAGCATGGGGAAAACACCCATATTTTACCCAACAATGCACACACACCACAACAATGGGCATTACCCACAGCCAAGTACCCCAAATGCAGTCCCGTACTGCCACATTCCAATCAGGTCACCTGCTTTTTATGGGAGAAGCTCATGCCAGCATGTTGGCGGATGAGTACATGTGGTGCAGGGGGCAGTGGCTGCTAGCGACAGAAGACAGAGGCCTAGCCATGTGCAGGCTGGCACAGTCCACAGCAACAGACAGGCCCTGCCGGATCCACAGTCATGGACTATCCAGGGAATTCAGCCAAGCTGTGGTTACATGGTGATGCAGTGCACACAGACAGTGCACGCAAGAACAGAAGGTCACAGGTTCAAAGACCAGCTGGGGCTACCAGCAATCCTGCCCACATATTTTCCCTACAAATAAACAGTGACAGTAAGGACACACCTTTGGTGACAAGGACATATGCAATGGTAATACATCTATCTTTTACCCCACTGAGCACAGACACCATGAACAGGGGCATAACCTACAGCAGAATCCCCCAAATACAGTCCTGGTGGGCCACACACCAGTCAGGTTCCATGCTGCCACTCATACAAATGCCTGTGCTGTATATCTATGCACCGCCCTCACGGCATGTAGATGTAGCTCATGCATATTCATGAGGGACAACAGGAAGACCCGAACAGTGTGATGCAAAACTAGGCTGGAGTGGGGAAGCGCTGCCGTAAAGCAGCAGCCAACAGGGGCAGACACACCCACACCCACACCCACAGGCCCCATTGGCCAATGTCTCCTGTAGAGGCAGAACATTGGACCCTGCGTGCATCTCCCAATATCAGCACCTGCATACCTTAGCAATGTCACCCTACACCTGAGGTACACAGCTCTGAAATGTTTGCTAAGAGTACAGGCTGATAGATATCCCTACGTTACGCACATACTGCTAGTTGACCCCATCCGAACAATCTGTTTGGTGTCTGCGGTGCGTGCTCCAGGCCTGGCCTCTGACGGTGTTCACCACCCTGGGGAGTGACCCCCAGCAGTACTGCGTACCATATCCATGCCTGTGCCGTGCCCAGGACCGGTGTGGTGGCCAAGGCTAATCACCCCCTCAATAGTAGCACAATGCTGGCATAGG
The DNA here is from genome assembly GCA_033557465.1 of Ichthyophis bannanicus. Lineage (NCBI taxonomy): Eukaryota > Metazoa > Chordata > Amphibia > Gymnophiona > Ichthyophiidae > Ichthyophis > Ichthyophis bannanicus. The sequence goes on from CM066032.1 coordinate 498,923,623, forward strand.
TGTGGGAGTGTGTGTCTGTCTATACCAGGGGTGGGCAAACCTGGTCCTGGAGGGCCGCAGACCAGTCAGGTTTTCAGGATATCCCTAATGAATATGCATGAGATATATATGCATTAGAGATATCCTGCCAACCTGACTGGTTTGTGGCCCTCCAGGGCTGGATTTGGAGACCCCTGCCTTACACCTCTGTCATTTAAGATTGTGAGTGGACAAGGTGCAGATGTCCAAGACATCAAAAAGGTTAGATAGAATTTGACAACTTTTATTAGACAACTTTTTGGTGGTGGTGAGAATCGAGGAGGAATGTGACACATTCTATATACCCTTTCGATGTCTAGGACATCTGTACCTTGCCCACTCACGATCTTAAATGACAGAGGTGTAAGGCAGGGGTCTCCAAATCCAGCCCTGGAGGGCCACAAACCAGTCAGGTTGGCAGGATATCTCTAATGCATATATATCTCATGCATGTTCATTAGGGATATCCCGAAAACCTGACTGGTCTGCGGCCCTCCAGGACCGGAGGTGCCCACCCCTGACCTAGGGCATAGGTGTCAAGCCTGTCCTGGGGGGCCACAATCCTGCCAGGTTTTGGGATAGCCCTAATGAATATGCATGAGATATATATGCATTAGAGATAGCCTGCCAACCTGACTGGTTTGTGGCCCTCCAGGACTGGATTTGGAGACCACTGCTTTACACCTCTGTCATTTAAGATTGTGAGTGGGCAAGGTGCAGATGTCCAAGACATCAAAAAGGTTAGATAGAATTTGTCACATTCCTCCTCACTTCTCACCACCACCAAAATATTGTCCATTAGACATCTTTTTGGTGGTGGTGAGAATTGAGGATGAATGTGACACATTCTAGCTACCCTTTTGATGTCTAGGACATATGTACCTTGCCCACTCACCATCTTAAATGACAGAGGTGTAAAGCAGTGGTCTCCAAATCCAGTCCTGGAGGGCCACAAATCAGTCAGGTTGGCAGGCTATCTCTAACGCATATATATCTCATAGCATATTCATTGGGGCTATCTCAAAACCTGGCAGGATTGTGGTCCTCCAGGACAGGTTTGACACTTATGACCTAGGGGTTTCCACTAACTGAGACATCCAACATGTTTCTGCAGCACCTTCCTATCTCACAGATTAGTACTGTTGTGGAGCTCTGTCATGGCCTCATCCAACCATGGCTGGTGTTGTGGACCTGGTCCTGGCCGCCACATCACACCCTCAGTGTGAGCACAGTACCCGCACAATGTGACGGTGTGTAGCTACTCTTTGCTGGTAGTCCACCCGCTCAGGACCCCCTACCAGGCCGAGGTGCTGTGTGGGTGCACATGGACAATTCCCCCTACCAGGCCGGGTAGCTGTTGGGGTGCATTCCCCATCTTGTGTGCATCTGTGGACAGCTGATTTGCATGTGCAGTGCATCATGGGTACGGGTGGCCTAACCCTATCCTGTCTACAACAGCAGACTGTCTGTGGGGTGACGTGCAGGCTCTCTGCAGCCAGCCAGGGGCTTGTTGTCAGCTATAGAGCCGTAGCCCAATGGTTACATCACTCCCTGTACAGCCAGAGGTCATGGGTTCAAACCCACAGTGGGTCCCTTTGATAGGGCTGTCCACAGCTTTATTTTTATTTACTGTACATATGTCTATGCCGGCAAAACCACACACAGCTTACTATACCCATTAGGTGCCTCTGAGGGTGCTTTATAGGGCGCCCTATAGGCCACCTTATGGTTGCCATCCATATAGGGTGCACTATACATTATCCTGTGTTGCAACATACATGGTGCCCTATAGGGGACATTCTAGGGTGCCTTGGCGGACAGTGCACTGTAACATGTGCCTTACGGGCATCCGTATGTTAACACACTGTGAGAGCGGGTTTACTAGTGGTGGGAAATAAAATATAAATGGAAGGCCTCCTACAGCACTCCTCACCATGATACATACTACCCCAGCCAGCCTTGTTCACTGGGCACTGTGAGAGGTTGAACCCCCGGCCCCTGCACCATTGGTCAGTGTCCTAACCATTGTGCTGTGGCTCTGTTCCTGTGTTTGTGCCTCCGCACGCAGCCTTGTAGCCATCAGCGCGCCATCTTGTGGTGCACTAAATTAACAGCGCGCCGCCTTATGCCGCACAACATGGATATGCCCCTAAAATAATTCCTCAGCCAGCTGTTTTCAATGGGCACTGTGGGGAATTGAACCCATGATCTCTGCATGAGTGATCAGTGTTTTAACCATTGTGCTATGGCTCCGTTCCTGTTATTTGCACATCAGCGCGCCACTTCTCCCTCCCACTATTGGACTGCCCCCTCACACATCAGCGCGCCGCCTTCTGCCCACCGGCTCGCCGCCTTCTGTTGCCCACATTTATCAGCGCACCGCCTTCTGCCACCCAAATTTACCAATGCGCCGCCATCTGCCGCCCACACTAAACAGTGCGCCGCCTCATGCCGTAATAAAAATAACAGTGCGCCGCCTTCTGCCGCCCAAAATTAATATGCCTCCTAAGCACTTTTGCCCATAAATGTTGGTGCCTCAGCTGGTCTTTTTTGTTGAGCACAATGGGGGTATGAACCCCTGGCCCCTGCACCATTGGTCGGTGTCTTCACCGTTGTACTATGGCTCTGTTTGGTTTTGCAGCAGCGCCCCACTTAGCCTTCCCACGCGCTAATGTGGGCCCCGCACATTAGCACGACGCACACACGTACGGTCCGGTTTTTTGCTTTTTTCTGCCTGGCCCGCCCACTCCTTATATGGCACCAGCACACTAACGGGGACCCGCACAACAATGGAGTTTAGTAAACATACCCCTTAGTCTCCTTATGTGTCTTTACCTTTCCCTTGCTGTATCCTTGTCCTCTACTGTATTGTCTGTTTTGACCAGATTGTAAGCTATGACGAGCAGGAAAAGTCTTTTACATGTATCTCTGAAGCGCTGTGCATGCCCTGTAGTGGTATATAAATGCTCAGTAGTAGTAACATAGTAACATGACAGTGGAAAAAAGACCACCTGGCCTATCTAGTCTGCCCTTCTATATCAACTACATTAGTCCTCATTTTTTCTTAAGAGATCTTCTGTGTTTTGCTTTTTTGAATTCAGACACTGTCCTCGTTTCTACTACCTCCACTGGGAGACTGTTCCACGCATCTACCACTCTTTCTGTAAAGAAATATTTCCGCATATTACTCCTCAGTCTATCCCCTTTCACCCTCATCCCATGTCCTTTCCTAGTAGAGTTTGCTTTCAATCTAAAGAGGCTTTCCTTTTGTGCATTTATGCCATGGAGGTATTTAAATGTCTCTATCATATCTCCTCTATCCTGCCTTTCCTCTAACATATTCATATTAAGATATTTAAGTCTATCCTCATATGCTTTATAATGAAGCCCACTAACCATTTTAGTAGCCACCCTCTGCACTGGCTCCATTCTGTTTATATCCTTTTGAAGGTGCGGTCTCCAGAATTGTACAAAATACTGCAAATGAGGTTGCACCAGAGATTTATACAGAGGTACTATCACATCCTTTTTTCTGCTAGCGATTCCTCTCCCTATACACCCAAGCATCCTTCTGGCTTTTGCCATCAACTTTTCTACCTGTTTAGCTGCTTTAAGATAATCAGAAACAATCATGCCTAGGTCCCATTCTTCTTTCATGTACAGAAGTAATTTGCTCCCTACACTATACTGCTCCCTTGGATTATTGCAGCCCAAGGGTAGACCCTGCAGTTTTAGCATTAAATCTCAAATGCCAAATTCTTGACCATTCTTCAAGCTTAGCTAGATCCCTCCTCATGTTATCAACTCCTTCCTGAGTGTCTATTCTATTGCAGATTTTGGTATCATCTGCAAAGAGGCAAACCTTACTCAACAGCCCTTCCACATTATCACTAACAAAGATGGTAAAAAGAACCGGATCAAGAACAGATCCCTGGGGCACACCACTGGAAATCTCCTTCTCCTCAGAGTGAGCTCCATTTACCTGAATCCTTTGTCGCCTCCCATTCAAGCAATTTCTAACACAATCAGTAACTTTAGGGCCCATCCCTAGGGTGCTTAGTTTGTTTATAGGTCACCTGTACGGAATGTTGTCAAAGGCTTTACTGAAATCTAAGTGCACCACATCTAGGGCTGTCCCTCTGTCCAAATCCTTGGTCGCCCAGTCAAAGAAATCAATCAGATTTGTCTGACAAGACCTGCCTCTGGTAATCCCATGCTTCCTCTGATCCTGTAATCCATTGGGCTCCAGAAACCTCACTATTCTCTCTTTTGGCATTTCTAATAATTTACTCACCACAGAGGTTAGACAAACCAGCCTGTAGTTTTCAGCCTCATCCTTACTTCTATTTTTATGTAAAGGGACCATATGTGCCTTTCTCCAGTCCTCTGGGACTACTCTCAACTCCAAAGAAACATTGAAAAAGCTGTCGTGGAGCTACTAGGACGTCCTCAAGTTCCTTCAGTATTCTTGGATATATCTCATGTGGTCCCATTAGTTTGTCTACTTTTAATTTAGCTAGTTCCTCGTGAACACGGTCTTCTGAAAATCATTCAAGATCCCCATAACTTCTGCTCCTATTTGTGTGTGTTTTCTGAGGTCCTGATCCTGGCCCTTCATCTATAAACACAGAACAGAAATATGTGTTAAGCAATTCTACTTTATTCTCATTAGCTTCTACATATTCCTCCCCTTTGCCCTTGAGTCTGACAATACCACTTTTTCCCTTCCTTCTCTCACTAACATATCTAAACAATGTCTCATCTCCCCATTGTATTACACTGGCTCTATCTTCTTCTTTTTGTATCTTTGCTTTCCTGACTACTTTGCTAGCTTCTCTAAGGGGCATGTTTACTAAGCAGTCTTAACGTGCAGCCGGTGTTAGTGTGCAGGATGCCAAATAAGGAGTGGGCATGTCGGTCTTAACGTAGCATTTCTGGTTACCAACCCACAAGGAAATCTGATCATGCAATAAAGGGAGCAGGGCATGTCAATGTGCATTAGCCTTAAGTAGGCACGCTGACCAACAAATGTAACAAGAGTGGTGTAGCACAATGGTTAATGCAATGACCGCTGAACCAGAGGTCATGAGTTTGATTCCCCAGTGGGTCAATGAGTAAGGCTGTCTGACACATTCTGTTTTATTATAATGCAGTGCTGCATGAGGACGTTTTTTTTACTGTAACCTAGTGCTGCAGGAGGACCTCTCCTTTTGTACCTTAAACCAGTGCTGCAGGAGGAATGTTCCTCTGTACTTTAAATCAGTGCTGCCAGCAAAAACACCCTCACAGTGCTGTAATCGTCATGTGCAGTGCAGCATGGGTACAGTGGATTAACCCTATCCTGGTATCCACAGCAGACAGTCTGTGCGGTGACCTGCAGTCCCTCTGTAACCAGCCAGGGGTCTGTTTGTAGCTGTAGCTCACTGGTTACTGCACTGCCTATAGAGCCAGAAGTTGTGGGTTTGATCCCACAGTGGGTTTATTTATTGGGGCAGTTTCATCTTTTTAATCTAAATCAGTACTGCCAGCCAAAAAAACTCTCACAGTGCAGTAATCATCAGGTGCCCCATAAGGCACCTTAAGGTTACAGCACTGTGAGGGTTTTTTTGCTGGCAGTACTGATTTAAATTTAAAAAATGAAACTGCCCCAAAAGGTCTTTATTTCGCGTTTTTGCTTCCGCAGCAAGCTTCTTCTCAAATTCTCTCTTTGCCTGCCTTATCAATGCCTTGCATTTGACTTGCCAGTGCTTGTGCTGTTTCCAGGTTTCATCGTTTGGCTCTTTTTTCCATTTCCTGAAAGATGCTTTTTTGGCAACAACAGCCTCTCTGACCTCACCTTTAAACCATGCTGACAGTTTTTTGGACTTCCTTCCACTTTTCTTAAAGCGTGGAATACAGCTGGTCTGGTCTTCCAAGATAGTATTTTTCAACAACACCCAAGCTTGATGTACGTCTTTAACCTTTGCAACTGCTCCTTTTAGTTTTTTCTTAACTGTTTTCCTCATTTTATCATAGTCTCCCTTTCGAAAGTTAAAGGGTAGTACTGTGGATTTCCTTACTATCCCTCCTCCACTAATTAAATCAAAGGTGATCATGCTATGATCACTATTGCCAAGTGGCCCCAACACCCTTATCTCTTGCACTACATCTGGTGTTCCACTAAGGACTAGGTCTAATATTGCTTCCCATCTGGTTGGTTCATGGACCAGCTGCTCCAAGAAGCAGTCATTTATTTCATCTAGGAACTTTATCTCCCTAGCATGTCCTGTTGTGACACTGACCCAGTCGATGCCGGGGTAATTGAAATCACCCATTATTATTACTGCACTGTAACTTTTGCTAGCTGTCCATCTGCATATCCCAGTCATGACTAGGCTTTGTGGACTATGATGCCCCTGGAATAGTGCATATCCTGTATGTGTGCCATGGCCAACTGATTTTATGTGCTTTGGGGGGGGAGGGGGCATCTGAACCCATAGGCGGATTATATAGTACCACCCGACCTGCCCTCTGGAGCCCAGGATCTCCCAACAACAGATCCACATTCCTGCAATTGTGGCAGTAGAAGGGACCATCAACCACAGTCTGGCTGGGGAACAGACAACCTACAGCGCAGTCCAGTACGCATCCATAAGGCAAAATAGCAGACAGACAGTAAAATGCCCAGCTGACCACCTCCACCAGCCGCTGCACCCTGCAAGGTGTTCTAGCCATACACATACTAACTGCAGACAGTCTACTAGCTAATCCATAGTGCATGTTACCTGAGAAAACGTGTGCACCCAAAACTGGGATGTGAGCACACCCACCAAGCAGATAAATTTGTGATTGGGCCCCAGAAAAAGGAACCCATATATATATCACTTAAGGAAGACACTATACAGCACTATGGTGGTACCTAGCCATGCCGTGGTCACTGCTCAGTCAGGGTGAGAGTGACCTCCCAGCAGGACATGCTGTGGCCACCCTGTCTGTGCAGGTGGTGGCCAGGCACTACAATGTCCCAGCCATTGACCTATGCCCTGTGCAGATGCATCCTGCCTAGGCCGCCCTGTCCAGGATATATCCACAGTACCTTGCTCCTCATTATGCACATTGGCAGGCCAATACTGGCAACAGTGCTAGCAGTGTGGGCTGAGGAGGGTGTTGGCAGCCACCACACACTGGATAGACAGACACACACTCCCCACACCTGTGCCAGCATTGTGCAACTATAAAGGTGTTTGGCAGCCCTGGCACCTGCACCAGTCCTGGGCACAGTGCAGGCATGGCTATGGTGCACAATACTGTAGGGGACACTCCCCAGGGTGGTAAACACTGTCAAACACCAGACCTGAAGCACACTCCACAGACATCAGAAAGGTTGCTATGATGCAGCTCACTCAGCAAATTGTGCTTAACTTAGGAATTGCTATCTGCCAGTAATCATGGCAACCTTTTGATAGATGTGTACCGTATTCCCAGGTTTAGGGTGGCATTGCTAAGGTATGCAAGTGCTAGTATTGGGAGATGCATGCAGGGCCCAATGTCCTGCCTCTCCAGGAGGCATTGGATAATGGAGCCTGTGGGTGCGGGTATGTCTGCCCCTGTTGGCTGCTGCTTTACGGCAGAGGTTCCCAACTCCGGTCCTGGTGGGCCAAACACTGTTCGGGTTTTCATGCTGTCCCTACTGAATATGCATGAGACACATCTGCATACCATGGGGGCGGTGCTTAGAGATGCAGCACAGTCATATTTAGTGGAGACAGCATGGAACCTGAATGGTGTTTGGCCCTCCAGGACTGCTTTTGGGAGACTCTGCTCTAAGTAATGCGCATGTTTATGGTGTCTGTGCTCTGTAGGGTAAAATGTAGGCGTTTTGGGCATGTTTACGTTATCTGCACTAACAGTTCTGTCTGTAATACCACATTTTAGTAGTGGGTAAAACATGGGGACTGGGTTGGCAGGAACCACCACTGGGACTTGAACCTGTGACCTTCTGCTCCTGAACACACTGGCTGTGTGCACTGCACCAATGTGTTGCCACAGAAATGATGCATTCCCTGGGGATTCCATGACTGTACATCAGACAGGGCCTGTCTGTTGCAGTGCACGGCACCCACCTACACAGGGCTAGGCCATGGTCTGCTGTGGGCAGCTGCCACTGCCCCCTCCACCACCAGTACCCCTCTGCCACCATGCTGACATGCCCTTCTGCTGGTGGTGCTGGTGGTGCGCCATCTCAGGCCATCCAGTGTGCGGGTAGGCGGCTGCCTATGGTGTGGGTTCTGGGGTAGGGGTGCCTGCATAGACATCCACGCTTCCCCCCCAACACCGCCGGCCAATGTTCTGTGCCCTTGGAGGTACCTGCTGGGTACTGTCCCCTGTGACACTGATAAACACACTTGTGCCCATGTTGGGCCCTCATCAGTTGCTGTCTGGCTGCTGTACAGTTTCAGCATTCCTAAGTGCCACCTAGGCATCTGCCTAGTCCGCACTGTGCCCCAGCTGCACCACAGCATGTGCCGCCTGCAGCCCTCTGTATCCCATTTCCAAACATCTGTCCAGTTGGCCGTTCCGACATGCCCGCCCTGCTGTTGCCGCACATGTGCACACCATAGGAAAGCTGTCTGATGGAGAGGAAAACCCTGCACAGCGCAATTTCACTGTGGGTTCATTCACCTTGTATGGGGACGGAGCATGGACCCTTCCAGAATTCATATCCTTTTTTTGGTGCCTTCTTGGGAGTGTTTTTTGATGTTTCCCATTGAGATCACTATTGCCCAGCTTGGTTATTTTATTTTTCCATTTTCTGCTGGTCATTTTCACTGTTTATTTGCCCTTTTGTTCCGTGCACATGTATCACACTTATCACTTTTTTGTAGGTTTCCCTGGTTTTGCTGTATATTGCTGACAGAAATGGTTTCTCTTCCCTTTAAATCAGCTCTAACGCCAGGGTTTCACTGGCGTTAGTTTTGAGCCTCGGATTTCACAGCGTTAGTGTGCAGGGAGCCTCTCCCCTCCCACTTTCCACCCATTGACCCCTTCTCTCCGCCCCTGGGGAGCCTTTCTCCGCCCTCCGTTAGCCTTTCTCCGCCTTCAGCGCTCGTTTGCGCCACAGCACGTGTTATCGCACGCTAAGGTACCTTATCGCGCGATTTATTGTGCGCTAAGGTACCTTATCGCGCGATAATGTCACAGAGCACACAATAAGATGGTTTAGTAAACATACCCCTAAGTTTTTGCAAATATAGATGCCTGTCTTCCTCTCTCTGTGCTCTCTTGTATTTTATGAAGGCCTCCTGGTTTTTTTTCACCTTTTGAGCTACTTTTTTTGAGAACCATAGTGGCCTCCTTTTCCTTTGAAATGTATTTACCCTTCTAACTAAAAGATTTATTCCCCTTAAAATATCCCCTTTCAGTTTTGCCCATTGTCTTTTACATCCTCCATCTGTTCCCATCCCGCTAATGAATCTTTGAGGTATTGTCCCATCTTGGAAAACTTTAGTTTTCCTAAAGTCTAAGACCCTCTCTTTTGAATGGATTTTATCAGCCTTAGTCCTAATACTCAACCACACCATCTGGTGATCACTGAATGTGAGATAATCTCCCACTATGACATCAGAAACACATTCCCCATTGGTAAGCACCAAGTCCAGTATGGCCCCTTCACATGTGGGTAATGTTATCAGTTGCCGGAATAGTTCTCCCTGTGAAGAATCTAGGATATCCTTACTTCTAGGTGACACTGCAGCATGATTTGCCAAATAATATCCAGCATATTGAAATCACCTATCAGTAGCACTTCTCCTTTCATGGCAATACTACGTACATCTTTCATTAAATCTCCATCTACTTTTTCTCCCTGTGAGGAGGATCTGTGTATCACTCCAGCGCAAATGGATTTCCCTTTCTCTCATTCTAGTTTAACCCACAGTGCCTCCTTTCTCCCTTTTCAGCCCTGTAATTCTACAGTTTTAATATTATTTTTAAAGTATAGTGCCACTTCTTCTCCCCTTCTTCCTCTCATCCTTCCTGAATAAAGTATAGCCCGGTATAATTACATCCAAGTCATGATTGTCTGTGAAACATGTCTCTAACCACCACCAAATCCAAGTCAGCCTCTTCCATTAAAACCTCAACATCTGGGATCTTATTTCCCATGCTATGGACATTTATACACACCACTTTTATATGTTGCCCCTTTTATCCATTTCTACAGAGGTATTTAATCTTTCACTTACCTGGGAGCTTTCTTCACCCATCCCCAACAAATCTCATTTAAAGCTCTCTTCAGTAGGTTAGCCAGTCTGCTGTGGAAGACCCTTTAACCCTTTTTGGACAGATGAATGCCATCTCTGCCCTGCAGCTCTTGGAATATCATCCCATGGTCCAGGAAACCAAAATGCTCCCAATGACACCATCCATGCAGCCGTGCCTTTATCTCCAGGATAACAACAGGGAGGATTGAAGTAAATACCCCCTGTGCACATATTTGCTTCACCCTTTGTCCCAGAGCCATGAAGTCACTTTTAATATGCTCATAGGGATACCTCGTAGTATCATTCTGCCAACATGGATGAGCAACATCGGGTAATAGTCAGTAGGCTTGATGTATCTCGGCAAACTCTCCGCAACATCCCAGATTTTGGCACCTGACAGACAGCACACCTCTCTGGACATCAAGTCTGGTCAGCAGATGGATGCCTCAGTATCCCTCAGAAGAGAGTCATCAACCACCATTACCCTTTGCTTCCTTGTGGTCACTAATTCTGTAACTTCGGGGTGCTTGAGTTCTGGTTCCTCCCTTTCCTGAGATGCTTTCATCTTCTCCACTTCCAGGGCTGCATAGTAGTTCTTCAGTTCAAGGACTGGAGGAGTTGGATTGTTAATTCAGCAGGCACTGGTGACTCATGTCCAGCTCTCTCCATTCTCCTATCTTAACCTCTGTTGGAGAGCTTGGATGCTTCAGTGCTTCTCACTGTCTTGAATACTTCTCAGCCTTGCTAGCTCTTCTCTGAGCTCCTCCACTTGTTTTATGAGAGCTTCAACTTGCAGGCATTCTGCACATGGAACCAGTCCTTCAACTGGCATCGGGCTCTCTGTCTGGACAAAGGCAGAAGCTGTAACAGGGGCAGAAGCTTTGGCAATATGATTTTTCCCAGCCATTGTTCAGTTGGTGGAGCTTTGGTACCCAATGACGTAAAAGAGAGGGACTTACCAAAGTCTCTACCTTTTCCTCAGCTGTCCTTCAAGGGAAAAAGCAGTTAACCTCTTTTATTGTGTTCTAACAGTGCTGTTCTATGTCCCTTTGTGTAGCTAATTGGGGAGTTGCCCTATAAAGCAATAATGCTCACATAGGGTAGGTGGAAGCTGGGGTGTGTAGGGAGGGGTCTAACACCTGATGAGGTCAGGTGGCAGTAGTAGTAGCAGTTGTCACAGGTTATGGAAGGCTACAGGTTGATTATCCAGGGGGTTCTAAATGATCTCACTATGGCTATGTCAGTGCTGACTTAGCTGTGTATGGTTTTGGAGGCTGAACGATGGATTTGATTGGCACAGTAAGAAGGTTTGCTGAAGGGTATTGGTGGTGGGAGAGGATGGGATCAATGTTCCTTGTATGGAATGACTAAAGTTCATTTGAAATCAGAATAAAGCTGCGGCCAAGTATAGGCCATCATTGTTCTACTGCTGGAGTTATTTCAAGAACCTATGTGAGGAAGGTGTGCAGTTAAAGGCATTATCTCTTAGTTGGTAGTTTCTTTAGGCTCAAGCATAACATTTCATTATTTGCAATGCCCTCCTTCAGGCTCATGTTCTAAAAGGTTTCTTCTCTGATCAGTGAAATCAGTGCCTGTCCAGCCATCAGACAAACTAGGTGGTCACCTAGGATGACAGCTTCTTGGTGGGGAAGGGCGGCAGCAAAGAGCAGGGTCTTCAAAGCTAAACAATAGATTATGATAGCCAAGAAAGGGCATAAGGCTTAAGGATCATCTAGGATGCCAATACTTTGAACCAGTTCTAGGGCTGGCACTGGGTGAAATACCATGCTGTAAAATGCTGCTTCTTATGATGGCAGGCAAGATGTTTACAAGGCTTCTCAAACTTTTTCCCATTTTTTCTGACATAATGGTGAGGCCAGGGAGATAGAATTCCCCTTGCTAACTCCACCTTCTCTTTTCTTTAGCGTACTTAATACTTTATCTATTGTCTACACCAGGGAAAGTTTAGAACTGGTAAAGGCTTGACTCTACACATTATAATTTGTATAGAAGATGGAAGCTCATCACCTTTCTGGGGAAAAATATTGAGACAATATTGCACCTGTTTTAGAATGACTGCATTGGCTTCTAGTATGGTAGAGTGTGAATTTTAAAGAAATGATTCAAATACTAAAATCAATTCAGGTATGGGCACTAGCTTATCTGCAATAGTGCTTGACTAGATACATTCCTGATTATTCCCTAAGGTCTACTGAGCATGCTTTTTTTTGTCAGTTACAATTTCAAGCCAAATTAGTTAAAGTGAAGCGGAGACCTTTTCCTTGTGTGACTTCAGTGATATTTAATTCTTTGCCAAAGCAGTTGCATCTATAATCAATTATCTAATTTTCTGAGGCATACATAAAACTTGGTTAAGCAGGCTTTTAGAAGCAATCATGGTTGTTAAAACACTCCTCTTAGCGTCTGCTGCCATTAATATGTGAGTACTTTTTCCAGCCAAAACAATGCTCATATTTTCGAAAATACAAATAGAATTGGCTTTAGACACCAGCAAGACAAGCATGCATTTGGGGCGGCACGTTTACAGAATCATATTTTTTAGGAGTCCTTTCACTGGGTCAAAGCAGTGTACAATGAACATTATAACAGAAAGAAATATCCAAGTTATAGAAGTATAGAAGCTCTCATCTCGAGATCTTGAGAGTGAATCATAGTAGATACTGATAGATGCTGAAATTTCCTAATAGCAGAAGATGTGGATAAGAAACAAGATGTTCAGTGAAAGATGATTGAAGCGAGTCCCAGGCTCGAGTTGTAAGGGAAGGGGAACAATAAAGCAAAGGAGGATAAAAGGATGGAACCTTATCAAGTTTCATTAGAAGACGCTCTGAGTAGCACAGATCATCTGTCTCCAGATCTGTTACCGGACTAGGATTGCTATGAAAAATTGCTATGAAGTCAGCTGCTTAAACTTACTTAGAACAGAATGTTATAAAAAAAAAACAACAACAACATCTCAAATGTTAAGGTATCTTATATAGTTTCCAGTGCTCCCTTCCTTTCAGGTCAAATGATGTCTTATCTTCAGTCCACCACTACAACTGAGTGTCAGCATCTCTCTATCTCACACCTTCTTGGTGTCTTTTTCAAAAAAGCCCTCCCAATGCTCATATTCTCCAGTCACCCCCTGCCTCCATCTCCCCATGCATTTAGAAAAATAGACTCTCCTACCCCTCTAATTCTGGCATCCTTCCACTCTCCAAGCCCCAGTAAAATGCTGCATTAGCTGCAAAAGCTTAACACAGCTTAGTAAACATGTCCCTTAGTAGGGTTAGTTCAATCACCAATCAAAATAAAGGGTGTTTTATATAAATTGTTGCATGATACAGGTGTTGAAATTAGTAGAGAATTTCCCCTGAACAATATCAATTATATATATATATATATATATATATATATATATATATATATATATATATATATATATATATATATATATATATATATATATATAAAACACTGTGTCCTGTATTTAATGTTGATGAAGTTTGTGGTCCAATAATTTTTGGCATTGGTTTAATGATGGTGGAGAAGAGAGAGAGTGCTTGAATTTGAAGTTATCCTGTATGTCCTGTCCTGAAAAACTCACAAGTATTCATAATGGGGTTATTCCGAGGCACGAATAGCAGGGATGGACATCCCAATGGAACGTCCATCCCCGCTATTCATGAAGACTTCTACCCCCCGAATAACTTCCCCACCAGTTGTGCAGGGAACTTAGTTGGGTCAGGGAAGAGGCAGCCCGGGGGCGGAGAGTGGGCGAGCAATGTGCGGTCGCCGGCCCTGGATGTACAGGGCCGATTCTGATGTCGGCCCTATACGTCCAGGGCTGGCGAAATGTCTGGAGAAGTTATTCCACCCAAGGGGAATAACTTGGGTGGAATAACTTTCCTGGACATGTCTTTTCAGCAGCTCTGGGGCATGGAAGGGGCTGGGGGGGGGGGGGTAAAAGTTTTCCCTGTAGCCTGACCCTGGCCTTAGGAGGCCAGATCGGGAGTCAGGCTGCAGGGAATTAACTTTTTGTGTGGCGGCCGGCATCATGACATTTAAATGGAGCCACGGCACCATGGCTCCATTTAACACTAGAAGTCCCAAAAGGAATTTTACCTAGAAACCCCAAAGTGCGTCAATTGACGCATTATCACGACGACTGCGTTTAGCATGAAATGCAGATGTGAATTAATGTGACGTTACTTATTTGTTAAATGCGTGCAGTATGTGATGTCATTACATGATGTCATCATGTGTTTATTGTTTGTAATGTCGGAGTAAAACAGTAAACAGTAATTGAGATGCACCACCTAGTGAGAACATGAATTTATACTTAGAAGCCCCAAAGTACGTCAATTGACGCATCCAAGACAATTGAGTTTGTCAATTGAGGTACTTTGGGGCTTCTAGGTATAAATTAATTTTCCCGCTAGGTGCTGCATCTGTCATTAATTTCGATGCACATATTTGAACATCTTGACCTTGCTAACAAAGTCATGGAACATGACTGACATGGTTCTAGCAGTGGCACTGGTATACAACTTCGAAGATGCATTTGCGTCAATTGATGCATTTTGGGGCTTCTAGTTTTAAATGCCCTGACTGAGTTAGTCAAGCTTTGCTGTACGTGCAGGCTGGGACTGAAGTGCTCAGCCCGGACATACAAAGGAGATCTTCGTCTGGGACAGAATCCGGCCCAATGTGAACAGTATTGAAATTTATTGAAATTTATTTTTTATTTAGAAGCTTTTCTATACCGCGCTCTTTATTATCAGTGCGGTTTACAGTTAACAATTTGACTCTAGGGCAAGAGCAGAGCTGCCCTGAGTTTACATATAACAGGGAAGATAACATGGAATTGAACTGGGGGAACTGTGTACATTTAAGCAGTGAAAGATGAGGATAGGTGGCTATTTACAATAATGCACATCTGTAAGCTGGATTTAGTCCAATTGATTGTTTATAATACCTTCGGGTATATATTCCCATATTTCTGTAAATGCATATTCTAGAGCTACTAGAGTTCATAGTATTACTGATATGGCTTAATATCTAAAGCTCTACTAAATTAATATTGTGTATAGAGTAGATTGTGTAGATTAATATTGTGTACAGAGATTGGTTTGCGGTTAGGACCAGCCTAGCTTGTCTGTGATGAGTGTGACGTTAGAGGATTGGATTGTGGGGTGGGAGGAAGGGAGGTGCTGTTGGGTTGTGAGAAGTGTAGAAGGAACAGATGATGCTTGAGGGCTTTCCTGAATTGCTTGAGGTCACTGATCGATCTGATGCTGGGAGGGAGGTTGTTCCAGCATCTGGGGGCGTAGAAAGCAAAGGCTCTATTACTAGTTGAAAAGAACCTTATCAGCACCTCTGTACATAGACTGCTGTGCATTTTAATGATCAGATCAAATCTTTTTCAAAATAGCTTAAAGCATTCAGTATGTAAAGCTGTTCAGATTTCAATCAACTCATTTCAAGACCTTTTTATTTACCTGAATACCTGAACTGCTTAAGTAAATAGATATATATTTCTTCAGGCTTTAGACAAGAAGTTTGTACTTTTCTTCAAAAAGGATTACAGAAGTACATTTTCCGTATAGTCTGAAATTTTTAGCACTGCTCCAGTGCTAAATGCACTCTTTTCTGAAACACCCATCCATGAAAGACATAAGGTAAGGTTATACAGTATGATATCTTTCCAGAAGAAGCCTGATATAAAATTTAAAAAACAGACTCTGAAAATTCAGTTAGGAAGAAATTGCGCAACAGAGAATTTGAAGAGGTGCAGGGATTCTAGCACAAAATACACGTCTCTGGCTAACATTCATCAGGAACATCTTTTATAAGCCAATACACAGAACTTCACAGCCCCAAAACTTTAGAGACTATAGAAGTATAGGTGAGAAACAGGGAACTAAGGTGAAAGGTTAATAGATATTCTAGGCAGATGCTCTGGTCTGGTTTCCTTTATCTAGTTTCAAAAGACACTAGCAGTACTCACATCTTTAAATTCTATTGGCTGGTTCCTAATGACCAGAACTTGTCATCATGATTAAGTTGACCGTTGCAGATACTCTGCCCTATGTCCATTTTCTTTTAGTTCCCTATTTGGCTGGTTTCACTTTCTAGAACAACCAACATGTTCTAATAGATATTCTTATCTCTTCTTTTCTAAAAATAAAGCTTGCAAGAGAACTCGTACACAGGCTTTGCGGTTTCCTTAAGAAGTTTTCTAACAATTTTCCACTAATATTCTAGCAAGCAATTCAACTATTTCATTCCATAGTTCTGGTTTTATTTTGGCCTCTGAGCTCAAACATCTAAAGGCTTTAAACATAATTTCATAGCTATTAAGTACAGGTAACTTAAAGGAGACAAAACCTCCTTTCCAAGCAATTGCTAGCAATAAAATTATAATAGTAATAACAAAAAATTAAGAAAATGTGCTCTCCCTTGATTTCTATGAGTTTTCAAAACTTTCATTGCATTTCAGGGAGGTTTAGTCTGCCAAAGAAACTTACTTAAAATTCTCCCAAGAGAGTTATAGGACTGAAGGCGAGCAAGAGAAGATAACCTACTGAGCATATAGCTAATTACCAGTTGCTAAACATTTTTATTGCATTTAATTGACTCCTCCATGAAATGCATAATGTGACCAATGAGCTGTGGTATCTTGAATTAATTCATGTGGCATTAACACATATTAATTGGTTCATGTGCATTAGTAAACAGAGCTCTCTCTTTTACCATGTAATGTATCCTCTAACCTTGACTAAAAGGTGATTCTTAAATATTTAGCTTCTCTTCAACCCCATTTAAATGTCTGTGTTATTACAATGAAAGCCCACATTTATTTATTTACATTCTCTTATATACTGTGCTATTCTGCACCAGTGCAGTTTACATTGAACAAACTGAAATTACATTGAACAGGGCATTATAACTTGGAGATAACTATTTTACAGGGAACATGGAGGGTTAAGTGAATTGCCCAAGACCACAGGGAGCACCTGTGGGACTAGAAACCCCAGACCTTCTGGCCCAAGGTTGCTGTCCTCTAGTGGGATTTGAACCCCTGACCTTCTAGCCTGAAGTACCTTGCCCCAACCACTAGGCCACTCCTCCACTCTGAGGAATACCTATATAAGACTTGGGACATTTACAATGAATGCTTATATAAGACTTGGGACATCAGTTGGGGATGTGCACAGTTCCCTGAGTATCGACACTGGGAAATGCACATGCAAGTGCGGGCACTTCCAGGAAACACAGCCATCTTAGTAAGCACCATTATTAAAGAGGATCCGGGAAATCCACTGCTTGCCCTAATACTAGCATTGTGGAACCTATGTGTCTTTTTGGGAAACTGCTAGGTTCTTGTGACTTGAATTGGCCACTGTTGGAAACAGGATACTGGGCTTGAGGGACTTGGTCTGATCCAGTATGGCATATCTTATGTTCTTATGATTATCTATATGGGCAGTAATTTTGTTCTTTATAATGGTTTCTACCATTTTGCCCAGTACTGATGTCAGGCAGATCCGTCTATCACTGTGTCCAGTTGTTCTTCAGTGGAATATCTCTCTGGTTTTGAAGGCACTGGAAGGATCACCCTTTGAGCCTCTCCATAAGGCCTCTCTCAAGGACTTGACCACAAGGTGGTTTTCCTCTTGGGTATAGTATCTGCCAGGTGGGTGTCAGAATTTCAGGCCTTGTCTTGCAGAGAGCCTTTTTTGGTCATCTCAATAGCATCTGCTTCCTTGCAGATTGTGCTGTCATTTCTCCGAAGGTTCTGTCTCCCTTTCACCTCAACCAGACTGTCATACTGTCCTCCTTTTCAGGGGACCTTCAAGCAGATCCCTCTGCATGAGATGGACATGAGGACAGTGCTGGTCAGATACTTGGAGATCATTCATTCCTTTCATTGATCAAGCCATCTCTTCATTCTCTTCAGTAGTCCAAGGAAAAGTTAAACAGCAGTCAAGTCCTCAATTGCCCATTGGATTAAGGATACCATTCCGCTAGGGCACAGACTGCCTCTGAGGCAGAGTCTGCCTTGGTATCTCTGAAGAACATCTATAAGGCAGTTATCTGGTCATCTCTGAGCACCTTTGTGAAGCACTATGGATTGTATGTGGGAGCTGGAGCAGATAGTGCCTTTGGCAATGCAGTTCTTCCCAGTCACCTCTTAATTAACAAATTACTTTAAAATGAAAATGTATAAAAACAAAACAAGATCAAATTTTAAAAATCCTGAAAACAGCAAAAGAAACTAAACAAAATGATTTGTTTTTTTGCATGCACAGCCTAAGTTATTAGAGCATGATGAGTTTCAAACATTGAAAAGGCTATTGCTGAATTCTACAAAATCAAGAACCCCTCACATCTTGACAATAACCATATGGGATTCCATGAAAGCAGTACTAAGAGGAGTTATTATTCCGTATGAAAAAGTGAAAATAGGAAGTTGGAAATGGGTCAACTAGAAGAGTATCTTTATCTTAAAGGGCACTGAAAAGAATCATCCTTAAGTGGTATGAAAACTGTAGCAATTAATGTAAGTATAATGCAATATGTAGCTCTCAAGCATGCAAGGCATTTTTCTTGTGTTAAGGCCTATTATTATGCTGCAAACACTAAAAATGGCTGCTTCCTTGTACATTATTTAAAGACTAAGGGGTATGTTTACTAAAACCCCGGTAAAGTGCGGGCCCCGGTAGTGTGTGGGTGCCATATAAGGAGTGGGCGTTCCGTCCTGAAAAAGAAAAGCCGGAATTTACATATGCGCTAAGGTGCGCAGCGCCCATGTGCGCCCCGCACCGTAGCGCATGAGATAGCTGCGTGGAAAGCATAAGTGGCGCGCTGAAGTGCAAGAAAAAGAGCAGAGCCACAGTACAATGGTTAAGACACTGACCAACGGTGCAGGAATCACAGGTTCAATCCCCCACAGTGCCCAATGTAGACAGCTGGCTGAGGCATTAATTTATGAGGCACAGAAATACTGGGCGTCATAAGGCAGCAAGCTAATGTTTTTGGCGGCATATTAATACTGGGCGGCATAAGGCGGCGGGCTGATGTTTATGGAGACATTATAATACTAGGCGGTATAAGTGGCGCGCTGATGTGCAGTAAGAAAAGCAGAGCCACAGCACAATGGTTAAGGCAATTACCAATGGTGTAGGGATAAGGGGTTCAATCCCCTACAGTGTCCAATGGAAACAGCTGGCAGAGGCATTTAAATGATAGGCTGTGCACTAATGTTTTAGGAGGCTTTTTAATACTGGGCGGCATAAGGCGGCGCGCTGATGTGCTAACACAAGAACAGAGCCACAGCACAATGGTTAAGACACTGACCAATGGTGCAGGGATCAGGGGTGCAATCTCCCAAAGTGCCCAATGAACAAGGCTGGCTGAGGCAGAACATATTAAGGGGAAGATTGCTTTAGGAGGCATTTTATTCATATTTTAATTATCACTACTAGCAAACGCACTCCCAAAGTGTGTTAACATAAGGTGCCCTATAAGGCACATTTTAAAGTGCACTGTCAGCCAAGGCACCCTAGAATGTTGCTTATAGGGCGCTTTAGAGGGTGCCGTATGAGGTACCGCAAGGTCAGTGTACTGTTTTTTATGGCAGCACTGTGCAGTTTAAGGAATGAAAAGCATAAGTAGGTGCGCTGACAGGCAAGGAGGAGCAGCAGTGGAGCACAATGGTTAAGGCACTGACTGCTGATACAGGGGTCATGAGTTTGCTCCCTACTGTGCCTAATACGTAAGGCTGGCTGTGGCATCAGCTTTGCATTGTACATATTTTGTCCTGCAGCACTTTAATTTTATGTTATTAATTGCTGCCAGCAAACACGCCCTCACGTGCCGTAATGGAAGGTGCCGTATAAGGCACCCTATAAGGCACTTCATAGGGCACATTATAAATTGCACTGTCCGCCACAGCACCCTAAAATGTCCCCTATAGGGCACCCTATAGGTTGCGTCACAGGATATTGTATAGTGCACCTTATATGGACGGGAACCATAAGGTGCCCTATAGGGCGCCCTAAAAAGCACCCTCAGAGGCACCTTATGGGTACAGTACGCTGAAGGGTGTTTTTGCTGGCAGCAAAATATGTACATTAAAAAAAAATGCATTGGACAACCCTATCAAAAAACCCCACTGTGAGTTTGAACCCATTACCTCAAGCTTCCGAGGCAGTGAAGTAACCATTGGGCTACAGCTCTCTAGCTGCTAGCAAGCCCCTGGCTGGCTGCAGAGAGCATGCATGTCACCACACAGACAGTCTGCTGTGGTCACCAGGATAGGGTTAGCCCACCCATACCCATGATGCACTGCACATGCAAATCAGCTGTCCACAGATTAACACAAGATGTGCAATGCACTCCCACAGCACCTCGGCCCGGTACAGGGAAGTGACCATGTGCACCCACACACCACCTCGGCCTGGTAGGGGGTACTGACCGTGTGTTTTACTGGCACAGAGTAGCTACACACCGTCACATTGTGCGGGTACTGTGCTCACCCTGAGGGTGCAATGAGGTGCCCAGGACCAGGTCCACAACACCTTCCATAGCTAAAAGAGGCTATGCTGGAGGTCCAAAGCAGTGTTAATGTGTGAGATAGGTAGTTCCTGCACAAACACTTTGGATATTTCCATCTGACTCAGTCAGGCATAGCCCCCATGGATCCCCAGGTGGCAAACAGAGCCCTCCATCAATAGATCCACATTCTACCTCCCTAGAAAGGTGGCAGTAGAGGGATACATCAATCCCAGTTCTACTGAGGAGCAGACACCCCACAGGGGCAGTCAATGCAGCTCGATATACATCCATAGCACAATAGCAGACAGACATTAGTCCTGGATATCGTAAGCTGCACCCCACCACTATCTGATATTCTCCTGCAGCAAGTCATCAGCCACTGCACCCTGCAAGCTGCTCCATCACAACACATACCAGCTGCAAACAGTCTGCTAGTTAGTCCACAGTGCATGTTCCCAGTGGAGATGCATGCACCCAGAACAGGGATGTTAGCATACACAACAAGCAGATAATCAGTGACTGGGCCCTAAAAGAAAACCCATATCTATCACATGAGAGAATTACTATATAGCACTATGGGGGTGCCTAGCCATGCTGTGGTCACTGCACAGTCAGGGTGAGAGTGATCTCTCAGCAGGACATACTGAGGTCACCCTGTCTGTGTAGGTGGTGGCCGGGCACTAAAATGTCCCAGTCAGTGTCCTATGCCCTGTGCAGATGCACCCTGGCCAGGCCACCCTGTCCGGCCTATACCCATGGTACCTTGTTCCTCATTATGCACATTGGCAGCCCAATACTGGCAACATTGCTGGCAGTGTGGGTTGTGGAAGGTGTTTGCAGCCACCACACACTGGATAGGCAGACAGCCACCCCCACACCTATGCCAGCATTGTGCTAGTATAGAGGAGTCCAGCAGCCATACCCACCACACCAGTCCTGGGCACAGTACAGGCATGGATATGGTACGCACTACTGTTGGGGGTCACTTCCCAGGGTGGTAAATACTGTCAGAGACCAGACCTGCAGCGCACACCGCCGACATCACAATGATTGTTATGGTGGAGATCAATGAGCAAAATGTGCTTAACGTAGGAATTGATATCTGCCAGTTATCCTGGGCAACGTTTGATAGCTGTGTACCATATACCCAGGTGTAGGGTGGCAGTGATAAGGTATGCAACTGCTAGTATTGGGAGATACAGGCAGGGCCCAATGTCCTGCCTCTCCATGAGGCATTGGCCAATGGGGCCTGTGGGGGTGTGTGTGGGTGTGTATGGCCCTGTTGGCTGCTGCTTTACGGCAGAGTGTCCCAACTCCAGTCCTGGTGTTCCAACGACTGTTCGGGTTTTTATGCTGTCCCTCATAGATATGCATGAGCTACATCAGCATACCATGGGGTGGTGCATAGATATGCAGCACAGGCATCTTTATTAGAGGCAGCATGGATCCTGAATGGTGTGGGGCCCTCCAGGACTGCATTTGGGAAACTCTGCTCTAGGTAATGGGGCTGTTTATGGTGTCTGTGTTTGGTGTGGTAAAATATAGGCGTATGAACCATGCGTATGTTCTCAGCAATAAAGGTTTGTCCGTACTATCACGGTTTAGTTGTAGGAAAAATATGTGGACTGGATTGGCAGTAGCTGCAGCTGGGTTTTGAACCTGTGATGTTCTGTTCTTGCACACACTGTCTGTGTGCATTGCACCACCGTGTTGCCACAGATATGCTGTGTTCCCTGGGGAGTCCATGACTGTATATCCGACAGAGCCTGTCTGTTGCGGTGGACAGTGCCAGCCTGCACAGGCCTAGGCCACTGTCTGCTGAGGTTTGCAGCCACTGCCCCCTCCACCACCTGTACCCTTCCGCCAACATGCAGACATGTCCCTATCTGGGGAAAAGCGTATGACCTGATTGAGTTGTAGCATCCCAGGACTGAATTTGGGGGACTCGGCTGTAGGTAATGCCCATTGTTATGGTTTGTGTGCGGTGTAGGGTAAAATATAGGTGTTGGAACCATGCTTATGTTCTCTGCAATAAAGGAGTGTCTGTACTATCACTGTTTTGTGGTGGGTAAAACTATGGGGACTGGGTTGGCAGGAGCCCCAGCTGGGATTTGAACCTGTGATCTTCTGGTCCTATTGGCACTGGCTGTGTCCGCTGCACCACACTGTGGCCACAGAGACAATGCAATCTCTGGAGATAGGAAACCTGGCCGCAGGAGTCAGATACCCTGCTCTGCACAATTTTACTGTGGACTCGTTTACCTTGTATGGGGACAAAGGTGCGAATAAACCTCACAAATGCCCTCCAAAAAAGTGGAAGAAAACCAAAACCAAGCTGCGCAACAGTGATATCAATGGGCAACCTGGAAAACACTCCCAGGAAAGCTCCATTAAAATGCAGTGCCTTTGAATGAGTCTACGGAGCGTAGACCCTTCCAAAAATCATTTCTTTTTTTTGGAGCTTTCCTGGGAGTGTTTTTTATGGTTGCCCATTAATATCACTGTTGCCCAGCTGGATTATAATTTATTTGGAATTTGTTGTGGTCATTTGCAATTTATATTTGCTATTTTGTTCTGTGCACATATATCACACTGCTCACGTTTTGCATGTTTCCCCGGTTTGCTGTACATTGCTGACGTAAATGGTTTCTCTTCCCTTTAAATCGGCTCTAACGCGAGGTTTTCACTCGCGGTATTTTTTTGCCGAAATTCAGCCACGCTCCTGTGCGGGGAGCCTCTCCCCTCCCACTCTCCACCCATTAACCCCGTCCCTCCGCCCCTCGGGGGCCTTCCTCCGCCCTCCGTACGCCTTTCCCCGCCTCTATCGCACATCAGCGCCCCGCACACGTGCGCAGGCCCGTTAATGTGACGCGCACGCGTGCGGGGCACTTAAGAGCACTTAAGTGCATCATTAGCGTATGCTACTGTGCGCCGCGCACGTGTGCGCGGTTTAGTAAACATACCCCTAAGGCTAATAATGTCACAATTTTTCTATTAGAACTGAAGCTGTGGATCTTTTAACCTATCGGATAAATATTTGTAACAGATTTAGGGAGGTAGTTACTAATGTGCATTAAGGAAATAACACATATTTGCCTCTTAACGTGTTAAATAACAAAGTTTTGCCTTACGTTGCTGTAACAGTGGATCATAAGGTGGGGAATATAATGAGATGCAATTGCATGCAAAGTATTTTATTATACAAATGAGAACTGGGCACCCTGGATGAACCTTCAATCTTAGGTGCCACATCCCCTGCAATTAAATTCATGATCCTCCCCACATCACCCCTCCCACAGCAATCCTTTTTTACACCTGATGCAAATAGCATGTATGCAAAAATTGTGCACACCGGTGAGCACACTGGTTGCCATAGAAATATACATACATTCTAGAGCACTGGGCATGCTCAGAGATTGTGCCAGGATCTGGTGGAGCGTTGCATGCACACACAGTGCAGTATGTGAATATCAGGTTATATGTATTAGATGTACATATCTGGAATGCCAAACATATATTCCACAAAAAAAAAAAAACATGTTCTTGTTTTATTGAAGGGGATGGGGGCAAATGTTGCTGGTTGTTCATGTTGGCATAAGAAAAGCAACTGGATCATAACCCTCACTGACACGAGCCATGGAAAATGAACTGACCTTTTACTCCTCCTCATACCACATGCTAAATCTCCAGCATGAGAAATCATATGTAAAGCCTTTGGGTCATGTGCACACTCATTTGAATATGGGTTTAATAACTAATGCTGTCAGTACCATTGGAGTTAAATGAATACTGCAGTAATATCTACGTAATTCTTTGGACTAGGAGTTATGGTAAAATGATAGGGCAGACTGGACTATTCTGAACTGCTATGAAGAGGGAGTAAGAGGGAACAGGTCAGCTAAGCTTCCTTTCCAAGCACACCAGGAACGATATGGATTCATGTTTGTATTTCACAGATCTAATTTACAGCATCTTGCCATTTCTGATTTCATTCAAGGATCGAAATGCTCTCAAACCCCCAGATTAGACAGGATTTGGATTTTTATTATTATTATTAATTGCACTCCTCTTTTGTTTGCATTTTCTAAAGCTGTCTCTTCTAGGAATGCAATGCAATCAGTGGATCAGTGATGTGAATATTCTCTGCTGAGACAGGAGCTTGCAATTTCCTAAATGTAATAAAACCTTATCTTCCTTTTGTGTTAGGTCTAGTGTTCAGTGGTGGCTTGAGTACACAAAAAAAGGTGATGTGACACGCTGTCTACTTGTCTGAGCTGTTGCCGGGAAATGAATTGTTTGAGTGTATTCAGCATGAACAAGTTTGGCAATTTTACTTGTGCATACAGCTAGTCATTCAATCCTCAGCATTTTAGAACGCTTAACTGTGGTCTGTCCCTGACATTTCAGATCTTTGCCCCTTTACTATAAGTTTGTGCAAAGTTGAATGAGTTTACAAACTGAAGTTGGCAGAAGATAGTTGAATGTCTGTGGGTAGTTTTACCCATGGGCTTTGCATCGGTTTTCAAAAAGGAAGGCGCGTGCATATTTTCCCTTTGAAAAATTGCTCCCAGAATAAGTGCTTGCAGAAATTTGCCCCTACTTTTTCTGCAGATATTTTTCCCCTTCAAATGAATTCTTCCTCTGAGCCTGTCTACTTTATCTGCATATAAAAGCAGGGCGTTTTTGAGGAGGTACTCGGTGGTACTGAGGGCGGCACCTTTTTCATTGTCTGCTAAAGTTGACCCATGGGAGTAGCCACACTTTTTTCTCTAGGTGTTGTTCGCTGTTCATCCCTGCATGTGCTTTTACCTAAGGAAAAGGTCAGCAAATTGGCGACAGTGGGCCCGATATTCAGTGGCAGTGGCTAGCGCTGCTAGAGCGACTAGCTGTGGCCAGTGAACGTTAAACCCAGATATTTAAAGCTGGGGCCATATCCGGGCCCCGCCATTGAATATCCAAGTTGCCGAGATTGCCGTGAAAGTTAGGCCAGCCTTTACTGAGCCTGACCTTCGCTGCTTAGTGATAACCAGGCAGAGGCTCAATATTGCCGCTGTCTGGTTATCACCAGGTGCCGCCCCACTCCGCTCCCGGTATTCCCCACTGCTAGCCAATGAGCACTGGGGCATGCAGTGACGGCACTCATGAATAGTCAGGTCTGCTAACTGTCCCACTGTCGCAAATTTGCTCACCTTTGAATATTGGGCCCAGTCTATTTAACTGGTCAATTCAATAACAGGGCACCTAGGCTGCCAGGCACATGGGTGCATGCACGGCACCTGTTTCCTAAGGATTACGTAAGTATCTCTCCGTCTTTATATAATGGCCTCCTTGAAAGCTGCTGTACAAAGTTGCAGTCGTTCTGAGGCAGGAATATCTTTGTGCATGTATATGCTGGGAGGAATCAGGTTGTAAACTAAGGATCTGATATTCAAAGCACTTATTCAGTTAGTAGGACCTACTAATGGAGTGGAGGAGTGGCCTAGTGGTTGGGGCAAGGTACTTCAGGCCAGAAGGTTGGGGGTTCAAATCCCACTAGAGAACAGCAACCTTGGGCTGGAAGGACTGGGGTTTCTAGTCCCACAGGTGCTCCTTGTGGTCTTGGGCAAGCCACTTAACCCTCTATAACCCATGTTCCCTGTAAAATAGTTATCTCCAAGTTATAATGCCCTGTTCAATGTAATTTCAGTTTGTTCAATGTAAACCACACTGATGCAGAATAGTGTGGTATATAAGAGAATGTAAATTAAATAATAATCAGCCAGCCAGTATAATACTCAGCAATGCTATCCAGGTGTCACTGCTGAATATTTCCTCTGACCACTTCAGTACTCTCTGGATCATGCTGAAGCAGTTCTTGGATGCATCTAGGGTAAATTTTGGTTATTTGGTTAGTGGCATTATTCAGACCACTGTCAGATAACAAAATGCATGAAGTTAGGCCATGAAGAAAGTAGTCCTAACTTTATGTGATTTTCCTAACTAGATAGCGGCTAAATGTTACAGCTATCTGGATAATGCCGGTGGTCAACAGTGGCCACGATCTGGATTCTGATGCTGAATATCCAGTTTTATTTTTAAACGCTGCAGCCAGTGCTTGAACACCGAGCACAGAGTTTAAATGTCAACCCAAAAATGTATTGCCACTCTCACTTCCGTTTCACTCACTCCTCACATCCAAGAACACCAGTGTCTATGCTGCATAAAATGTGTGCCATATTTGTACTTTTGTGCATGTATACACCCAGGGAAATTTCATGAGCACCTACATAGGGTGGTAAAATGCTGTTGTACATGCTCAAGTCATTTATTAAATTCCCACCATTAAGACTAACAAGTTGTATTGGAAGTTATGTCAGTTTCTGGTGCTCAGTCTTCATTTTTTCTCCATCATTTAAAAAGCAATGTATATTCCATTAGTTTTATAATAAAATTGTCTTAGGGGGACAATATTCAAAAGCAGCAGCCAGTGCTTATAAAGTGGCTGGCCGTCACTGTTTTGAATTAGACTCAGATATTCAATGCTGGGGTCACATCCGGCCACTGGCATTGAATATCTGATTTGCCTATTTAGTGTTTTAGCTAACTGGTCAGCGGCGATATTCAGCTGCTGGCCAGATAGCTAAACTGGCTAAGTTAGGCCATTCTTTTTGGCTGAATAGCTGGGTTAACTAGTCAGTGGCTGAATATCACCACTGACCGGTTAACTCAAACACCACCCCTAAATACTCCAACATTATGTGGTTAGCATCGGGGCGTGCAGTGGAGATAGGAGGAGATATTCAGCAGCGCGAAATGACTGTATGGCCCTGAATATGTCTCTTAGTGGGATTAATGTGGTTAGCAGGTCTTACGATATAAGATTCATATTCAAGACCATGATACACAACCTTGATAGTGATTCTTCAAAAAAAGCATCACTTACATTTCTTCTCTCCAACTACCCATCTTCACTACTTAAATAAGAGTAGGATTAATTTATTTATATGTTTTATATCTTTAACATTTTTGCCACACACCTCTAGTTCATGACTGTTCTCTGCAACATGCAGTTGAGAAGAGGCGAGTCATAAAACTAATTAGAACACAATAGTTAGAATACCCCATCAGTCCTCTCAAAGATCTCCTTCAACCAACAGGAGGCAGAGGGGATTATCACTGATATTTGCGCAGAGAGATTAGCTGATTATTAATTTTGATTCCTTCCTCATACTTCAGTGAGAAGATGCTAAGATGGACCTCTTTTATCATTTTCATGCTGTACTGAAATATATAGCTCATCAGTGTCCTTTCTAGGAGATATACAAGTAAAATGGGAGTGTCATAAGAGCTAGTACATCCTCCCGCTTGCTAATCTGAATACTCAAAGGGATATATTAGTAGTCTAGGACATCTCACGGTTCTATAAGTAGGCTTTTTTGTGGTGTAATATAACCTATAATGCCAGTGTCTACAATAAAAAGAGGCAACTTTAAGTTACAAGCAAATACCGCAAACAACTACTTGACTTGAAAAGAACTTTATCTGAACAGAAATGAATGTCATCAACTCTGGCTCTTACTGAATGAAAGCAAATCTGCACTCTTTAAACTATCCTCTTTTTAAAGAACTACACATAGTCGTACATATTTCTGGTAAGTGTCTCTTGAGAATTGCCCAGAGGTATGGATCAAGCACCTTGTCCTCAATGAGGCACACTAACCCTTATAAAAAAAAGCAGGGAACGGGTTATAAGGCAACTCAAACTGTGTTTCAGCAAGCAACCAACATTTAACAAGAAGCAGAGAGAAAAATTATATTTCCGAGTCAGATAGCAGACAGATAGGCACCTTTAGTAGATTCTTTTGCCTGCCCTTCCTTTATCACAGTGCATCTTTTAAACCTTTTTGACCACCTTAGCAGTGAAGTATGCAAATGAAGGGATTGTAATGTGTCTAAAATTGATGGATGTACTGTACCAAAGTTTGCTGACTCATATTGGCCATCTAAGTTATCCTTTTGGGACTATTTTTATACATAGCAGAACCAAAAGATTAATCAGAGACAAAAGGTCCAGGCTAGGCAGGGCCCCTCTCACTTGATACGAGGTATCTCCTAAAGTCATTGAGCCAATTCCTAAGGAGGTCTACATCCATAAGAACATAAGATATGCCATACTGGGTCAGACCAAGGTCCATCAAGCCCAGTATCCTGTTTCCAAACAGTGGCCAATCTAGGTCATAAGTACCTAGCAGTTTCCCCAAAAGACACAGGTTCCACAATGCTTGTATTGGGTCAAGCAGTGATATCCCAGGTCCTTTTTAATAATGGTTAATTGACCTTTCCTCCAGGAACTTGTCCAAACCTTTTCTAAACCCAGCTACACTAACAGCTTTTACTCTGGTAACAAATTCAAGAGTTTGATTACATGTTGAGTGAAAAAATATTTTCTCTTATTAGTCGTAAATAGTTTACCCTGTAGCTTCATTGCATGTCCCCTAGTCTTTCTATATTCTGATAACGTAAACCATCTCTTTTCCAGGTTGAGGAGCCCTAATTTTTATAGTCTCTCTTCATAGGGGTGTCCTTTCATCCCCTTTACCATTTTGGTGGCCCTTCTCTGTACCTTTTCTAATAACGCTATATCATTTTTAAGATATGGTGACCAGAACTTCACACAGTATTCAAGGTGTGGTCACACCATGGAATGATACAGAGGCATTATAATATCTTTTGTTTTATTTTCCATTCCTTTCCTTTTGATACCCTTGTATTCTATTTTCTCGTTTGGCTGCTTCTGTACACTGGGTGGAGGGTTTTAACATGTTATCCACGATGACGCGTAAATCTTTTTTAATGGATGATGGTCCCTAATGTGGAACCTTGCATTGTGTAACCATAGTTTGGGTTGTTCTTTCCTGGGTACATAACTTTGCACTTGTCCACATTAAATTTCATCTGCCATTTGGATACCCACTATTCCAATTTATTAATATACTCTTGCAATTTTTCACAATCCTCTTGGGTTTTAACAACTTTAAATCGTTTGTGTCATCTGATAATCTCATTCGTTATTCCCTTTTCCAGGTCATTTATGAATATGTCAAAAAGCAACTGACCCAAACAGAACCCTGGGGTACTCCACTATTCACCTTTCTCCATTGGGAAAATTGGCCATTTAGCCCTACCCTCTGCTTTCTATCTTTTAACCATTTCCTGATCCACACTGCCTCCTATCCCATGACTTTTTAGTTGTTGTTGTTTTTTTTCCCCTTCAACGTGAAAGAATAACAAATGTTTATCTCTGTTCAGTGCAATTTAGTCTCTGTTGCGTATTCCAGAGTCTTGCACTTCGAAGCTCCATCTTCTTTGGTTCAGGTAATATATATTTCCATACAAGATTGCTGCCATAGTTGCTACAGAAACTAATTAGAGATGTGCAGAGGGAAAACATTTGGTTCAGTTAGTTTTTGTATCAATCACTCCTTCAGTAAGTTTCCAGATAAAGAAAATAATGAAATGAATCATTCAGTATATACATTAGGTGCGATTCCATCCCGGACCTACGTTCCCTCTGTACACCTGGTCTGAACAAGACATACAGAGGGCATTGCGATTCTGATCCCACGAGGCATGTCTAGCCCCGTGGGATCAGAATCACAATCAGTCCAGTACGTGCAGGCCGGGACTGTGATTCAGCTCAGTCTGCATGTACAGGCCTTGCCCGACTTAATTCAGTCAGGGCTTTTAAATGGAGCCGCAGCGCCATAGCATCTGGTTGCCATGGCACCGTGGCTCCATTTAAAAGCCACGATCCCCAGCTCCCAGCTCCTGAAGCTAATTCCCCTCAGCCTGATCCCAGATCTGGCCTCCCAGGGACAGGATCAGGCTTCAGGGAATGCCCTCTGCCCCCTGCCGCCCCTTCCCAAGCCCCGGGCCCACCGATCCTGTAGAATTGGGAAAGTCATTCCACCTTGAAGGCCATAACACTGCCTCTGATCCTCCCCTTTTCCGCCCCATCTAACTTCCTCTTACAACCGGTGGGGTAGTTAGACACCGGCGGGAAGCGGTACTAATAGCGTGGATGGACATCCCATTGAAACGTCCATCCCCACTATTCATAGCTTATAATGAGCCTGATTCAGGTCAATGTTTCAAACAATTTTGTACTAGAACGTTGAGGTTTTCCATCCATTTTCAATGAAACTTGCATGAAATTGGAGTGGAGGAATAGTTTAGTGGTTAGAGCAGTGAAGTGGGAACAAGGGAAGATTCAAGCCCCCATGATGCTTTTTGCCTAGATTAGCATTGATTTAAAAACATTTATATTGTTCTAATCACTAAAAGTTCCGAGCAGTAATGCAAAAAACACCAGTAATATTAAAATAATATAAAGTATTATCTAAAAAAACAAACATGATAAACAAAAATAAACAAATAACAAAACCAATGAAAACTTACAATCCTAAAAACAATACATTCAGAATAGTTAACCTAATCACAGTTTCAGTAAGATATAACTAAAATATCTTTCCTGCAAAAGCCTGAGCAAAAAATAATCCTTCACCCTCTATCTAAAATCTACTTATACTGGAAAGTGTGAGCAAGGCAGGTGCAAGGGTATAAGGCACAGTAAGCAAACCTTTAGCTTTCTCCTCCTTTCTCTTTTAGTTTATAGGCCACTAGGCTCCTCCCCTGACATTGTGATAATTAAAGGTAACAATCATGATGACCCCACACCCTTTCCCCTCCCAGAACAATCCTGTAAAAATGAAGAATTGAACATCATTCTTTTAAATAAACTGTGGTTTGTATTTATATATATCATGAAGATATTTTCTAATAGCCATTTACCCAGGTAAACAGATTAAGTAAAAATTGCCCACCCTCCCTGTGGGTTAAACTGCATGCTGATGATTGTTTAAGTTTGCATGGCTGTTAGGATCTCTTGTTTGTTTTGACTGGAGCTGCTCTTTGCTACCCACCAGAAGCCACTGACCTAGGTAATACCTCATTTGCCTAATGGATAAGCTTAATGGTTTTTCAGATTTGCTGGCAGGCATCTGTAAGAGATTCAGCATCATTAGACGACATTAAGGGGGTTATTCTGTGTCATGAATAGCGGGAATGGACGGCCCAGTGGGTTGTGCAGGGAAGTTAGATGGGGTGGTGAAGGGACGGTTCGGGGGCGGAGTCTGGGCAGTCACCGGTCCTGGATGTACAAGGCCAATTCTAATGTCGGCCTTGTACATCCAGGGCTGGCGACATGTGCGGGGAAGTTATTCTATCTTCAAGGTGCAATAACTTTCCTGGATGTGTCATTTTTTAAATGCCGGGGTGTGGATGGGGCAGGGGGGGCCGGAGAGCATTTCCCGCAGCTCGACTCTGGCCGTAGGAGGCCAGATCGGGGGTTGAGCTGTGGGGAATTAGCTTTAATTTCCAGAGGCCGGCATCACAGCTCTTCAATGGAGCCATAGTGCCATGGCAACCGGACGCTATGGCACCACGGCTCCATTGAGGAGCCTTGACTGAGTTAGCCAGGGACAGTCCTGCACATGCAGGCCATACAGAATTGCAGTCCCGGCCTGCACGTGCAGGACTGTTTGTGATTCTGATCCCATGGGGCTAGACGTGTCCCATGGGATCAGAATCACGATCCGCTCTGTACGTCTGGTTCAGACCGGACATACAGAAGGAATTGACGTCCGGGATGGAATTGGGCCCTAAGTAGTTCATTTTTTAAGGAGACGTGCACCATCTACATAAATGCTGGCATTTTAGCCAGTTGGTATTTTATAAATATATGCATCGGCCTGATGGCACATGCTTTCACTGTGAGCATGTGCATAGCTGGAGTCTAAGCAGAGTACATAAGCAAGCACATGAATTATAAAATACTACAATTTAAATGCATTTTGACAAATCTAGATGCAGGCACTTACATCAGCCTTGGAGCTGGTATAAATAATTGTGCCTTAAATTTATACATGTTTTTGCACATTTATGCATGAAATACGAGTATGTGCACAGAAATCCACATTTTTAACTATGCAGGACTTTGTAAAATTTCCATGTAATAGTAGCATGAAGAACCCGTGGCACAAAAGAGGGGCAAAGGGTACTAACAGTGGCATGAAGACTCCTAAGGGTATGTCTACTAAGTTGGGTGAACAGTTAACCTGGGCTATCTTCACCTAGGTCCCATGTTATTCAATGGAACCTAGTTGCAGATAGCTTAGGTTAACCCTGGAATTACTGAAATGTTTTGCACACACTGAATACTGTTGGGGTGATAAATGACCCCACGACAAATTTTAATTGTTAATTTCCCAGCATATCTCACTTGAATCTGCCTATTAGACAGAAAGGATGAGAACCAAGACAGGACTACTTGTTGAATCTCTAGCTCATGAAGCCTAGACAGAAGTATGGCATGATCCACCATGTCGAATGTGACTGAGATATCCAACAGCACTAAGAGATATGATTTCCCCTGGTCAAATCCAATAAGAAAACCTCTGTAAGAGACAAGAGAGCTCTTGTCCCATGATTGGGCCTAAATCCAAATTGATAATCAGACAGAACATTCTAGTCATCAATAAACTTTTGAAGTTGCCTAAGAACAACTTTTTCAAGTATTTTTGCCAAGACAGGTAAGGAAGAAGTTGGGCGATAGTTTAAAGGGTTATCTTTATCCAAAGAGACATCCTTTATCAGGGGAAATACTGATGATCTCTTGATAATATTTTGGAGGAATTCCAATTGTAAAGAATTATTGACGATTGCCAAAATAGAACTGCTTAAGGAAGTTTTTAATAACTTGATCAGCTGAGTTGAGCACTGATCTAAACAGCAATAGGAATTTTTCAGAGGAAAGAATTTCTAGTATTTGAGATTCAGAAACTCATTCTATCAGGCTTCTCAGCAAGAACCCAACTCTTTTATGACACACAAATCAGTGCCTAGCAACTCTGCACCTGAGCTCTGTTTGTGCCTTTTGCCTTCTGTCTGTTTATAAGGCTGGTCATTATCAATCTTCCCCTTCCTATGAAATATAAGAAAGAAATTACAAGAAAATGGTGCTGGTCTCAGATTCATGATGATATTACCAGCCATGAGATTTGGAAGTGATGACGGAATATGTTTGCTTGTTTGTCTATTTCTCAAAAAGTTTCAGCATAATAGTCAATTGACTGCTGCTGCTTCTTTCTGGCAAAGAGACCAAGGTGGCTTTATTCTGCTTGTATGTTAGTTGTAGGTTCAATTTCCAGTGAGCCTTTTAGTTTTGGCAGATAGAGACTTACAGATAAAACCATAAAGATAAGCATGAAGTCAATGAATAATTACACAGGTACACTAAAAAATTTTTTTTTTAAACTGCCTCTAATGTTTCGATTGATTTTTACGTTTTTTGGTGCGCTGAATCCAAATCTGGTAACCAA
This sequence comes from Ichthyophis bannanicus, assembly GCA_033557465.1. NCBI lineage: Eukaryota > Metazoa > Chordata > Amphibia > Gymnophiona > Ichthyophiidae > Ichthyophis > Ichthyophis bannanicus. The sequence goes on from CM066032.1 coordinate 498,957,866, forward strand.
TTTGCTCCATCACGTACAGATTTTTTGCTACATTGGGTTAGCAGTTTGAGGTGAACGTTTCAGATTGAGTGCGATCGAGATAAAAGTTTCTTGGATGAATTCTTTATACTAATTGTTTAGTAGTTATTCAAATAAGAATAAAGAAAATTGTAACAAGGCAGCACATAAGAATAGAGTAATGTCAACAAAACACACTGTGATGGTAGCAAAATTGTCTGCACTTAAAACAGCCACATACATGTGCACAAACATTGAGCATATAAGAGCGAGGTTAGACACAAAGCAAAGCAAAGAAATGTGCAAAAAATGTTGTACAGGTATGTATGTAAGAATAGAAAATGCAAACCGCACCATTGCAATACATGAAGACAAACACCCGATGGTGTGAAAATAAAATTCTAATAAATGAGATCCGACACTGTGGTAATAACTAGCAAATTTTTATTTCAAAGTTTAGTAAAAACACGATATTTGTCAACACAGTTTAGATTTTAAAGTCATTCTTGGGTCAATCAATCTCCTGGTGGGCCCGTTTCTTCTTCCCCCGAATGCTTCTCTTGGTGCGCTGCTTGGCGTATTTTTCATCTGGGGTTTCCTGCAGCAGCAACCAGCAGAAATCAGCCATCATAGTGGTGTTCCATCTTCCTTGGTACCTTCTCTCTGCGTCCTTGATGTCCTGGTGAAACCTTTCACCTTGTTCTTCACTGTACGCCCCCAAGTTTTCGGGAAAGTAGTTCACATGGGAGTGCAAGAAATGGACTTTCAGGCTCATGTTACAGCCTTGTTCTTTGAAGGCATTGAGCATCCTGGTAACAATATCCTTATAGTTCTCATCCCGCCTGTTCCCCAAGAATTTGAGAACAACATCCTTGAAGGAATCCCAGGCTTCTTTTTCCTTCTCAGACATCGTTTCAGCGAATGCTCCATCTGAAATGAGTTTCCTTATATCAGGGCCAACAAACACTCCTTCCTTTAGCTTTGCTTCAGAAAGCCAGGGGAACTTTGAGCAAAGGTACCGAAAGCACTCACCATCTTTTGGAAGGGACTTGATGAATTGCTTAATGAGACCCAACTTAATGTGGAGAGGTGGTAATAGAATTTTATCACGAGGTACCAAGCTCTCATGAAGAACATTTTTCTCACCGGGTCTCAAATACTCCCACATTGGCCAGTCTTTTTTCCCCAGTGTAGGTCGCGGGCCCGGCTATCCCACAAGCAAAGGAAGCAGGGATATTTGGTGAAACCGGATTGCTGCTCTAATAGCATGGATAGAATTTTAAAGTCTCCACAAATCATCCACTTATGCTCATCATAACGAATCTTCTGAAGAATCAGGGCCAAATTCTCGTATTTTTCTTGGAGAATAACAGAGTGAGCAATAGGAACTGAAGCGAATGTGTTGCTATTATGAAGAAGAACACCTTTTATGCTGTCTTTTGATGAATCAATGAACAGCAGCCATTCAGCAGGATCATACTTGAGTTTAAACTTTCCATCACTCCGTATATATTGTTGCAAAATACCAAATCTTCCTCTTTGCTGAAATACTTCAAAATTGTGTCTCGCGGTTGCTGTACCAATAAAAAGTTGTTCCTGGTGACAATAGATTTTTCTGTTTAAGCCGAGAACCTAGCAGTTGGGCAGCATCTTTTGGGAGTCCTAAATCCCGGACTAAATCATTCAATTCAGCTTGAGAGAAAAGTTCAAGTTTCGGATCTGGTTCAGTTTCAAACTCGGAAGTACTGGACTCATCGGGAAAAGCCATCTGATGAGTCTCATCATGATCAGAATCGTCCACACAAATATGATCCAAAGATTTTGGTGGTTCAGGCACAGGTACTTCGTTGCTATGAGGCATAGGCCTAATTGCTGAGGGAAGGTTGGGGTAACTTATTACGTTCTTATTTTTTAAGTTGTATCCCTTCACAATGCAAGAGCAAAAATAGCAGTCACTGCTGTGGTCTCTTTGTTCACGCCACATCATAGGTATTCCGAAACGAAATGCTTGTTTTTTTACCTTTCATCCATAAGCGTAGATCTTCCTCACATGTCTTGCACACTTTGTGAGGAGCCCACGGTTTGTCTTGATCGCCTAACTTCAAACCGAAATAGGCGAAATATACTTTTTTAATAAATGCAGAAATGTTCCTCTGCCGCTTTTTCACGGTATATTCCACACAAATAAATCAAAAACTGTCCGGAGAGTTGACGCAACCTCTGGCTCTGTGAGCCATCACAAATACACAGCACTGCAAACTACAACTGTAGTGAACCACTTCGGAATAAAGCTGGATTACGACTGAGCAAACAAAAGGTAATAATGAACTTGCAAGAAACTGAAATTTGACAGGAATGTTCATGTCGCAACCACCGTGTTTGAGCGAGCGAATGAGGCGAGGCGAACAGGAAAGAACATGCGCCAGCGCGAGTACTGGATTTAGCCCCCCGCCTCCCAATTGTCCTGTTAATGTATAAAATGAATACAAAACACTCTAAAATATCATGAGGGAGTGTTTCTAGTTAGTTAACCATTACAACCTCTATTTTGGGCCAAGAAAATAAACTGCAGTCGGCTAAAAAGAAATTATGTGAACATTCCTTATATGGGTAAGAAATCTAATTTTGCAAGAAAACGTGACGTGATGGAACATTTTGGCTATTTTTCCTGGATTCAGCACCCCAAAATCTATAGGAATCAGTTGCAAAACTGGAGGCAGTTTTTTGGTAGTGTACCTGTGTTATTCTCTGGGCAGCAGAAAGCAAGAAATGCCCCCAAAGGAGTGTATTGGCCCAGCATGGGGTATGTCCTTGATTGGGGACCACATGCTGATCCAATGGGTTCCTTCAGGGGCTTGTCTTCTCTTATGCTACTCAGAGAGTAGTTATAGATTGGCTTGTAATGCAACTGCAGGATGTTTGTGGCTTCAGCCACATACTCTAGCCTCCACTCCAAGGGTTATAGGTTTGATCCCAAGTAAACTTCCTTGTAATCAAACAAAATAAGTGCTGCTTTGCTGATCCCATAGTCCATTATTAAAGACCAACAACAAAGGGGATTTTCAGTTTGTTCTGGGTCCGTGGCTCCATTGATTTCATTTTGCCATTTGGCTGAAAACGAATTCACATCTCTAATGCTAGTGTCAGTCTGCCCCTTAAGGCTAGCCAAACATGCCACCTCACCAAGACTTCCCAAACCTGTCCTGGAGACCTCACAGCTACTCAGGGTTTCAGGATATCCACAATGAACATTCATAGGAGAAAGTTTGCTTACACTTGAAACCAAGTAAATGCGCATCAACGTTATGCACATTCACTGTGGATATCCTGAAAACCTGATTGGCTGCTTGATCTCCAGGACAGGTTTGGGAAGCTCTGATCTGTACCAAACAGTAATACAAGTATTTAAAAAAAATAATACTTTTCAACATTTAAAATGGCTAAAAAGTTGTGTAAACTGAATGCCCTTTGTAAAAAAGTGTGTTTAACTTCTTATCATTGTGCTAAGTGAAAGACGTAATGAGCTTTGTATTAAAACTGAGGACCTTGTTTATTCACTTGCATTAACAGGTTACTGAATAGGCCTTATTGAGAATAATGGGGCTTGCATTGAATGACGTGTCTTAACACACACCAATATGTCTTAATGTGTGTTAACACAGGTTAGTAAATGAGGTCATGTATGAAGGTGAGTGAATCAGAGTAGATCTTTGATGTTTCTGATGTCTATAATATATGTAAGGTCATTTTTATTTCTGGTAGTTGCTAAGCTGTTTTAGTAGCCAGTGAAGGTCTGAGGTTCTGCCACCAGCCTACAAGTGGCCAGTTCCTTTTCAAGCATTCTACTTCCACTGAGAGGCCAACTTCTTCCTGTTTGGATAGATATATGAACCCACTTTTTGCTTGGTCTCTTTGCCAGAACTTGGTCTTTACTGCTCTAGTATTGCCTTGTGCTTTTGATTCCTCACTGTAACCCTGATATGAATTCTTCACTGTAAAGACTTCCTTGCTCCAATATCAGTTCCCTCGCTGCAATCCAGCCCTGATCCTCTGCTGGGATCTCTCAGTGTCAGGACACCTCACCTTGGGCTACAGTTTTATGTAAGATTAGGAGTTGCCACCCAAGAAAAGCATCTAGTTGTGATCATAGACAATACATTGAAATCTTCTGTTCTGTGCGCGGCAATGACCAAAAAAGTAAACATAATGTTAGGAATCATAAGGAAAGGAATAAAAAATCAAAAAAGGATATTATAATGCCTCTGTATCATTCCATGGTGTAACTGCACCTTGAGTACTGTGTGCAATTCTAGTCTTCACATCTCAAAAAGATATACCAGCATTAGAAAGATACAAAGAAGGGTGACCATACTTTACCTATAGTTCACATCAGGGCCACTGAAAGGGTTTCTAGCGCCCCTCTGAAACCCACAGATTGGCTCTCCCTCCATCATTACTATTAAAGCTAGATACACTTCACCCTCCTTTTTCCTAAAACTCCTTTCTGAACTCTTTTTGCATGATACCAAACAACGAGAGGGGCTTGGCAACCCCACATAGCTCATCTGAAACTGCGCACTGGACCAGCATGAGGTTAGTATAAATATATATTCTGCAAAAAACAAAGGAAATGCAAGATGCCCACACTCCAAGGAACTCAAAGAAAAAGCAAGAACCAGAGCATAGTTTATAGCACCAAATTGTAAAATTCTAAGTCATTTTATTTTGTCCTTATTAACTGTGTTATGGTTCTTGCTTTTTTTAATGAACATATATTCTCCATCCACAGAACCCCTCCCTTGACAAGGGTGCAGAACAGTACTAGGACGTTCACCCATAAACCCAATATATATATAAAAAAAATCTGATTCTGGTTTTCTCCAGTATCAAGCATATTGTGAACTAATAAAAAACTCTACAAAAGTCAGTGTGGATCTGCGAAGCAAATCTACCATTTCATATCAGCAGCAACTTCCAAAACTCACACACGGAGCCTACCCTGAGCAAAGCAGCACTGTAAATATTGTAGCAGGCCCTATTTGAAAAGCTGAACAAGACACACTACTACAATACAAATCCTATCTGCAAACAGAATACCTGGCCTCGGTCACACACTCAAAACACAGACTCTCACCAAAAACAAAATAAGTGACTACAACCTAAAAATAAAAGTATGTAGGCAAGAATTAAACTGAAACCCCAAGAAGCTAGGCTCTGTATGCAGTGCAACACCAGAGAAATAGAAAGGGATGCATTTCCCTGTACTGCGTAAAATAAGAGCCTGATTCCAAATGGTGCACATCCAGGTCATCCAGACATCCTCATGCAGGAAGGGCCTCTCTGGACCATGGGAATAAAACGTTACCATGGTGCACTGAATCAGCCCCGTGGACCTGCAGAGACAGAGTCTGAAAAGAGGGACAGCAGGAAGGGGAAGGAGGGTGGAGGGAAGATACTGGACATGGGGATGGAGGGCTAGGGAGACAGGGAAATACTGGACACAGAGGGGGCAAACGAGGGGGAAATGAGCATGAAGAGAAAATGTTGGAGGCAGGGGAGTATCACAGGAAAACATGACAGATGCTGGACATGGGGGGGGGGGCGGCATTGGGAGATGGAGGGACACAGGGAGATAGAGGGAACGTGCTAGATGCAGGGGTGGAATAGGGAGGCAGAAGGGACATGCTAAATGCTGGGCTACGGAGATCCAGGGGTGATACTTGAAATAGGAAGTAGACAAGGAGAATAAGACAGGGACAAACAAGGAGTAGAGATTTTTGAGATGGAGTGGGGATACTGGACATGGAGGGCTATAGGGAGACTATGGGAAGATGCTGGACATGGGGGTGGGACAGAGGCAAACGGGGGAGATACAGGACATGAGGTAATAGGGATGGGGGGAGAAGAATGACATGAGGTAAGTAGGGTGAGAGAGACAGAGAAATGTTGGATATGGGAGTAATAAGGAGGGGTGGTATGGAGCTGGGGGAGATGCTGGTCACAGGGGGATAGGATTGGAGAGGGGAAATGCTGGATATGGGGATAGGAATGGAGAGAGGGGACACAGAAAGAGAGAGACAGAGAAAGACAGAGAGAGAGGGGGGAGGAGAAACACCAGATGGGGAGGGTGAGGGATGTTAGACATAAGAGAGAAAAGAGAGAATAAGCAAAAGACTTGGAAATAATGGGCCAGAGAAGAAGAGGTGGGAAATGGGAGGACTGGGGTGATGGTTGAAAAGTGATAGGCAGATGGAGTAAATAGGAGAGGGATTGAGGACTGGGTGGTAAGAAGGAGTAGTGAAATCTGAGTGGACAGAGGGAGAAAAATAAATGGAAGAAAGCCAAAAGGAAAATATCAATATCCAAGAAGGAAAAAACTGAAGAAAGCAAAAGGAGAAACAAGAAATGGCAGAAGGACTTGAGACTGTAGAAAGAGAGCTAATATACGAAGAAAACAGAAACCTCAGATCGGGATCAGCGTGATCAGAGAATGAAATGATTAGACAACAAAGGTAGAACAAAATCATTTTATTTTTAATTAAGCAATCAGACTTTGCACTATGTTTGGGTAGGGTTGCCAACTTTTTGAAAGAGAAAAAACCGCCACCTGTGGCTAGTCACGCTCCGCCCCTGCCCCGCCCCTGCCCCACCACCTGCCCCACCCCCACCCCGCCCCTGCCCTGCCCCCACCCCTACTCCACCTCCTGTCCCCAAAAAAATTGCAGAGAGGGCAATGTGCAAACTGAACAAGCAAGACTTCTACAAATTCTTAAGCAGAAATTCTATACTGACAGAAAACGCAGCATTGGTTGTACTCACACACACACACACAATACAGACAGGTCCTCATCAATAAATGAGCACAAAACTAAAAGAGAAATATATAGACAAAAATTAAACTGAAACCCCAAGAAGACAGACTCTGCATGCAGTGCAATATCAGATAAATAAGAGATGCAGTTCCCCATACTGTGTAAAATATAAAGGTAATAAATACAAGGTCCAATCTTTCAATTGAAAATAAAATTATTTTTTCTACCTTTGTTGTCTGACCATTTTATTCTCTGATCATGCTGGTTCCAATCTGAGGCTTCCGTTTTCCCGTCTTCTCTTAGCTAGTTTTCTATGGTCTATAATCCATCTGCCATTTCTTGTCTCTTCTTTTCTTTTCTTCACTTCCTTCCATCAGCCTATTTCCAGTCCCAGTGCCCCCTCCCCATTCCCCAGTCACTTACCACTACCATTCCCAGGTGTCAGCTCCCTTTGAACCCCCTCCTTACCTCCTCTGTCAGCTCCTTTCCAGCCACCTCGTTCCCCCATTTCAGCTCTCTTCCAGCCACCTCCTTCACCCTGTCAGTTCCTTCCTGCCACCTCCCCCCCCCCCTTTCAGCTCTCTTCCAGCCCTCACCTTCCACCTGTCAGTTCCTTCTGCCACCTCGTTCCCCTTGCAGCCGCTGCCGCTGCTGCTTCACCCCCCTTAGTGCTCCTTCACCCCCCTTAGTGCTGTTTCCCTTGTGCTGCTTCCCCCCCCCCTTAGTGCTGTTTCCCTTGTGCTGCTTCACCCCCTCCCTTAGTGCTGCTTCCCTTGTGCTGCTTCACCCCCTCCCTTAGTGCTGCTTCCCTTGTGCTGCTTCAACCCCCCCTTAGTGCTGCTTCCCTTGTGCTGCTTCCCCCCCCCTTAGTGCTGCTTCCCACCTTAGTGCTGCTTCACCCCCCCCCCCCTTAGTGCTTCTTCCCCCCCTTAGTGCTGCTTCCCTTGTGCTGCTTCACCCCCCCCCCCTTAGTGCTGCTTCCCCCCTTAGTGCTGCTTCCCCCCTTAGTGCTGCTTCCCTTGTGCTGCTTCACCCCCCCTTAGTGCTGCTTCCCTTGTGCTGCTTCACCCCCTCCCTTAGTGCTGCTCCACCCCTTAGTGTTGCTTCACCCTCCTTCCTGCTGCTTCCCTTGTGCTGCTTCACCCCCCCCCTTAGTGTTGCTTCCCCCTCTTAGTGCTGTTTCCCTTGTGCTGATTCACCCCCACCCTTAGTGCTGCTTCCCTTGTGCTGCTTCACCCCCTCCCTTAGTGCTGCTTCACCCCGTAGTGTTGCTTCACCCCCCCCTTAGTGCTGCTTCCCTTGTGCTGCTTCACCCCCTCCCTTAGTGCTGCTTCACCCCTTAGTGTTGCTTCACCCCCCTGCGTGCTGCTTCACCGCCCCCTTAGTGCTGCTTCACACTTTAGTATTGCTTCACCCCCTTAGTGTTGCTTCACCCCCCCCCCCTTAGTGTTGCTTTAACTCCCCTAGTGCTGCTTTAACCCCCTAGTGCTGCTTCAAACCCCCCCCCCCCATAGTGGTGCTTCAACCCCCCCCTTGGTTCTGCTTCAACCCTCCCCCCTAGTGCTGCTTCAACCCCCCCTCCCTCCTAGTGCTGCTTCAGTCCCCCCCCCCCCATGCAGCAACTGCTTCTGCTTTTCACAGAGCAGCGACTGCAATAAACTTAATTTGAAAAGAAAAGACAACCTGTGAGGAGCCCAGCCTTCCGGTCGTCCTTCTGCAGCCCCAGAGGAAGTGATGTCAGAGGGGGTGGGCTTCTCACAGGTTTCTTCCTTTTGAAATTAACTTTATTGCAATTTGCAGCTGCTGCTCTGTGAAAAGCAGAAGCAGCGGCTGCACGGAGGATCAATCACGTTCGCATTCGCACCGCGGGAGTCAGGAGAAAAGCCGTTTTTTTGCTCTGGCCGCTCCCGATCTTGCGGCCAGAGCAAAAACCCGGCTTTTCAAGGGCCGGTTTTCGGTTTTACATCTGTGCCGGCAGCCGGCCTGGCCATTGAAAAACCGGCCAGGCCGGCTGAAAACCGGTCGGTTGGCAACCCAATGTTTGGGGCATGTTTGCTAAGGTGCGTTAGGCTTTTGCAGCTAACATTGTGTGTTAGTGCTGCTAGCGCTGTGTTAACTGCAAAAGCCGTGTGTTATCTGCTGCCAGCTCCGGCTCTCCCCATACGTCCTCAGCAGCAGGATGGGGAGAGCCAGCAGGGGGTGGAGGGGGTGGGATCTGGGCAAAACAGGGACGAGCCAGCCCATCAGGATGTACAGGGTCTTCCTTTCTGGGCTTGGCAGGAGATAGGGGAGTGGGCTAGAGGGGAAGGGGCTAGCTTTCTGACACTAGATAACACATTTTACTTCAAAATACCTTGGAAGTCCTCTGACTTAATGAAAAGTGTTTGTTTCGGCCAGATTTCAAAACTAAGGATAACAGGAACATTCCCTCTTGTCATCACAATTCTTTTTCCGCCTCATAGAAGGTGAAAATTAAGGCCCCTTTGCGTACTGTCATTGCGCTGTATATCTCTGTTTCTGGAATGGTAATCTGGGACAGGTGTGTGGTAACATGTATATGTGTGTGTTCTGAAATGCCATTATGGACAAATCTATGTTGCCATTCCCGGCAATGTCCATATTTTACACGTGCACACTTCTAAAATTGATCATCTCTCCGCACGAGTCTAGACCCTTATTTTGTGCATCCTCCTTTTCTTTATATTTATGTTGCATAAGGCAGTCTGTTAAAAAATAGACTTCTTCTTTCTGAACTACCTATAGAGTCCGATTCAGGGAGGGGGATGTCCAGGCCATCCAGATGTCCCCGAGGAAGACGGGGTTGTTAGTACCTGATTCTGGTCTGCGGGAACCAAATGTTCTCACAGTAGCCAGAAATGGGCCTGAGGACAGCCCTGCATGACCCTGCCGCCTGTGGGGACATCCTCCCTACAGGCACCCCGACATCCATGGCTCAGGCTGCCCTTTTCCCCACCATCCGACCCACAGCTGACCTGCTGTGGCCTGGGTCAGGCAGCAGGGACCCCTCCAGACCCGGCCCAATCGCTGGGTTTTGGCTGCCTCTGAGGTGGTATAAGCAGCTTGTCACTACAGGCCCAGCAGTACATACAGGGTCGTGACCTGAATCAGCCCTGTACATACTGCTGGGTTAGCCCGGCCCTGCTCCGCCCCTGCTCCGCCCAGACCCAACCCCCTTCTGCCCCTGCTGACTCTCCCTGTCTTAAAGCATGGGATGTGTGGGGAGAGCAGGAGGGGGAATAGGGTCCTGGCAGCCCTGCAACCCATGTTTCAGAATGATCTCCATAGTGGACACAAATGCATAGATTGCAATCCTAAATAGGATTCCATCAGAATAATCAAATCAGCTTAATACATGGTTTGAAGAATAGTATGAAAGTAGTAGATGACAAATTCACCTCATAAAGCCACAGCTTGAATAATGTGGATTTTATTACACTTTAAATTTTCCTTTTCATCAATAGATGCTAGCCTATCAATACTGCAACCCAGTAATATCAACTGAAAATATAGAAATTGTAGTCAAACTCAACTTTGATGGTAATTTGTACTCATAGATTGCCTGCTGCTGTTAAAACCTGATCAGTCACTACATTAATATTGGCTATGGAATTTACTTATCAGAAAATTAAACCAACTTATTTATTTTTGTACTCTTTTTTTATATATGTAGGACAATTTTGTCATTCAAACATATAGGACTAATGGTTAACTTATGTCATTTGTAACTAGGTTCTATGTTGTTCAATGGGGCCAAGTTACAAACAGCACGAGTTAACCATTAGCCCAGCTTAGTAAATGTATTCCACACCACACAATTTTTCATGTCCATGTGTTCACAATCTCATGTATAAAATCAGAGAAATGTCATAAAAGTCATTCACCCTGTTGATTTTCTCTCCAGAATGCATGGTTCTCAGTTCTAATGCCAGCTTTTTCTCAATGTCTCACTTCGGGCACACTTATGCAAGTATACTGTACCTACTGAGGTGAAGCATCACGCTAATTGCAATATTGACAGTTAGTGCATGATATGTACCCCTTGGCTAAGTTCAGTGTGCTCACCATACTCACTCTCTGCCCCAACCCACCCATTTTCCATCCCAACATGCGGGCAGCAGTTACCGTGCGAATCAGTGCACAGTAAGTGTTATGCCCGCATGCTAGCAGTTATTGTGGGCCCAAGCGCACTGTTACTGGGTGCCGAAATGCATGTTATCTGTTTAGTGCACGTCAAAAACAAAAGGGTCCTTTTACTAGAGATGTAAGATAATTTTGTAATTTAGCTATTCCAAGCTACTTTGACTTGGCTCAAACAAGCAGAGTAAATTGTGATGTTATTGACCACCCTAGAAGCAGCTGACTTTAGTAGCTTATGGCATTAGTCACAATTGACTGTCTCCAAGAAGGTGTAATAAAAAAGTCATTAAATCATCAGACAAAAACAGGACAAGTTGTTATGCAAAGAAACAATTATGACAAAGAGGCTTTTAGACAATAAAATGACAGTGCTTCAGAAAGAATACTACCTAGGGATCCAACATAAAAAAATCTCAGACTACATATGAATAGATTGATGAAGCCATATAAATTTGTTGTATTAATGAGAAAGTGGTGAGTCTCTTAAAACTGAGAACTGTCTGAATCCAGATTTTAATCTTAGCCCTCAAAACTCATAAAGACAAAAACAACTCACCAGGCTTGACCATTCTAGTGGAAATAGATGTGGTCCTCACATTTACAAGAGATATTAGATGAAACTACTTTATTTATTTATAAAATTTTGATACCATCTTAGTGACCAAATGTCATCAAAAATGGTTTCTGTGTAAATAAAATAACATACTGTATTGAGAGATGAGAAGCTGCAGAGCACAGAGGAGTACAGAATTACAATAGGTCACTTACTCATCATAGAGTATTAGATAACAAATGTATTCTTCTTTTAAGCATGTTCAGTTAAGAAGTATTCTGCTACTAAGTCCCTCCTGAAGTCCCTTTATTGTACACATTGAGATAATATGAACAGAATTACTCTCTGCTGCCTCCTTCAACTCACTGCTGCTGGACCCCTACTGCCAGCTCCTCTAGACGGCATGCACTAGCAGATCTAGCAAACATCTGCATCATCTTATGCAGGCCAGAGGACACAGTAGTAGGAGCAGAGCAGCAGTGTGGGAGGAAGAGGACAGCAGCACCTGTGCTTTTGGGCCTTAGGGGAGGGGTGAAAGCTTTGACCACATGTGTGTCATACAATGCTGTACCCAGAGCCCAAGCCTCTCACTGCACCATGATGAGTAGTTCAGCATTGAGGTATGCCATGTAGCCTCAGTTCTCAGCCGTGCATGAGGAGCAATTCCGCACCGGGCATGGGCACATGTGTGCCCTGACTTTCACAGATAAAGAAATGCCAACAAAGTATAACAGAGGTCAATTTATAAGGGTCACTTAGTTTAACGCATCTTGTCATGTGCGTACTTTGCACCAGTTTTACACCTATTTTAGAAAATAAAATGCAGGCGTACTTTACGTTATAAAATAGGAACGCGAGTGGCATGATACATGTGCTGAATCTAGGTGTGACTACTTGCACCAACGTGATTTGGTGTAAATGCCTGCCCCTAGATTTGCAGAAAATGCACAGAAGTTATAATGTTTTGTACTTCACATGGCAAATTTAGTCTCCACTCAAGCTCCGCCTTTGTGTTTGCCCCCTCTGCAAGTGCACACCATTGCCCTGACATGTGTACTCATAGAATGATGTGCATCTAAACTAAATGGGTAAGTGCCCATCCCTATGCATAAGTAATTGAAAATATGTAACTTTAAACAGCTTCTTAAAAAATTACCTCCATTGTGTATTTATATAAAAATGGGACTTGTGAGAGCATTTTCTAACAACAATATGAAGGCTGTGATGGCCAAGAAAGCTCTATGTCCAAGTGTGCACTTTAATCTTAAAAAAATAATCATAATCTATTAGGTATTGTTTATTACTTTGACATCTTATGCTAACTTTTTTGTTAATGGAAAGACAAAGATGATTAATTTTGTTCATCGGTATCAGTTTGATGAAATGCAAACAATGCATATCCGAAATTTTCAATGGAAACCAAAGGCTGTTTCTAGAATGTGTTCATAGATTTGAATAATGTTCATTAAAACCCGTGAGTTATCAATCATCACAATGAGAAGGAAATTAGCTTTTTGGACTTCAGTTTATGTATAAATGGACTATTATTATCTATATTAGAGACACTTAAGGGCATATTTATTAAACCATATTAACGGTTAGTGCAGAGGCGGTGTCTGGGTGGGTTGAGAGGAGTGTAGACATTGATGGCATATTACAGTTAGTGCACCAATGGCGGCCACACTAACAGCGATTGCTGCCCTTAGCATGGTTGCCTCTTCCGTGGCTGGCGGTTTGTGTACCTGTATTAGATGTTCTGGTTGGTGAGTACAGTTAGGTGCATCTCCCTATAGTACCTACAAGGGGACAGACTGGGCATGCCCCCAACAGTTAGCTCAGGTCCACATGCTAAGTTAGCACATTTTAGTAAACATGCTCTTTAATTTGGAAATCCTTGCTTATAGGAACATTGTTCAATGGGAAATATATTACATGAAGTGCCGTTTTAAAGAATGAAAAAGGACTTGTCCAGAATTAGGGATGATAACATTTAAATGAAGCCTTTAAAAATATCTTTAGCTATATTAATCTGTTTTGAATCTGGTATAGATTTTGTTTGAATTTCTGGTTCCAGTACCTTCTCAGAGTAAATCACAACATGAGCTTCTTGAAAGACTGAAGAGGGCTATTGGTTCGAGCTACATTTTTATTATACTGGTTAATTTGTTCTCACCCACTTTCTATGTTTTCATTTTTTAATGAAAAGTTGGCTGAGGGTTTGTAAATACTATTTTATTGCTGGATTTAAGGCAACCCTGGAACTCCAAAGTTCATTCATTATTCTCTCGAATGCAAAAAAAAAAAAAATAATAATAATAATCAACCCCTTAACCTCCAGAGCCCTTGCGAAGAATTAAAATTCCGCCTTCAGGTTACTCAAGCAAGGAGAAGGTTGAATTTATATCAAGGATTCAGGGGGATTATGCGGTTTGAATTCTACATCAGGGGTTTGTGGGAACTTCCCTAAGTATTTGCAAATGGGTTTTTCTTGGGGCAATTTCTCCAAATGGGTTAGTTTTGTGCATACCACGACATTCATGAACCTATCTTTTAAACCAGAATATGTGACTGATCACATTGCTTTTCTTCAGCAGCGGCTACACTCTTGCCATCCTCTCATACAGTCCATGTTTGTAGAGTAATCTTGAAACTGATGAAAGTCAAAATTTATCAGTCATAAATGGGATATCAAGTCTTATTAAACACATTTCCCCAATCTCAGCCAGATATATATAGCTTTGCAGTTCTTTTAAACAAAAGAGTCCTTTTACTAGAGATGTAAGATGATTTTTTAATTTAGCTATTTCAAGCTACTTTGACTTGGCTCAAACAAGCAGAGTAAATTTGTGATGTTATTGACCACCCTAGAAGCAGCTGACTAAGGAAGGACAACCTAATTGGGAAATTGTCTTCTGGTTGCCAAACTGTTTCTATTTTACAGTGATGGTTCTGACACTGACACAAGCGAGATTCAAACAGATTAAAATTCTCTTATAGCCTTCCTCCCCAATTTGTACCTCTGAATAACATTATCTCAGAGTTATTTTAGTATGCTTAGACCTTTGCTTCAAATTCACTTCTTATAACAGAAATAGCTCGATTCTTCATCCTTGGAGTATTCAAATTAGGACAACTTCTGTGATGGATAGAAGTTGGCTATGTTTAAACTATTGAAGGCAATTTTATAGTCATTTTAGTGCCGTATTTGGTAAATGTACATGCATAAAATAGCTCTTATAAAATTATATCAGGTAAAGGTATGCACAATGAGAAGAGGGGACTTACAACTTCACATACGTAAAGAACCAAGATGACATTGGGAACAGATAGATGTTTCTGTGCTCCATTTCCCTTCTAGTTCTGTGAACTTGTCAGCTCTCCGTGTGCCTTCAGGTGATAGGGAAAAGGAAGATAAAGTCATTGAATTATCTCTCCCCATGTCAGGTTGATCCCACTAGTGATGCAGTTTACTGGAAGCCTTTGGGGAACAGACAACTGGAAAGGGGGTGGCTGTTTTTGGTGGGTCAGCAGGTAAGAGTATCACTTAGCCCCAGCCTGAGGACCACCTTCCTAAGATCTAGAAGCACATTTGTCATTATGGAGGTGCCAGCCTCAGCAGATCAGAGTAACATGCTGCAAAGTCCTGGATGTGAAGAGGGCTCCTGAGGCTGTGTCCTCCCTTCTGGAACTTGAAAAGTTGAGCATTGAGATACAACTTTAAGTGAGTGTTGGCTTCAATGAAGGACCAAGGAGAAGAGGGTTTTTTGCTTTCATTTTGGCCATTGGTGAGATGAGAAACTTGGCTGTTGTGGCTATGGAGTTGATTTGGGAAGCCATCGGAGATTTATACTGAAAAGTGAAAGTGTAAAGAAGTTTTGAATACTCTTGATGTATCAATGGAGGTGCAGGCTTGGGTGCAGGGTCAGCAGAACATGAGAATGGGTATCTGGAGGCACAGCTTGTGGAATTATAAAAAGCCTTAGGGGTATGTTTACTAAACCGTCTTAACGTGCGCCCGGCGATAGTGTGCAGGCTGCCATAAAAGGAGTGGGCGTTTCAGTCTTAAAGCAGCAAGACGGGAGTATTGCGCGATAATGCGCGCTGCTGCGCACATTAACGGGCTAAGCGCCGTTAAGCGCGTTAACGCGCGGTAATCTTAAGTAGGCGCCCAGACAAACAAACATCGAAACAGAGCTGTAGCACAATGGTTACTACACAGACCGATGGTACAAGGGTCATGGGTTTGATTCCCCAGCCAGCCTAATGAATAAGGCTGATTGAGGCATCATGTGTAACCCTTTGAAAGCCTACTATAATATTTTAGTCTGTAGCAGGGTTAATGTTTGCATATGTCAGGAAAATTGTACCCGTCTTATTCAATATGTTCCAATAGTGACGTTCCCTCTGCCATGGTCATGTATTATATACCATTTGATAGGAATATTTAGGCAGATGTTTGGATCCCGAAAGTTTTGGGTTTGGCCTGGAAAGGGTTAAGTATTGGGCTGTGAGGAAGTTTAGTTGTATGTTAATAGCGCTGCCAGCAAACACACCCTCACAGTGGCGTAACCTAAGGTGCCCTAGAAGGCACTCCATAGGGCACATTGAAAAGTGCGCTGTCTGCCAAGGCACCCTATAATATCCCCTATAGGACACCATATAAGGCACCTTATAAGACGCTTTATAGGGCGACGTACGAGCCACCCTAAGGTGACAGTACCCTGAGAGTGGTTGTGCTGGCAGCATTAATATACAATAAAAATAGACAACGCCTAAGACAGCCCTATCGACAAACCCCACTGTGGGTTGTGAACCCATGACCTCTGGCTCCATGGGCAGTGAACTAACCAGTGGGCTAGAGCTGCTAATAAACACCCGGCTGGCTACAGGAGGACTGCACAGCCCCACACCCACATTCTGCTGTGGTTACCAGGGAGATTACATACCACCACCCAACCCACCCTCTGGGGCTCAGGGTGGGGGACAGGATCTCCCGCCAACAGATCCACATTCTACCCCCCCTGCAATGGTGGCAGTAGAGGGGACCATCACCCCAGTCCTGCTAGGGATCAAACCCCCTACAGGGCAGGCAATGCAGTGCAGTACACATCCATAACGCAATAGCAGACAGACGGCAGGTCTGGAAATGTTCAGCTGCCCCCCACCATTATCTGACATTCTACAGCAGCAAGCCTCCAGCCGCTGCACCCTGCACGGTGTTCCAGCAAGACACATACTAGCTGCAGACAGTCCGCCAGCTAGTCCATAGTGCATGGTCCTGGAGAAGATGCATGTACCCAGAACGTGGATATCAACATACACACCAAGCAGATAAGTCAGTGATTGAACCCAAAAAAGAAACCCATAAATATCACATAAAAAAAATACTATACAGCATTATGGGGGAACCTAGCCATGCCATGGTCACTGCTCAGTCAGGGTGAGAGTGACCTCCCAGCAGGACATGCTATGGCCACCCTATCCATGCAGGTGGTACCGGACACTACAATGTCCGAGCCATTGCCCTATGCCCTGTGCAGAGGCGTCCAGGCCAGGCCACCCTATCCAGGCTATTCCCACGTACCTTGCTCCTCATTATGCACATTGGCAGGCCAATACTGGCAACAGTGCTAGCAGTGTGGGCTGTGGAGGGTGTTGGCAGCCACCACACACTGGATAGACCAGAGCTACTCAATTCCAGTCCTGGTGGCCCGCAACCCTGCAGGTTTTTGGGATATCCCTAATGATATGCATGAGATATATATGCATTAGAGATAGCCTGCCAACTTGACTGGTTTGTGGCCCTCCAGGGCTGGATTTGGAGACTCCTGCCTTACACCTCTGTCATTTAAGATTGTGAGTGGGCAAGGTACAGATGTTCTAGACATCAAAAGGGTAGATAGAATGTGTCACATTCCTCCTAGATTCTCAACACCACCAAAAAGTTGTCTAATAGACAATATTTTGGTGGGGGTGAGAAGCAAGGAGGAATGTGACAAATTCTAACCTCTTTGATGTCTTGGACATCTGCACCTTGCCCACTTACAATCTTAAATGACAGAGGTGTAAGGCAGGGGTCTCCAAATCCAGCCCTGGAGGGCCAAACACCAGTCAGGTTGGCAGGCTATCTCTAATGCATATATATCTCATGCATATCATTAGGGATATCCCAAAAACCTGCAGGGTTGCGGGCCACCAGGACTGGAATTGAGTAGCTCTGGGATAGACAGACACACACTCCCCACACCTATGCCAGCATTGTGCAACTATAGAGGTGTTGTGCAGCCCAGGCCACCACACCAGTCCTGGGCACAGTGCAGGCATGGCTATGGTATGCAATACTGTAGGAGTCACTCCCCAGATTGGTAAACACTGTCAGACACAAGACCTGTAGCACACTCCACAGACATCAGAAAGGTTGCTATGATGCAGCTCACTCCGAAAATTGTACTTAACCTAGGAATTGCTATCTTCCAGTAATCATAGCAACCTTTTGATAGATGTGTACCATATTCCAAGGTTTAGGGCAGAGCTACTCAATTCCAGTCCTGGAGGTCCTCAAACCTGCAGGTTTTCGGGATATCCCTAATGATATGCATGAGATATATATGCATTAGATATAGCCTGCCAACCTGACTGGTTTTTGGTCCTCCAGGGCTGGATTTGGAGACCCCTGCCTTACACCTCTGTCATTTAAGATTGTAAGTGGGCAAGGTGCAGATGTCCAAGACATCAAAAAGGTTAGAATTTGTCACATTCCTCCTTGCTTGTCACCACCACCAAAATATTGTCTATTAGACAACTTTTTGGTGGTGATGAGAATCTAGGAGGAATGTGACACATTCTATCTACCCTTTTGATGTCTAGAACATCTGTACCTTGCTCACTCACAATCTTAAATGACAGAGGTGTAAGGCAGGAGTCTCCAAATCCAGCCCTGGAGGGCCAAAAACCAGTCAGGTTGGCAGGCTATATCTAATGCATATATATCTCATGCATATCATTAGGGATATCCCGAAAACCTGCAGGGTTGCAGACCTCCAGGACCGGAATTGAGTAGCTCTGGTTTAGGGTGTCATTACTAAGGTATGCAAGTGCTAGTATTGGGAGATGCATGCAGAGCCCAAAGTCCTGCCTCTCCAGGAGGCTTTGGATAATGGGGCCTGTGGGTGCGGGTGTGTCTGCCCCTGTTGGCTGCTGCTTTACGGCAGAGGTTCCCAACTCCATTCCTGCGGTGCAAAACATTGTTCGGGTTTTCATGCTGTCCCTCATGAATATGCATGAGATACATCTGCATACCATGGGGGTGGCGCATAGAAATGCAGCACAGGCATCTTTATCAGAGGCAGCATGGAACCTTAATGGTGTTTGGCTCTCCAGGACTGCATTTGGGAGGCTCTGCTCTAGGTAATGTGCATGTTTATGGTGTCTGTGCCCTGGAGGTTTAAATGTAGGTGTTTTGGGCATGTTTACATCATCTGCACGAAAGGTTCTGTCTGTATTAGCACGTTATAGTAGTGGGTAAAATATGAGGTCTGGGTTGGCAGAAGCCACAGCTGGGACTTGAACCTGTGACCTTCTGCTTCTGAATATACTGGTTTTGTGCACTGCACCACCATGTTATCACCAAGATGGTTGGTTCCCTGGTGATACCATGACTGTTGGTTAGACAGAGCCTGTCTGTTGCAGTGCACGGCACCCACCTACACAGGGCTAGGCCACGGTCTGTTCTGAGCAGCTGCCACTGCCCCCTCCACCACCAGTATCCCTCAGCCACCATGCTGACATGCCCTTCTGCTGGTGGAGCTGGTGGTGCGTAGTCTCAGGCCATCCAGTGTGCAGGTAGGCGGCTGTCTATGGTGCGGGTTCTGGGGTAGGGGTGCCTGCATAGACGTCCACGCTACCCCCTGCCCTTCCTGCCAATGTTCCGTGCCCTTGGGGGTAGCTGTTGGGTACTATCCCCTGTGACACTTTTGGAAACCCACTCATACCCATGTTGGACCTTCAGCAGTTGCTGTCTGGCTGCTCCGCTGTTTCAGCATTCGTATGGGCCACCTAGGCATCACCCTAGTCCGCACTGTGGCCCAGCTCCACCACAGCATGTGCCGCCAGCAGCCCTCTGTATCCCCTTCTCCGGCATCTGTCCAGTTGCCATTCCGACATGCCCGCCCTGATGTTGCGGGACATGTGCACCTGTCTGATGGTGGGGAAAACCCTGAGCAGCGCTATGTCACTGTGTGCTCATTCACCTTGTATGGGGACGGCGTATAGACCTTTCCACGATTTATATCTGTTCTATGGGGCTTACTCGGTGGGGGGGGAGGGGTTGATGTTTCTCATTGATACCACTATTGCCCAGCTTGGTTATTGTTTTTTTCCAGTTTGTTGGGGTCATTTTCAGTGTTTCTGTGCCCTTTTGTTCTGTGCACATGTATCACATTTATCACTGTTTTTTGGTTTCCCTGCCTGGGCTGTACATTGCTGACACTGAAATGGTTTCTCTCCCCTGTAATGTGCCTTTAGCGGTAGGTTTTCATTCGCGTTGGAATTCGGCCCTGAAATTCAGCACGTTAGTGTGAGGGGATCCTCTCCCCGCCCACTCTCCTCCCATTGACCCCTTCTCTCCGCCCTCTCTCCACCTTCTGCGGTGTTTTACCACGCCGCGGAGCATTACGCTCGTTAGCGCATCATAACACGCGTTGTATTACGTTAACGCTCGTTAGCTCATCATAACGCACGTTATAACGCGCTAACGAGCGTAAACATTATACAACGCGCGTTATTCACGATTACCGCAGTTTAGTAAACATACCCCTTAGTGTTGCCCAAGCTAGAGATGCAGTCAGATACTATAAATTTGAATGAATTCCTAGAAAATTTCCTGGAAGGGTTTACAGAAAGGGATACTCTGATAATTGAATATGCACTTCAGCCTGACTGGAATTCTGTAGTGCATATTTAGTTTAGAAATATACATGAACTTTTTCAGGGTACCAAGATTCAAATATGTCCTTACTTTTTTCGGGCTATACAAAAAAGACAGAGAGATGTCTTGGGATTGAAGCCATGGGTCCTTATCTTGGGTGTACGTTTCATGTTGAAATGTCCTTGTAGGTGTTTTGTTATAAGGGGGGGTGGGTGTAAGCATTTTGTTTTTTGACCACAAACAGCTCATTGATTTTCTTATAGCTCAAAAAGGGCCTAGAGTAGTTTTGCTCGAAAACCCCAAGTAGCAAAATGCTTGTTACCTGCTATCTCTGTATAAAATGTATTGTGGTTTTGTCTTCTTTTCCTTTTTTATTGGCCTTCAAATGATCTAAAAGTATGTATTTCCTTATTATAGCCTTCATTCGTTTTGGCTATTTTTTTCATTCACCTTTTGTATGAATATTAATTGAAAAGTAATACATTTAAAAAAAAAAAGTAAAAGCACGCACAAAGGCATGAACATGTATACTCTTACTGTAGGCACTGCCAGGAAAGTGGTCCGGGTGGAGTGTGGACAGTCATGAAGCACATGTGTGGATTACAAAATATGCTAATCTACTTGCATAGTTGTGAACTCTATGCACAGAGATTTATGTCAGTGTCTTCAATATAGGCCCAATTTATGCTGGATTTGTGCTAGTATTTTGTAAAGATACATAGATGTTTATGTATCTTTATAAAATAAGCTTACAATAGGTGTATTCTTGCTCTGTAAACTTAGGCATCCTGTTATAATATTACTTTTTTTAGGGACACCATGGTGGTCATTTCAGAAGCTCTATTCATGATATAGACATCTGAAAATGGACACATAGATGTGTAAAACATGAAGACCTTCCTGGAACCATTTTAGAAACCATTTCTATAGACATCCCCAGCACGAGAACATCCTCTGAAGCATGGGGGCATGGTGGAAGCATGTTCAGGACATTTTGGTAAAGTTAAACACGAGTCTCCAATTTAAGAAATAGCGAACACGTCAAAACCCTCCAGCAGTACCATCCATGTCTATTCCTGCTCTGGGCACACAAGGGGAGCAGAAGCTCCTGCAGGAGATAAGAGAGTCACAAGAGGCAGGAGACGTTGGATGAACAGATTCTTCTTTATTGTATAGAGACCCCAACGCGTTTCGGCAACGCCTTCTTCAGGGGGAAGGGATACAAATCTATCTTCATATACACAACAATGAAAAAATAAATAAATATTAAAATGACAATATTAAAAATATTAGAAATATATTAAAATAACACACCTGGCATGTAGCGTGCTGGAGAGACAAACATTCCTATGCCATAAATGTAAGGCACATCTTTAAACATGCAAACTTTATGATAAACATATGATAAGTCAATAAATAAAAATTGATTAAAACTCACACTAAAACAAAACAACCAAACGCAGGGCTGAGAAACCAACAAATAAAAACGTTGCCAGAAAACTTGGCAAACTGGATGAAGAGATAGAGAAGTTTACATTGAACTCGTAATCCTCTCGGAATGATCTTCCTTCTACAGTATTCCAAAAGAGATGCTGCATGTAATTCTTCTCTGATATGTCGTTGTGTCATCCAGACATATTCTCTCCATTCTTCTTCTAAATCAGGTATATTCTCTTCCTCTGTATAAAAGGGGTCCTCAGGGATCATGGAACGTAAATCATCCTCTTTAAAGCTGAGGACCTCTTTCCATGGAGTGAACATTGCTCGGAGGAACCGGGCACACAAGGGGAGCAGAAGCTCCTGCAGGAGATAAGAGAGTCACAAGAGGCAGGAGACGTTGGATGAACAGATTCTTCTTTATTGTATAGAGACCCCAACGCGTTTCGGCAACGCCTTCTTCAGGGGGAAGGGATACAAATCTATCTTCATATACACAACAATGAAAAATGTTCACTCCATGGAAAGAGGTCCTCAGCTTTAAAGAGGATTCCGAGAGGATTACGAGTTCAGAAGGCACCTGGCATGTATAAAGACGATGTTACGTTCATGTCCAACTGGATTAAGATACTCAACAAATGTTCTCTGGACTTGATGATTCTTTTAATTAATACTTCCAAACGCAGGGCTGAGGTTTTAAAACCTCAAATAGAACAAAAGATTGAAGCTCTTAAAAAGAAAGATGTTCAGTTTGACATCGAAAAACGTAAATTTGATCAGAATACAGTAGAATATAGAAAAGGTGTTAGAGATAAAAAGATTAAAAAATTGAAAAGGGATGAAGAGGACTATAAGTCGAATACAGTTTATTATTGGACTTATAATAAGTCAGATTTTAGAGATAGGAAACGTAGTGTTTCATACAAGAGAGCCTACTCACCAAAACAAATACAAAAAGACCGTTTAAGAGATAAGGCAAAACATAGATCCCTGTCCACTACTCCAGAAATAGAGAGGAATAATAAAAGAACACGGCGCCATTCTCGTGAAGACATTAACCCATCAGCCTCTTTATTCTCGAATGAACGACGCTCTCCTAAGGTTAATAACCAAGTTTCTAGACGGGATTTTCAAATGGACAAATTATGGGAGAAAGGAAAACGAGATTTGTCCCCAAGGTCACCACATCGTCGACAAAATCAACCACGATATTCACCAAGCAAACAGTATTCAAAAAAAGTAAGAACGCACAGCCAGGGATTAATGGCAAAAAGACACCTGGATTGGGACCTCTAAATGTAGTCATTAATCTCTCTAAAAATCAATTAACTGACATGGAATTAGAGGTTCTTAATAAAGGTCTCTCTTTCATTCCCACTAAATCCCATGATAAGTTCGCAACTCATATCGAATTATATAAATTTTTCCGAAAACTAAAAATCATTGATTATTTTGGTCAGCATCAGTCTGATACAACCGATCCATCTATCATAAAAAAACCCTCCACTTGGATACCGCCAGTTAAACCTAATATCATGATATCAGCTTTTGAAAATATTGTTTTGAATAAAATAGATAACTTATATAAAACATCTAATAAGCACTCTTTCCATAATTTCACAGGCCCACAAAAATTAGCCTTACAAGGCCTAAGATCAAACCATAACATTATTATAAAACCGGCAGATAAAGGTGGTGCCATAGTTGTACAAGACAGAGATTCTTATGTTACAGAAGTCTTGCGACAACTCAATGATAAAGAATACTACTTGAAAATTTATGATGATCCCACTGAACCATTGCGACAAAAAGTGGATACACTATTGTACATAGGTAAAGAAGCTGGTTACTTGACCCCTAAAGAAATTTCTTTTCTTACTGTGTCACACCCCATCATACCCACCATATACATGCTCCCCAAAATTCATAAATCCCTACAAAATCCCCCAGGACGACCCATTGTGACTGCGATTGGGTCACTTTTTGAACCTCTGTCTAAACTCTTAGATGCATATTTGAGGCCTTTTGTTACACAGGCACCATCATATGTTAGGGATTCCACCCATATCATACAAATCCTTCAGCAATTTCAAGGTTTTCACAATCAGATGGTCTTAGTTACATTTGACATTAGATCTCTGTATACGAATATCCCCCAACATGCAGCGCTAGAGGTACTAGCAAATACCTTAATTAAGAGACCAAAACCGACACGTACACCAACTTACTTTCTCACTCAACTTGCATCCTTGGCAATGACAGAAAATTATTTTTGTTTCAAAGGGGTTTTCTATAAACAGATAAAAGTGGTGGCCATGGGGTCCCCTATGGCACCGGATGTGGCAAACTTATATGTCACTGATTTTGAAGCTAAATTTTTGAACTTTCATCCATATCGATCTAATGTTTGTCTTTGGAAGCGTTACATCGATGATGTTCTTGTAGTATGGAATGGTACGGTTGAAACACTTCACAATTTTCATATCTGGCTTAATTCATTAGATCCACACTTACAGTTTGAGGGGACATACAGTACGGAAGAAATTCCATATTTAGACATATTAATTAGGAAATCCTCTACAGGTTTCTCAACCACCTTATATCGTAAGCCAACAGACCGCAATACACTACTCAAGTATGACAGTCACCATAATCCATCTCTGAAGAGAAATTTGCCCATTAGTCAATTTCTAAGGATTAAGCGTCTATGCACAAATAATGTGGACTTTGAAACCCACGCCATTGATATGAAAAATAGGTTTCAACAACGGGGTTATCCCCAACCCTGTATACAGAAGGCCTACCATAGAGCACGTATGACCGATCGTTCTACACTTTTGAGTAAGACAACAAATTCACACACAGATAAAATTGTCTGTGCCATAACTTTTTCAGGACAGTCCAAGGCTATTGTGAATATCCTCAAACAAGAGTGGCACCTTCTTACCACCATACCTTCTCTTGCCACTAAGCAGCTAATGGTTGCCTATAAACGGGCCTCCAATTTAACTAATCTTTTGGTTCCATCCGCTCTTCCAGTTCCGAGACCGTCGCCCATAGTTAAGGGACATTATAGCTGTGGTAAGTGCTCAGTTTGTGTACATGTAATTACGGTCAAGAATTTTTTCACACACGTTTCCTCTGGACGTAAACTGTATTTACAAAATTATTCTAATTGCAAAACCACCAATGTCATTTACCTCATTCAATGCCCCTGCAATAAATTATATATAGGCAAGACTCTTAGACAGATTCGCACACGTATAATAGAACATAGAAGTAATATACAGAGGTGTCAGACTGACAAACCATTAGTTTCACACTGGTTACAATATAAACATACTATTAGTGACATAAAATTTGCTGTCATTAAAACAATCATTCCACATTGGAGAGGAGGTAACATTGATCAAACATTGTTGAAATTTGAGCAACGCTTTATTTATGAGCTTAATACATTAGAACCACATGGTCTGAATCAGGAAGTGGATCTTGCAGTTTTTTTGGAGTAAACCTGATCAATAAACTCATTTCCACGCACATATAGGAGTGATCTATAATATATTTCCATTACATCCAATGGTTTTATAGTGATGATTTTATCTATAGTTTTTATATCGAATTAAATTGAGAGTTACTCACATAAACTAGTCATACACTACATCCCCCTTTTTTAGAAATGCCATGTTGATGTGTTACATTTTTTTGACTTGAAGCTCCTCCCATCGCATCGATCCACCCCCTTTTTTTGGCGGGAGAATCGGCGTTTTAAAAGAATCGGTCTTCACTTGTCCTCCCCTTTCATTTGCATGCAACTTATGCTGTGGACTAATCTCACGTACGGAACTCCCGTTACAGATTTGATTTCTGGTTTTAAAATGTAACCCCTCTCGAAGATTTTATATACATTTACACATATATATATATATTTACTTTGGTTATTCCAGACCACGTATTAGTTTCTTACCGGTTTCTTACTCATTCTCAACTGTCTTTGTCGTTGCAGTGCCGACAATTTTACTCGTTTTTAAATTACCTGTTCACTCACACATGTATATTTGATACAACCTTTGGGTAAGTGTGATTCTTTTAAAATGCTTGTTCATGTGGACCCTAAGGCATTTTCCATAATCCCCGTTGGTTCATCTAAGTTTAAATGTGTGGTTTCACTTTGTTCTACGGGATACAATACATATTACCCGATTAGCGATCATCGTGTTGAGCACTAGTTCTATGGTTCTTTGAAGTCCGCGTCTTTTAGTGATACTTTTAAAACAACCCCATTAATCTTTTGTATTTAGTTTCATGCACTGCCATGTTAAGCTGAGTAGCAAGCCGTCTGTGTTTCCATTAATAAGTTTTTTTGATTGGCGTTTTTTTGTTCTTGCAATTCGCACCCTTATGTGGCATGGTTATATGCCGTTTTAAATATTTTTGCAATTCCAGCTCTATTCGGATGTGCCTTGATAGCTTCAAAACTGTTTTGTGGCCCTACTAAAGATGTTCCTTCAATTTGTTTTTATCTTGGCAAAAATGGATAGCATTTTTACTATTCCCATTCCCTACGGAGTCTCTTTACTTTTGAGAAGTCTCCAGCCATCATTTTTGAATGGTTAACATTAAACAAGCTTTTTCACACAGTATTTGGGTATTTAACCTTAGAAGCTTTCTAGCTAGTGAGAATATTATGAGATGTAATTTATTTTCTAATTTATTGGCTCTTATTGTTGTTTCCATCAGAATATAACCGGGTAGACAGACCCGGCGCTTACCCCTGCTGCATACAACATTACTTCCCCCCCCCCCCACCCTTTTCACCACCCTTCCACAACTTCCTCTTTGCCCTTCCCAGAGATTACACCAATAGCCAAGTGTGGTGATAAACTGGTCGCAGCTTTATTTCAATAACATCCAAAACAATAACCAAAACAATTGTTTCAACAATCGTCTCCCCCCCCGCAACGGAGCGATGCGTCACCAGCCATGCTACTAGCAAAGCGACCTCGCCTCCGCTGCAGCCATGGTCACACCCCCGGCAATGTTCCGACCACCCCTATCCGACTTCGCCATATTACTAGCAAAAGTCTTCCAGGGGTAGTCCGGGTCGAGGGCACCCCGCCCCCGTCCCGAGTCGCCTAAGGCTCCGGACCCCGGAAACCTCCGGGATCCCGCCTGAACCCCCCCCAGTTGCGACACCCCAACACCAGCCTCGTAACACAAAGGCTGGGTGGGTGGGTGGGCCGCCGAGCCTCCCGCCAAACTGCCTGTGCTCTGGCAGCAACGCGCACGCTAGAGCACATGGCAGGCTGAACCCTGATTGGCTCCGCTCACTCAGAGCCTGAGCGGAGCCAATCAATTTAAACCCCGTGCCGCGGGCACGGGCTCAACGAGGTGCCCGATCCCTCACCCTCCCCCCCCGCACCCCCCCCCCCCGTTCACAGGCAGGGTCCCGCGCCGGGCAGAGCACCCGGTTACGAGCAGGCGCCGGGACCCTGCCCGCGCCTTTAATCTAACCGGGTAGACAGACCCGGCGCTTACCCCTGCTGCATACAACATTACTTCCCCCCCCACACCCTTTTCACCACCCTTCCACAACTTCCTCTTTGCCCTTCCCAGAGATTACACCAATAGCCAAGTGTGGTGATAAACTGGTCGCAGCTTTATTTCAATAACATCCAAAACAATAACCAAAACAATTGTTTCAACAATCGTCTCCCCCCCGCAACGGAGCGATGCGTCACCAGCCATGCTACTAGCAAAGCGACCTCGCCTCCGCTGCAGCCATGGTCACACCCCCGGCAACGTTCCGACCACCCCTATCCGACTTCGCCATATTACTAGCAAAAGTCTTCCAGGGGTAGTCCGGGTCGAGGGCACCCCACCCCCGTCCCGAGTTGCCTAAGGCTCCGGACCCCGGAAACCTCCGGGATCCCACCACCGGCACAGGGCCTGTAACTGTGCCGCCCCCCACCGTTAGGACAAGCTGCGACCAGTGAAACCACCCCGAACAACCCTCTCCAGCACCTCCTGCCAGTCGTTCAAGAGCAAGTCTATTCCCACTGGCTAGAGGTGCACACCATCAGCCCTGTACAACCCTGCACAGGACACATCAACCCAAGTATGCTGCACCTGATAACCCCCTCTCTCGCAGACCCATCTCCCAATCTGCCGATTTATCTTGGTCAGTCCCCGAGACCACCGCCTCTGGCTCCATGATGATGGCCTAGGGATAATGTCGGACCAAATCAAGATGACTCCGTCCAGCAAACGGAGGAAAGTCAGAAAGTCCTTCTTTGCCGGCCCTATCAGCCGCTTACAGGACCACTCCATCAGATCATTGCCGCCCAGATGAACCAAGACGACTGCAGGCCGCCCTCGCACCCGAAGATGGTGACGAAGCAAGGGGAGCAGCTGAGACCACCTCAACCCCCGCTCACCCAGCCATGAAACCGCCACCTCAGCTGTGTCCAGCCCAAGATTCAGCCCGATCGGCCGAACAGCTGCCCGCTGACCAGCCCAGAAGACAAAGGAGTGTCCCATCATCCAGCAGACCCTCTCACTACGCACCCCACCTGCAAGAGAAAAGAACAGCATTAGTAACCCCCCCCAACCCTCCAACATCTCAAAGTCGCACATAACCCTGAAAAGCTCGAGAGCGCCATCGGCCAATACTCTGGATCTGCTCCCCCGACAGACCCGCAGCAGCCGCACTGGTGGCAGCCCCAATGCGAAAAGAGTGGGCCGAAAACAGCCCCGGCTCTTCACCAATTTGGCGCAGCGCCATGCGCAACACCGCTGTCACCTGATACCTGGTCACGCAGGAAGAGTTTGCATGCACGAAAAGCCCTTCGCCACCGCCCGGGCGCACCCCCAAGTAGATCTCAAGAGCAGAGACAGGGCAAGTCGGACCCCCTATCCTGCCCAGCACCACCCACAAACCCTTCCCTTTCTGGTCAGTTTTGGACCTGGCCAACAGCACCCTAATGCGCCCCTGCTCCCTCCACACATGCCGCAACCGCAAGCAATTACCCAAACCGGACTTAACCGAATCAGCCGCCAACTCACCGACCCTAAAGGCCCCAAAAAACGCCAAGCAAAACACCGCCCGAAATAAAACCTCCTCATAGGGCGATGCCGCCACCCCAGACAACCCAAGACATAGGCGCCTCAACAAGTCGTGTGAGATTGGGAGACGCCGATCACACCGCCTAGGG
Source organism: Ichthyophis bannanicus (assembly GCA_033557465.1). Classification (NCBI taxonomy): domain Eukaryota; kingdom Metazoa; phylum Chordata; class Amphibia; order Gymnophiona; family Ichthyophiidae; genus Ichthyophis; species Ichthyophis bannanicus. Next base: position 498,986,963 of record CM066032.1, read on the forward strand.
AGCTCCCGCTCCCACCCTTGCATTAACCGCCACGCCAGGCGCCCATGCAGGGCGCACGGCCAACACGCCGCCCTGGCAAAAAAGTCAAACCCCGCCAGGTGCCCCCGCACCGCTGATCTTGTCCACCCCTTCGCCTTCGCCCACCCCACGTACCCCCCCAGCATAAACTCGGACACCCCACTCCCCACACACCCCCTCCCGTGCAGATACTCCCATACGTGCATACACCCCCGCCGATAAGCAGCCCACGTACGCTCTGCTACTGAATGTCTTAAGAGGTGCTTCATCTCGGTAGGCCACAGCTCCACAATTTCCAAGGGACCTTGGACCCAATCTCGTCTGCCTCCGGCGCCAATTGCCGAAATCGCTTCCACTGCAAACGAGAAAGAGCATCAGCAATGGCATTAGTACATCCAGGAATATGGCGAGCCCTCAAGTCCACGTTCAAACGCAAACAGGCTAAAATGACTTGACGCATTAAGGCCGCTACCATACTACAGCGAGGCGAATAACGATTCACGACGGACACCACCGCCTCGTTATCACACCACCACACCACCCTACGGTCAGCCAATCTGTCCGGCCATAATGCCAGCGCCACTAATATTGGGAACAATTCGAGAAAGGTAATATTCTTCAAAAGCCCTTCCGCCTCCCATTCCGGCGGCCACCGCTCAGCACACCAAGCTCGCCGAAATAGATACCCAGCCCGACACCACCCGCAGCATCCGAATACAGCTGCAAATCATTACTTGAAAGCTCCGCTTGACGCAACACCGAAGTGCCATTAAAGTCCCGCAAGAATAGATCCCAAACCCTCAAATCATCCCGCATCACCTTGGATACTCTTATACGATGATGGGGCTTCCGGACCCCCACCGTCGCTGCCGCCAAGCACCGAAGGAACACCCTCCCCATAGGGATAACTTTACACGCAAAGTTCAGAGAGCCGATTAAGGCCTGCAGCTCCCGGAGGTTCAACTTAGATGACGCTAGAGCATTCGCCACCAGAACCCTCAATTTTTCAACCTTATCTAGAGGCAAATGCGCCTCCAAAGTTTGCGAGTCCAATTCCACGCCTAAAAAGGTCAACCAAGTCGTCGTACCCACCGTCTTATCCTGTGCCAAGGGCACCCCCAGCTCGCGAGCTAAATTACCAAAACCCACTAACAGCTCGCTACACCCTAAGGACCCTGCCTCTCCCACAAATAAAAAATCGTCTAAATAGTGAACCACCTCCCCCCGACCAACTCTCTGCACTAACAACCAGTGCAAGAAGGAGCTAAACTTCTCAAAGTAAGAACAGGAAACTGAACACCCCATGGGCATACACTTATCAAAATAAAACTCCCCTTCAAACTGAAAACCTAACAACCGGAAAGAAGACGGGTGAACCGGCAGGAGACGAAAAGCCGACTCAATATCGACCTTCGCCATCAAAGCCCCGCGCCCTGCTCCCCTGACTAAACCCGCAGCCATGTCAAAAGACTCATAACGAACCGAGCACAGCTCCCGAGGAATCGAATCATTCACTGAGGTTCCAGCCGGGGAAGACAAGTTGTGAATAAGCCGAAACTTCCCTCGCTCCTTCTTAGGTACAATGCCTAACGGCGATACCACAAAATCCGGGAACGGCGGGTGCTGAAAAGGCCCCGCTATCCTGCCCGCGACCCCCGCTCCGAAGAAACACCCCCATCAGCCACCCTGATCTCACCTGCCGAGTCCTCGATGCCACGAGCCTCTGCCGAGAGGAGCCCCTCGCCTCCAGGGCCCAAAGGCGTCCGGAGCACCTCCGCTCCTGAAGCTGGTATGCCGACTCCGGCTGCTCCCGCCTCTGCCAGGGATCTCGACGCCATACTCCCTTCGCTGCATGACGGCACTGCCGACGGGCCTGTACCCAGCGCCGTCATATAGGGAACCTGTGAAGACAAAATGGGAAAACCCGACGAAGACAAGCCAAGAGCACCCCTCGGGGGCCATGCCCCAGTCCAATCGGACCCGGACGAACCCTGCCCCCCTCTAACCAGTGCTCCCATCCAGCCCGGTGCCCCAACTGCCCATACCACCCAGCAGGGGACATACCCACCACCGAAGGAACCAAACCCCCAACCGGAGACATCCACCCCCAACCGTCACCCCCAGGGGCCCCAAAACCTTGCCTAGGTCCCCCCCTTATCTGCCCTAAGGGGCCACCTCCCCCCTCCTGACATTGCCCTAGTTCAGGCCTCTGAGACCGCCCTTGCAAGCCTTCTGCCTGCCCCTCCCTGCCACCCATTGCTCCAGCCGGAGCAACTGTCGCTGATGTCACTGCCAGCCTTTGAGGCTCTACTCCCTCAGCCTGTCTTATGGGCTGTTCAACCGCCCCCTCCCCCCTGCTAGGCCCTCTACACCCCCTCCTCACATTCCCCACACCTCACACCCCCCGTTTACCAACCCCAGTCTTACCCACACTCCCCGATCCCGAACGCCCTGTTCTTGCCAACTCCCGCCCCCTCAGTCCCCTTCCCTGCTTCCCTCTGGCAGCCCGGCCCCCCCCCCTGGATGGCTGCTTTCCCGCCATCACACCGGCTCCTGACCTTGCCTGTAAGCAGGAATGGGGCACACGCGGCCTGCCTCTAGAGCCCCGAAGAGTTCTTTATTTATTTATTTTATTTTAAAGGAGGCTAAAAAAAAAGAAGCGCTGCCTGTGCCGAGATCCCGGCAAGCACCCTGCACGCGAGGTGCGGCCCTATCCCCAGCAATCCACCGTCACTTGCCTGCTTACTGGCTGGCAATCAACTGCCCGCACCGACGCGCCGTGAAACGCCGATCGCAAAGGACTCCGCCGCCGCCGCAGAGCCTCTCTCTCGCACCGACCACCGCCGCCAACAGAAAGGAACGGGGAATCGCCGCTGGAGGAATCAACCGGTAAACAAACCCCACCGCCGAACACGATGCTGCTACCGCCGAGCCTCCCGCCAAACTGCCTGTGCTCTGGCAGCAACGCGCACGCCAGAGCACATGGCAGGCTGAACCCTGATTGGCTCCGCTCACTCAGAGCCTGAGCGGAGCCAATCAATTTAAACCCCGCGCCGCGGGCACGGGCTCAACGAGGCGCCCGATCCCTCACCCTCCCCCCCCGTACCCCCCCCCCGTTCACAGGCAGGGTCCCGCGCCGGGCAGAGCACCCGCTTACGAGCAGGCGCCGGGACCCTGCCCGCGCCTTTAATCTTATTATGTATTTATGTATTTTATTATTGTTATTTTAATGTTATTATCATTACTTTTATCAATATTGCCTCACGTTATCTATTATGCATGGTGTTATGTTTTTATCTCTTTTTAACAACTTATCCATATAGTCACACATATATACATATATATATATTTTATATTTTTATAATATTTATTTATATGTTGATCCTGATGTTAATTGAATCATATTATTTATTATAATCTTGTTTTTCAATGTAAACTTCCCTATCTCTTCATCCAGTTTGCCAAGTTTTCTGGCAACGTTTTTATTTGTTGGTTTCTCAGCCCTGCGTTTGGTTGTTTTGTTTTAGTGTGAGTTTTAATCAATTTTTATTTATTGACTTATCATATGTTTATCATAAAGTTTGCATGTTTAAAGATGTGCCTTACATTTATGGCATAGGAATGTTTGTCTCTCCAGCACGCTACATGCCAGGTGTGTTATTTTAATATATTTCTAATATTTTTAATATTGTCATTTTAATATTTATTTATTTTTTCATTGTTGTGTATATGAAGATAGATTTGTATCCCTTCCCCCTGAAGAAGGCGTTGCCGAAATGCGTTGGGGTCTCTATACAATAAAGAAGAATCTGTTCATCCAACGTCTCCTGCCTCTTGTGACTCTCTTATTCCTGCTCTGGGGCATGAATAGGCATCAGAAAAGCTCTCGTTCTGCCACCAAAGTACCTAGAGGGAGCAGAGAAGAAGGTATTCTGATACCGCAATACTTTTCATGACCAAAAAGGAAATGGAAAGCAAACAAGGGCACTTTTGCTCTGCTTTGCACATCTCCACTTTCAGAACAGCAGAACGGGATGTGCATTCAGCATTGGTTAGAAGGTACTATCCTATCCTTTTATCACGGGGACGGCTATGTGACCGGGCCACCCTCAACCATTTCAGGCATGAGGAAGTTTCTAAAATCAGGATGAAACTTGCATGTAGATGGCCATTTTACAAATGTCTTGACCTGGACGTCCCAGATTGCATCTAGATGTCATTTCTAAAATATGCCTTCACAGGACCTATTTATTAATTTGCGCTTAATGCATGTTAACCCATGATATGCAAACATTAAAATCTGGAATCTGCAAAACCTCTGTATCCAAAACCTCTGTTGGGGATCAGTAATTTGAAGAAGGCACTCATATTGTACATTTAAGGCAGAGCAATGATCACTACCGTGTGTTGACAGCACAGCGGATAATGGAGAATGCAGTTTGTTACACTTCTGAATATGGAATTAATAAATAAAACAACTTCCATATTAACCCATTGTGGACATAAGAACATAAGATATGCCATACTGGGTCAGACCAAGGTCCATCAAGCCTAGTATCCTGTTTCCAACAGTGGCCAATCTAGGTCATATGTACCTAGCAGTTTCCCCAAGGGACACAGGTTCCACAATGCTTGTATTGGTTCAAGCATTGATATCCTGGGTCCCTTCTTAATAATGGTTTATGGACCTTTCCTCCAGAAACTTGTCCAAACCTTTTTTAAACCCAGCCTTTTTTAAACTAACAGCCTTTACTATATCCTCCGGTAACAAATTCCAGAGTTTGATTGCACGTTGAGTGAAAAAATATTTTCTTTTATTATTCTTAAATAGTTTATCCTGTAGCTTCATTGCATGTCCCCTAGTCTTTCTATATTCTGATAATGTAAACAATCGATCTACGTTTACCCGTTCCACTCCGTTCATTAATTTATAGACTTCTATCATATCTCCCCTCAGCCGTCTCTTTTCCAGGTTAAAGAGCCCTAACCTTTTTAGCCTTTCTTCATAGGAGTATCCTTCCATCCCCTTTACCATTTTGGTGGCTCTTCTCTGAACCTTTTCTAATAATGCTATATCCTTTTTAAGATACGGCGACCAGAATTGCACACAATATTCAAGGTGCGGTCTCACCATGGAACGATACAGAGGCATTATAATATCTTTTGTTTTATTTTCCATTCCTTTCCTTATGATACCTAGCATTCTATTTGCTCTCTTGGCCGCCGCTGCACACTGGGCCGAGGGTTTTAACATGTTATCCACAATGAGACCTAAATCTTTTTCCTGGGTGGTGGTTCCTAATGTGGAACCTTTCATCGTGTAACCATAGTTTGAGTTGTTCTTCCCTAGGTGCATAACTTTGCACTTGTCCACATTAAATTTCATCTGCCATTTTGATGCCCAGTCTTCCAATTTAGCAAGATCCTCTTGCAATTTTCCACAATGCTCTTGGGTTTTAACAACTTTAAATAGTTTTGTGTCATCTGCAAATTTGATAACCTCACTCATTATTCCACTTTCCAGGTCATTTATGAATATGTCAAAAAGCAACGGACCTAGTACAGATCCCTGGGCTGTACCACTATTCACCTTTCTCCATTGGGAAAATTGGTCATTTAGCCCTATCCTCTGCTTTCTATCTTTTAACCAGTTCCTAATCCACAGTAGTACACTGCCTCCTATCCCATGACTCTTTAGTTTTGCCAAAAGTCTCTGATGAGGGACCTTGTCAAAGACTTTCTGAAAGTCCAGATACACTATATCAACCGACTCACCTTTGTCCACCTGTTTGTTCACACCTTCAGAAAAACATAACAGATAAGTAAGACAAGATCTTCCTTGTCTAAAACAAGATTTTGACGGTACTGGCGGCTCAACATAAAAAGATCACAAAAAATAGTAAGTAGCTTATAATGCTGTAATAGCTACTATTTTGCAAATAAAAGTATTTGTAGACTTTAGAAAATAGGCTTAGATAACTGTAAGTTACTTAGTGTCAGAGTTATTGGTGTGTATATCAGCCTTGTATGTTTTTCATACACTGGGCTAATATGTTGTCAACACTAATTGCTGTCAAGCATTCTGTTCTTGGTGTTTCAATGGTGCAATATCGACGCACTGCATCAGAAGTGTTTTCACGTGCATCATATTCTGCCTTCAGAATGGACTGTTGACAAACGATATTATATCATAATAATGTGTTTTAAATGAAAACTGCAGTTTCAATAGTATCATACTGTATGTTTATGTCAATGAATATTGGAACTGAATCCCATCTTTTCTGAAGATGGACAATATACTATATTGGACCAGTGTATGAAAAACATACACTATGGGGCATGTTTACTAAACTGCGTTAGTGTGATTTGCGTTAGGATCCGCGGTACAGGCAGAAATCCCAAATAAGGACATGGGCGGTACATCGTTATTGATAATGCGCGTTACCAGGTGCCATAGCCTAACGAGCGTTAGAAAACATCGTGTAGAGCGCCATGCAATGCGTGCCCATAAGGCGTCTGATAACATGTCTAACAAGGCATTTAGAACAGTGGCACAATGGTTAATGCAGTGACCAATGGTGCAAGGGAAGTGAGTTCAATCCCCCTCTGGGTCTAATGAGCAAAGCTGGCTGAGGCATCATCTTTTACACAAAATCAGTGCTGTATGAAGCAGTTTGTTTGTTAATTTTAATTAGTGCTGCCAGCAAACACACCCTCACAGGGCCGTAACTTAAGGTGCCTCATAAGGCACCCCAGAGGGCACATCATAAAATGCACTATCCGCCAAGGCACCCTAGAATGTGCCCTATGGGCCACCCCACAGGGCGCAGTATAGGGTCCTGCATCGGGCACTGTATAGGGTGCCTGATGAGGCAACGTAAGGAGACAGCACTATGAGGGTGTCATGCTGGCAGCACCAATTGAAATTAAAAAAAGAAAATGCTACAGACAGCGCTAACAAATATCCACGACCCCTGGCTCCACAGACAGTGAAGTAACTAGTGGGCCACATTGCTAGTGCCACTAACAAAGCCCTGTCTGGCAGATGAAGGACGTCAGGTCACCACACAAACTGTCTGCTGTGGTGGCCAGGATTTGGGTTAACCCACTCATACCCATGGTGCACTGCACATGCAGATCTGCAGTCCATAGATGAACACAAGATGGGGTATGCACCCCACAGCACCTCGGCCTGGTAGAGGGAACTGACTGTGTATCTTACTGGCACAGAGTACCTACAGACAGTAATCCAACAAGTTGCCCTATATGGTGCATGAAAAGGTGCCCCACATGGCATCCAGAGCTACAGCACAATGGTTAATACATTGACTAATGGCGCAGGGGTCATGAGTTCAATACCCCGTGGGTCTAATGATTAAAGCTGGCAGAAACATCACCGTATACCTTAAAGCAGTGCTGACAGAAGCAGTTATTTTGTTAACCTTAAGTAGTGCTGCCAGCAAACACACCCTCACAGGGCCGTAACCTAAGGCGCCGCATAAGGCACCCAATAAGGTACCACAGAGGGCACATCATAAAGTGCACTGCCCGCCAAGGCACCCTAGAATGCCACCTATGGGCCACCCCACAGGGCGCATCAAAGGGTGCTGCACAGGGCTCGTGAAAGGGTGCCTGATGAGGCAACGTAAGGAGACAGCACTGTGAGGGTGATGTAGCTGGCAGCACCACTGCAAATAACAAAAGGAATATGCCTCATACAGCCCCACCGAGTAACCCCACTGTGGGCTCCAACTCATGACATCTGGCCTCACAGGCAGTGAAGTAACTAGTGGGCTATATCGCTAGTGTGACTAACCAATCCCTAATAATGATGCGGTCAACCTATGGAGTATAACTGTCAAATGGTCAAAAGTCCCACACCAGATCAACAACGGGTTCTCTACGTACAAACTAAGAATGCCTGTCAATCAAAAAACCAAGGTCTCAGCAAGCAAGGGCATATGGCAAACACGATCAAGACCAAGGTCAAGATCATTACCAAAAACAACAAGCCCAAAAACATCACTGACCTTGTCAAACACTGATAGCTACTGGCAAAATCCAAGGAAACACTCAACATACTATGAATACGTGGAGACAGACTAGCCAGATGCCTGTTCCCCCAGCACCAACAAAGCCCTGTCTGGCAGATGAAGGATGTCAGGTCACCACACAAACTGTCTGCTGTGGTGGCCAGGATTTGGGTTAACCCACTCATATCCATGGTGCACTGCACGTGCAGATCTGCAGTCCATAGATGAACACAAGATGGGATATGCACCCCCACAGCACCTCGACCTGATAGAGGGAACTGACTGTGTGTCTCACTGGCACAGAGTACCTACAGACAGTAATCCAACAGGTTGCCCTATACGGTGCATAAAAAGGTGCCCAGCAAGGCATCCAGAGCTACAGCACAATGGTTAATACACTGACTAATGGTGCAGGGGTCGTGAGTTCAATACCCCTGTGGGTCTAATGAGTAAAGCTGGCAGAGACATCACCGTATACCTTAAAGCAGTGCTGACAAAAGCAGTTATTTTGTTAACCTTAAGTAGTGCTGCCAGCAAACACACCCTCACGGGGCCGTAACCTAAGATGCCGCATAAGGCACTGCAGAGGGTACATTATAAAGTGCACTGTCTGCTAAGGCACCACATAATGTCCCCTATAGGGGACCCCATAGGGCACTTGGAAGGGTGACTCATAGGGCATGTTATAGGGCGCCTGAGGAGGCACCCTAAGGAGACAGCACCGTCGCCAACACACATCTGAGCCATGCTTAAAGGCGACCTACCTGGTGCTGCCCGTGGACCTCAACCACCCTGCCTCCCACCCCATCGTTGTCACCCCAACCCCTGTCCCCCATACTGCCACCTGTCCAAACCAGACTGTTTGATGCAATGAGGAGGGTGGCAGCATGAAATGTCCCCACAGCGCCCACCCCCACCATATGCACATCAGTTACCATCCCCAAAACCCCACAGACACAGGTTGAAGAATGCAGAGTCAACAGTGACCATGCAACGTCCCCAGTGACGTGCCAATGTTCCACAACAATGCAAAGGTGATCCCCCCAGCTGCAAACAACGAAACACCCAGACACTTCATGTCAGTGATGGTGTGTCAGTTTTCCCAGTGACAGTCAACATAGCAGGCCAACAAGAAGGTTCAAAAAGGCCTGTGTTCAAATTGCAGAGGTCCATTTCCCAGTGGCAACAACACCCAGGGACAGTTCCACAGAGGTGCTGTGTCCAAACAAATGTGGCAGATGGGGCTCCAGATGAAGTGTGGTAGATGTGCCCTGTTTGCTGGCCGTGTCCTGTGTGGAAAGGGGTAGTAATAAGGTAAGCAAGGGCACACCCACACCCACCATCAGGTCAGAAAGGACACATTGACATCAGAATATGTGCATCAGGAATGATTAAACACCACAACATGACACGACCACAAAACATAGCATACTGCACATGGACCACAGCAGGAGATGGCCCTGCAGACCAGGACACAATCCCAACATGGTCATGTGAATGCCCATGTCACACAGGCACCCCAGAGGTCTACAGCATGTCCAGCAGTGGTGGTGCACAGAGATACCACAGAAATGCATGTTGCTACTAACAGGCCAAATGCAGCATTTGCACATGGCTGATGTCCCAGAGGAGGGAAGGTGAAACCTACCTGAAAGGTATAGCATTGGACTGATGGGGAAAGCCAGAGTCTGGCAAGGGCACAAAGGGCCACAGTAGAGGCTGCAGATGTCCATGAACTGCATCCATCACCACAACCTCATGATCAGCTGTTAGTGGAGCATGGCCAAGGAAGGCTCTGCTGCGTGGAAACATAATGGTGGTGTGAAGTGTCCTGCCAGCAAACATGAGACACGTCAGGGAAAAATATATGACACATGCACACAATGTACAGAAGGGCAGAAGCAGAAGGGCATAGAGAGACGGATGAACATCACTGGATAGGTGGCAAGACACACACGTCCCAAAGACACAGAGACACACACCGTGAGACAAGGTAAGCATGCCGCAAGCTGCAGTTGGCTGGACTGCAGACAATCAGGGACAAGTGGAGACATGGGTGCACCGAGGCTGTCTAATGCAACAATGGCAGTGAGGTCTTTACGTGTTCCTAAGAATTGCAATGCCCTGTGTCCGGAGACACACACAGCCTGGTAACATGTGCACAGGTACAGTATGTAGACCCCCAAGATGTGCACAGGCAATGGTCACATGTGTGTCAAACGGAGCATATGGTGGATGGAGTATGAGGCCAAAGACATGTGCAACACCAGAGGAGCAGTGGAGAGGGATACACATATGTGTCATGTGGTGCTGCCACCACAGCACACCCAGCTGTATGTCCACCCATCCCAGTCACCCTCATGTTGCTGTGACATACACACAGTCCTTACATGCACCACAGCATTGGGCAGTATCGGCAGCTTATCCCTGGGAGGCAGGAACACAGCAGCCTATCCTGGGGAGCCGAAACACAAGAGACAAATAGAGACATGTCATTACAGTGCCGTGAAACACACATACCAGCTCACACATAGTGACCCATAAGCACATCCCCCCACATGCAGAACTTACAGGAGAAGAGCTCCTCGATCAGATGTTGCCTGGCTACCATCCCCTCATGTGTGTCACCACGGCCATGTGCAGGCGGGCACACAGGATCCTCCCCGAGATCCTCATTAATATTGACTGGGACATTGTGCCTGAGAGCAATGTTGTGGAGGATGCAACAGGCCAGAATGATCTTTGCCACAGTCAGGGGTCCGTACTGTAAGGCACCGCCGGTCCTATCCAGACACCTGAAGCGACTCTTTAGAATGCCAAAGGTGCGCTCAATGACTGAGCGGCTGGAGGCATGGGCCTCATTGTACCGCATCTCTGCACCAGGCCGAGGGAGACGCACAGGGGTCAGCAACCAGGCACGACACCCATATCCTGCATCACCTGCAAACAGAAACGGCATAAAGTCAAACGTTAGATGATGGACCTATGGAATCACTGATGTAGCAATGCCCAACTGGACAGCAGAGAAGCATGGACACACACATATGACATCACAGCATTGCACACGATGGCAGTGCACCAGAGTCTGATGCTGGGAGTCCCAGAGCATACTCGGAGGGGCAGAGATGCGCAGTTGTGCAAGTCTGGGACCGTCATGATGCATTGCACAGAGGGCATAGGCCAACGGAACACATCCCTGGGGGGGCCAGGTGGGAGTGGCAGTGGAGACAGGCCAACGTGAACAGTCATGCAGCATACATGTGTGATAGCAGGTGCGCCCACAGCTCAAGACACGTGTCATCCCCTACATGGCGAATGAGAGGAGGCCCCATACACACTGTACACCATGTGGATGGTTCTGTGCCCCCAATCCTCCCCCTCCCCCCCCCGGATGGCACATGCACAAACCTGTGGCACATGGGGTGGGAAAGGGACACATCCCACAGGCAGACATATGTACAACTGCCCGTGCATTATGGCCTAGGCAAGGTGCAGGAGCCACATCCATGGAGGGGACACACCATACGCGTCCAGAGTGCCCCTGGACATGGGAGCTTGTTAAGTGAGCAGCAGAGGCAGGGTACAGCCCACACCACATGTGTGCAGGGACACCCAGATGAGCAATAACACACACATGGTAGGCAGAGAGACATGTGGCAGCACACAGAGGTATGTGACCACATTCCAGGTGACAGGGTGTGATGTAGTGTCAGGCCCAGAATAGGCTGCACCAGGAAATAACACCACAATGTCAGGCATGCAGAGGACACAGGTGACAATGGTGCCCCGCGAATCATATATGGTAGGCACACGTAAGATATGGGGAATACCTACCCAGCAGGACGTAGTCCTCATATTGTCCGGCCTCAAACTGGCCGAACAGTGCCGAGTTCTGCAGGATATAAGAGTCATGGGCTGACCCTGGGAACCATGGAACCACGTTCAGAATCCGCATACTTGCATCACAAACAACCTGCACATTCAGGGAATGGAAGTGTTTGCGGTTGCGGTACACAACCTCCCTGTCGCAGGGTGGGACCAGGGCAACATGTGTGCAATCTATTGCTCCCATCATGTGTGGTATCCCTGCAATCTGCTGGAATGCCTGTCCCAGGGCCACCCAATGTTGCCTACTGTTGGGAATGGCAATGTAATTCCCAACCTGGCTGACCATGGCCCGCAGTACCTGGTGGAGGCAGCGAGAGAACGTTGGCCTACTCATCCCACCCACTGCGGCCACTGAGGATTGGAAACAGCCAGAGGCAAAGAAATGTAGGGCAGCCAGGAGCTTGGCCAATCCCGGTATAGCACGTGACCGGGCAGTCAGGGGCTCGAGGTCAGGTCGGAGATCCTCATAGAGCTCCCTAATAGCCCCTGTGTCCAGCCGGTAGAGGGAGATTACCTGGTCCTCCCTTATGTCCTGGAGCATGGCTCTGGGCCTGTAGAGGCGTTGCAGGTGGGGCCATGCCTCAGCATGCCTACGGCGCCGTTGTTCTCTCACACCCACCTGTGCACCCCCCACAGCTGCAGGCCTGAGTTGCAGTGGGATAGCACCCATGCCCAGTGCCGCAGCCCCAGGAACATCATCTCCCTCCTCCGGAAAGCGCAACACAGCCAGCTCCAGCAATGCAAATACTGCACCACCTGCATTCATAGTCTGAGCCATGATAGACACAGGATGGAGGACAGGTGGTTGGGAAATAGGGTGCGGGGTGGGCACGGAAATCACAATAACGATACACACCTGGTGAGCCAGGAAGGTCCATCACAGCCAACACCCTGTATGCATCCACGCAGCACACGCGGGAGCGCGCGTTCCCGCAATGCATCCAACGAAATCCATCTATGTGTGTCCCTGTGACGCAGCAGGGTGTAAAGCTACTGCGAAGTACACCCCATTCCAAATATGGAAGATGCCAAAATGGTACAGGCATGCAAGACGCGTTCCCACATGCATACACGTAGCGTGCAATGTACGTCTGACGTAATGTGTGCCACGGAAATTGCATCATCCCCAAACACGCATGTTAGCATGCAGACAAAGAAAATAACATTACTATCTCATAGAGCATTTGATTTACTAAGCAGCAGAAACCACGATCGTGGGAGGAGGGCGCGTGTATTCTGTGTACTGCCAGGACTGATACGGAGGAATACTAGAATGCTGCAATCCGTGCACAGTAAGGAAAGTAGGGTACGTAACCACGGCACGTCCATGCGTGCGCACGGGGAACGCGCATCGCTTGGCGTGTACAGAACGCGCATAGAGCCACACCCAAGATATACCTATAAGTATAGTGAGCACAAAATGTCACACACCTCAGCACACACCGAACAGGTATGGAGTTCACAAACCAGGGACTTGAGGAGGCTGGAGTGGAGCAAACAACAAAGACACCAGTGCCAAACCCTGATCGAGATGATGAGAGGCCAGGCCCATCTGGGGTCACAGCAGCACCCAAGTGAGGAGGCCATCAGCACACAGGGGAAAAGGCGGCGCAGGACCCCAGTGCCAGAGGAGGTCAGGAAGAGGGCAGTGCGGTTCAGCCAGGAGGAGAATGATCTCCTCCTGGCAAGCGTACTTGAACACTACGACCTGCTCTTTGGACGCCTCAGCACAACTACTACAATTGCCACACGTGCCAGGGCATGGGCGGAGGTACAGGCAGCGGTGGCAACTGTTGATGGCCCCCATCGTGACGTGGAAAGTCTACGTAAACGCTACTGTGACATAAAGCGCAACATACGGAATGAGCTCGCCAGGGAGAGGCGAGGGGCACAGGGCACTGGAGGTTGCCCAGCACAGGTGGCCACCTTAAGTGATCTCGAGCGGCGCCTGGCTGACCGACTGGGGCCTATGTACATCCATGGCCTGCCCCCTGCATTGGACACAGCACACCCACGTGCCGGTAAGTGTGAGAGTGAGCTGCACCAGTGTGAGACACCACACGCACATGTGTAGGGGTGGACCAAGGGTGGGGTGGGGGTGGCATGACATGGCAGTTTGGGAACCAGGGGGTGGCACAGGCATACGGGCAGCTGCTGGTCCATGACCCATGGGGGGGACGTGTCCACGGTGGGCAGGGGGCGGCACAGCACAGTGGATGGGTGTGGGGGCAAGGAGGACAGGCCCACAGTACCAGCAGAGGCTGCCAATGTGTTGCAGGGGATACGGTGCAGGGTTGGCGGAGGCAGCAGGGCCACACAGGTAGTAACGTGGCCAACAGGACAGCACAATGCACCTGTGCCAACCATGGTCAGTGGTTGCAGGGCTGAAGGCGGTGATGGGGCTGCATGGGGTGTGTGGCAGCATGCAAGGGGGGGAGGGGGCTGTGGCACTTGCAGGGCACAGGGCCCACCGGCATGGATAAAGAAGGAATGTTGGGGGGGCACAGGGGCCCTGGCCCAGACCCATGCGACTCACCCACACACATGTGCCCGTAGGGGGTGGGACGGGGGTAGACAGGCAGTCATGCCTCATCTGACCTATGTAACATTGTGGCCTACAGGTGACATTTGCTCCATTGACGCAACAGAGGAGGCGCCAGAGGACAACGAGTCTGGGCCGTGCACCCTGATGGACCCTGTGCCAGAGGTGGGCCAGGTGGGAGCAGGTGGTCCATCCCCACCCCCGGAGGAGGACAGCAGGCAGGGCACACAGCCTGCAAGGGACGGCGCACCACCCACCAATGCAGCCACGGGGGAAGTGGCTGCTGAAGATGAACAGCGGACCACGCAAGAGGCGCTGGCTGCAGTGTCTGAGGTAATTGTGCAGATGCAGGCGCACTCAGCAGCGGCACAGAGGGATGCAGAGGATGAGTGTCCAAATGTGTTTGGGTGGCAATGCCTCTGTACAGGTGGTGGATTGTTCCCTGTCTTACAATGCACTACCTGCTGTCCCCACAGGTATACGGCATGTACTGCGAGCGGTGGTCAGGGAACAGCGCTGCCAATGCCGTGCGCAACGGCACCTGCACCGTACAATGTCGGGGGTCCTGGCGGGGGTGCAGGACCTGGCTGCATCGGCACAGCGCATGGCTGCCAGCCTAGAGCTTCTTGCGGCACACAGAGGGCCGACACCACCACCGCCGCCGCCACCACCACCACCACCAGCGGCAGCAGTAGCGGCAGCAGCAGCAGTGGCGGCGGCAGGCATGCCACCATCATCACGGGGTGGGAGGGGCCGCGCAAGGTGTGGCAGGGGGAGAGGGAAATAAACTGCCACACAAGTGGCTGTAGCTGATGCCATGTGTCCTGTGTTGCTTTTGTGCGGCCACTACACACAGAGCCCCCCTCCTGTCCACCCCATGTCACCACCCCATGCCACTAACGCAACCGGCCCATGTCCCCCCATTCCCCAGCTGTGTCCACCATGGGTAGACATCAGACCGTGTACCGTGTCATGCTGGCACCCCTCGCCCCTGGCTAAGGGGGGGTGTGGGTTACCATAGGGCCGCTCTGCGGTCTGTGTATCACCAGCCTCTCTCTCCTATCAGTAGTCAGTGCTTGGCGGTATGTGTGCATCTCACAGGGGACATGTAGTCAGGCTGCCAAGGGGCGAGGCACAGGACAGATATGTATGTAACACAATGGTGCATGATCACCACCTACAGGATAGGTGTCCGGGTTTCGGGGACACAGAGCATTCCCCAGAAACACACATATCCCAGAAATGAGTGTTTCTGGGGCCACCATGTGCGGGATACAACGGTCCGTGGCAGCGGGGATAGCTTGTCCCCCTCTAGCCATTCTGCCGGTGGCTGGTGACAACAGGTGCCATCATCGCTCATGACTGCAGAGCCCCACACCAGCAACAGGTACTGGTAACCTACGAATACGATGCAGGGTGGCGTTAAGCTCTGTTAGAGAGGCCACGTTCATACCCCAGTGCCCCCGCCCCTGCAGCAGTGGCTTGGCAGCTGCATCCCTGTCTCTAGCTGTGAATCTGTAGCCACGATGACTGTCCCCCCAGTGTCAGGGGGTGATCAGGGCCAACCAGCCTGGGCACTGTGGGTACCCCTCCCTGGTGCACCCCCTCACAGGATGGGCATGTCCCATCCATGTTCTGCAGGCTCAGGAGCATCGCACAGGGCACAGTCCATGATAGTACCCCCCACTATTAGGTGTGCCACAGCCTCCCCAAGCTGCATAGGCCCCAGGTAGTTGTCCCTCACACTGTCCCCAGCTATCAGCTTCCCAGGTGAGCGTGGTACCCCTCCTGTGTGTGGCTGCCAACCCTTCTGTGGACATGCTATGTCCCACTTAGCAGTCCCAGCTCCTGGGGGGCTCCGTGTCCCCTCCCTGCTCTTTAGTGGGCCAACCCCTCCAGCCTGTGGCTGTGGTATGGCCTGTGGCAGTCTGGTGTCCCGCTCCCCCTTCCCCTCGGCTGCTGCTGCTGCCCTCAGCCCGTTCCCTGCCCTGGCTCTCCTTGTCATATCCTGGCCCCAGCTGCCACCTCCGTGGCTCTGGCTATGGCCGCCACCCCCCCAGGTGGTGACAATAGGCCTGCCCTCCCGCACCTGCATATGTGCAGCATGCCCTGCCCATGGGGCTCTGTGCACTGTGCAACTCCCTCATCCGTCCAACATGGGGACTCTGTGGTGTTGGCCCGGTGGAGGCAGTTGCCCTCCTGGGGGTGTATATGTCATTCCCCCCCCTGTCACATGCCCCCCTACCGCTGATGTGCCCCGTGCCACAACGTCCACTACCCCGTGCATGCTGTCTGGCCTGTCCCCACGCCCAACCCTGGTAGCACACTGGTAGGGCACTGCTGGTACTATGTACACCCCCGTGCCTGGGGTCTTGCACTATGTGCCATGGGGGTGTCCCAACCCCGTAGGCCATTCCCCTGGGCCACTCTGACAATCCTGATGTACGTGGGCTGGGATAGGTGCACTGTGTGTTCCGCATGGGTATTCACATGGCACACTGCCACCACCCCAAGCCGAGAGAAGCTGTTAACTGCACATGTCACAGCCTTCGGTTCAACAGGTGGCCCGGCCCCCTCCCCCATTGCATCCCTGCTACCAACCGGCCACTATGGAGCCCCTGAGACCCCTTGGTTCGCCCCCACTCCACAGGTTGCCACCACCTCCTTCCCCCCACACCACCCTGTACACACATGGCCACCCCATCCGCCCATGCCTCTCTGCCCCCGATATGGCCCCCTGGTACCTGGTGAGCCCCGTAAGGTACATTCAGCAACCCACCTGTCGACAGTCACACCATCCACACTCTACTCCACCACATCCACGCACCCAGCACCCTGTGGAATTCCCAATACCTCCCTCCACCCACACTCCACCCTCCCCTCCTCCTGAAGGGCCAAACCCCCCTACCCCACACCCCTTCCGTCCCACAATGGGTACCACTCCAAACCCTCGTTCACAACCCCCTTGTGTATCCCACTACCTCGCCACCAACAGCTGGCCATCCCCCTCCCTCCATTTTGCATACCCCCCAGGTCTCCTCATGTTGCACTATCTGTGCTCGACCACATGCACCCACATTACTGCTCACCCACAGATACCCTGAGCTCTCGAATACTGTCCCTCATGCTCAGTACGTCCGCACATGTCCATTTATGTGACATGGCCTGTCTAGCCGCTAACACACAATAGTTACGGGACAGAGCAACTCACCATGTTCCATCGCACCTCCCCCTCACCAGTTCCACATGGGCTGGGGCCACCTCCATCTGTATTCCTGTGGTCACTCTATAGAACCATCGAGCTCCCCCCACAAGTGTTGCAGCTAATGGCACCTCCACACTATCTGCATAGGGTCACCCCTCTCCCCAAACCCCCTCCAACAGGTATCCGCTTGCTCCAGATAGATACGGTGCAGCCTAGCTGGGGTCCAGATCATCCTGATCCGGTATGTAGGGGAGCTCCCTACCTGAGCCATTCCCCATGCAAGCCTCTTTTCCCCTACTGAGATGGGCTGCCATCGCTCCACCTCCCAGGGACACCCCCATTCCCTCTCCCACTGTTCATGCCATCAGGCCATAACCTCTGCCCCTGCATTCAGTAGGTGGTACTGTTTGGACACCAGACCCCGCAGTTAACCTTGCTCATCCATCAGTTACACATACCCCGTTGGCCAGCCCTGTTGACCCCTCTGTACCCCCTGCATTTGCAGGTAGTACCACAGCTGCATGTACGAATGTGGGCTGTTATCCCTCACCCCAAACACCTTTCGGAGTTCAGCATAGGGCCATACTCCAATATTGCATCCAACAACTGCCCCACCCTCACCCAGCCCTCCTTGGCCCAACATTGTAACCCCCCCCCCACCACCCCGTGGTAAAGGCAACCGTGTTCTGTACGCTTGTGTCCTGGGGCAGGCACCTCCCTTGCAGTTCTTAACCCTTCCATCCCCCCACATCTGCACGGTTAGCCTCCGTTACGGGTTCACGGCCCCCTACCCGACCCTTCCCCCCACACCCCCTGTCATTGCCTCCGCACACACTCCCTGTGCCGGCCCCATTGCGGGGTCCTCCCTCTCTCTATCCACACAAACAATGCCCTATGCTGTTTGGTGTCATAGTGGTTGTCCAAATTGGGGGCTCCAAGCCCCCCTCCCTCCTGCAGTCGACGCATGGCATGCCTATCTACCCATGTCCTCCTGCCCACCCAAATACCCCTAATTATTGGATCATGCAGCCCCCTAAGGCACCTCAGCATGACGTTGGGTGGTAGGGCCATAGGGACAACCAACCCTGTGGTAGCACAGACATCCGTATTGTAGCTACTCCCCACATCTACGTCAGGGGGAGCCCCCTCCATCTTCCTACATCCCTCCCTATCGCCACCATCAGGGGCTTATATTTCCACACCTGTGCACAGTCTGGAGCTTCTCCAAACTGTATACACACATACCGGGATCCTGCACATACCCATTGTACTGGCCTTTTGCCCCCCCCCCACCTCGCCTCCGATCCCATATCCATATTTGCCCTCAATATGTCTGACTTATGTACGTTCATCAGGTGGCCCGATCCCACACCATACTGCCCTACTGCCTTTAGCAGATTTGGCAGGCTAACCAAAGGGGGCTCCAATATATGGCTAACATCATCCACACAATGTACTACACTACTAAGCTGTTCCTGCAGCTCAGTTCCACCAATATCTACTTGCCCTCTGACGTAGGCTGCCAATGGCCCAATGGTCTATGGATACAATAGGGGCGGCAGAGAGCACCCCTGCCCTGTTCCTCTGCACAGCCCAATGCTCTCAGGGTATCCCCCCTTACCCGTATTTGCACCCGTGGACAGGCATACAGCGCCCTCGCCCACCGTAGGAATGTCTCTCCCACCCTTACCCTGTCTAGCACCTGCAACATAACTCCCTCATCGGTCACCAGCATCCCCAATTCTTCCGCCACACCCTCCGTGAGCTTACTGAGACTACACCTCGCCACATATCCCTCCCCCGTCATCCCTTCCCCTTGCAAATCAACACTGTGGATTGTTGTATGATACGCTACTGAGGCCTACCTATTGTCCTATCCCGTGTACACCATTGTCCCCTCTGTGCTGCACACACCTCCTATTGTGGATAGCTGCTCTCACGCTGTCATCCTGCAGGCCATTGCCCCCCTGCTTGGTTTCCCCCCTCATTCCACCCCTGCAGCACTGTAGTTCGGGCACAATGGTGTCTCCGCTGCCCTTACCTGATTACATTGCAGTCTCACCTTTAAGGGTGCACACAGACACACCTGTCACTCATGCAACAATGACACATAGCAATGAGAGACATCTGGCCACCGTAGGAACATTCAAACTATTTACAACTTTATTTACATTGCCAACATTTGCGGGGCCCAGTCATCCCTGTCTTTGGTGGTTGTGGCAGGCCATGGCACAGGCCATCACAGGGCGGGTGTGCCATGTGTATTCCCACACTACACACCCCGGGGACCCTTGTCACATGGTGGCTGGCCAGGTGTGCCACCGGCAAAGCGCTGCTCCAGCGCATGCAGCCGGTCAGCCACCACGGTCAGGGTTGCCAGGACCTGCCCCATGATGAGGGCGTGCTGCCTCTGGGCTCGCCCCTGGGCATGCACAGCCGCAGTCAGGTGCAGCCCGCACATGCAGCTGCACAGACACACATCTCCCCTTGTCTGTGTGGCTGCATGCATGGTGCGCCTGTCAACAGCCATGTGTGGCAGGCACACGTCCAGGAGGTATGCATCTGGGTCATCATGGGGCAGGTAGCTGGTGCCCCCGTTGCCCTGTGGTGGCACGTGCCAATGGGGACCTGCCTTAGCTGCCACCCCCATCCCTGCCCCCACCCCATCCCCTACCCCACCCCCGGACCCAACCTGCTCCCCCTTACCCCGCCCACCTGGTCCCCCTCTGGCCCCTGGCTCCCAAACGCAGGCACTCCTTCCTCCCCCTCTGCCCCCACCCACCCCTCCTCCCCTTGCCCCTCCGCCTCCTCCCCCGCCTCCCCCACTCCCACCTCCCTCTCCTCCCCTGCTCCCACTACACCCTCCACCTCCATCGCTCCCACTACACCCTCCACCTCCATCTCCCCCACTCCCACCTCCCCCTCCTCCCCCGCTCCCACTACACCCTCTACCTCCATCTCCCCCGCTCCCACCTCCCCCTCCTCCTCCCCGTACCCCTCCTCCCCCTCATTGTGGGCTGCAGCACCCTGCAGGTCATCCCCCCCGCCGTTGTCGTCCAGCATGTGCTCCGGGGCGTGGACCTCCTCCTGGCCTCCGTCACCGCCTTCATCCTCCATCCCCACTGCGGCATCCTGCGCCTCCGGCACCGCTGGCTCCACGGCAGCACATGCATCTGCTGTGGGAGAGGGGAAGACGTATCATCTCCATGGTCACACATCAGTCATGGCACTCACATGCGTCCTGTGGATCTGACATCCATTGCCCCACAGGGCCATGTCACATCACTCACCATCCCGTTGGGCCATCCTCTCCCGCTGGACATGCACTATGAAGCGCGGGAGCCTTGCCCTGAGCTCACGTGCCTTCTTCCTGAGATCCTCCACCTGTCGGGTTGATAGCAGACATTGACATTAGCGGACAGGAACCCTTTAGTGGCCAACGACACAACACAGATATATCTCTGTGTGTCACAGGTACCCGCCCCTATTGTCTGGTTCAGTCATTCCCCATGCATTTGCCAGGGCCTCCCCCATATGTGCACCGTGCCAGGGCATGTCTGCCTTGGACCCTATGTGCCCTGTGTGTGGACCCATGCGACCCAGACAAAGCGCACCTCTGTGGGCCATCTCCACACATCTGCCAGTGCCCATCAGCCAGTGCCGGGCATATAGTTGAGCCCTGTGAGCCCAAACAGGGGCAGTCACCATAGCACCAGGATGGGGGATAGGGCTCTGAGCTGAGGCCTGCTGCATCCTGGGGGTATAGTTGAGCCCTGTGAACCCAAACAGGGGCCACAAATGCAGTGGTGGTCAAAAACTATCACAGAGCAACAAATTGTCAAACCAGAAAAAAACTCTGTATATAACACATGAACCCTCTATTGAATGCATTAAGTTTTGAGTTTGACACAACGATACTTTCATGTGTTATATACAGAGTTTTTTTCTGGTTTGCCCAAACAGGGGCTGACACCATAGCACCAGGATGGGGGATAGGGCTCTGAGTTGAGGCCTGCTGCATCCTGGGGATATAGTTGAGCCCTGTGAACACAAACAGGGGCAGTCAGCATTGCACCAGGATGGGGGATAGGGCTCTGAGCTGAGGCCTGCTGCATCCTGGGGATATAGTTGGGCCCTGTGAACACAAACAGGGGCAGACACCATAGCACCAGGATGGGGGATAGGGCTCTGAGTTGAGGCCTGCTGCATCCTGGGGATATAGTTGGGCCCTGTGAACACAAACAGGGGCAGACACCATAGCACCAGGATGGGGGATAGGGCTCTGAGCTGAGGCCTGCTGCATCCTGGGGATATAGTTGAGCTCTGTGAACACAAACAGGGGCTGTCAACATAGCACCAGGATGGGGGATAGGGCTCTGAGTTGAGGCCTGCTGCATCCTGGGGATATAGTTGAGCCCTGTGAACACAAACAGGGGCAGTCAGCATTGCACCAGGATGGGGGATAGGGCTCTGAGCTGAGGCCTGCTGCATCCTGGGGATATAGTTGAGCCCTGTGAACACAAACAGGGGCAGTCAGCATTGCACCAGGATGGGGGATAGGGCTCTGAGCTGAGGCCTGCTGTATCCTGGGGATATAGTTGTGCCCTGTGAACACAAACAGGGGCAGTCACCATAGCACCAGGATGGGGGATAGGGCTCTGAGCTGAGGCCTGCTGCATCCTGGAGATATATTTGGGCCCTGTGAACACAAACAGGGGCAGACACCATAGCACCAGGATGGGGGATAGGGCTCTGAGTTGAGGCCTGCTGCATCCTGGGGATATAGTTGAGCCCTGTGAACACAAACAGGGGCAGTCAGCATTGCACCAGGATGGGGGATAGGGCTCTGAGCTGAGGCCTGCTGCATCCTGGGGATATAGTTGGGCCCTGTGAACACAAACAGGGGCAGACACCATAGCACCAGGATGGGGGATAGGGATCTGAGTTGAGGCCTGCTGCATCCTGGGGATATAGTTGGGCCCTGTGAACACAAACAGGGGCAGACACCAAAGCACCAGGATGGGGGATAGGGCTCTGAGCTGAGGCCTGCTGCATCTTGGGGGCACTGTTGCCTCTAAGCTGTGTGCGTGTGCGCGCGCACACACCTCGCCGAGCAAGCGCACATACTTTACAACAGAGCGCACAAAAATTACGGCTCTGATTCTGATAGAAAACAACACAGACATCTTAAAATTTAAAAGTTATGATTGTAATTACTATAAATTTCCCGCTTCATTTAGTAATCGTCTATTTTCATTTAATTTGATTAAAATCAATGTGGTGTACATACTGTATTCTGACATGTAGTCAAATTTTAAAGTATATAACTCCGAGTGTCATTATGTGGCGCACAAAAATTTAACCTTCCTAGAAAAGCTGCACACAGCTGATATTTTATGCGCACATAGCCTACAGAAAATTAGAGGGAACATTGCCTGGGGGTATAGTTGAGCCCTGTGAACCCAAACAGGGGCTGTCACCATAGCACCAGGATGGGGGATAGGGCTTTGAGCTGAGGCCTGCTGCATCCTGGGGATATAGTTGGGCCCTGTGAACACAAACAGGGGCAGTCACCATAGCACCAGGATGGGGGATAGGGCTCTGAGCTAAGGCCTGCTGCATCCTGGGGATATAGTTGGGCTCTGTAAACACAAACAGGGGCAGACAACATAGCACCAGGATGGGGGATAGGGCTCTGAGTTGAGGCCTGCTGCATCCTGGGGTTATAGTTGAGCCCTGTGAATACAAACAGGGGCAGTCAGCATTGCACCAGGATGGGTGATAGGGCTCTGAGTTGAGGCCTGCTGCATCCTGGGGATATGGTTGAGCCTTGTGATCACAAGCATGGCCAGGGACATACCCCTGTGTGTCTCTTGACCTCTGGAATGGACCTGTGGTGTTGTGTGGATAGGGCACATCACTGAGCCTGCAACAGCTCCATATACCATTACAATGTACTGGGTACTCCATCTCTGTGGTGGTAAGGGCTACCCCCTGGAGGCAGGGGGGTTCTAATTTAAGGGGGGGGGGGTTGCTGTAAGTCCCAGCAACACACACCAACACATAACATTCCCTGGGAGTGTGTGGCTGATAGGTGGTTTGGTTAACAGGTGTTCTCCTTCACATCCTAGTTTGGGTTGCCTGTCCCCATGCACTTACCTCATGTGGGTAATCAGAACCTCTATTATATCTCCTGGTGAGGCGCTCCCAGGCCCTCCTCACTCTGGCCAGATTCTGCCTCCGGGATGAGCCTGGGAAGAGGCGATCCTGGCGGAGGCAGAATAGCTCTGTCAGGAGGTACAGATCAGCCATGGTGAAGGCAGGCTTTCTGGACATTGCAGCCATCTCCTCCAGAAATGTTTTTACTCCAGAAATGTTTTTACTGCGTACCCACGTGCGTACCCGCGTGCGTACCTAAGTGCGTAGACGCACACGTAGGCATTTCTCATTGTAACAGTTGGGGTGTTTTAAAGTTTTGATTGCTGCTACCAACTATACGTGTGATAGGCTGTGGCCTCTACCAAACTGTATGCTAGACCCTGATTTTAAACCCCTACCCTTTAGTATTGCTGCTAAGACTCAGAATTTCCTGTTTTAGATGTCTGCTTATTGCAGAGTCTGCATGAGTCTGTGCAAATGAGTATGCTTTAGACATTTCTCATTGGGATACGTTCACATTCCGTTGGCCAGAGATGTCCTTGCTGTATCTATCACTTTTCATGTGCCTTTTGATCAGCTGGCTTGATAGGGGGTAATGGAGGGAGAGACCCAGAGTGGGACTCTGATTGGGTAAAGGGGGGGGGGGGGCATTTGCACCTATGGAGAGCTTGTCTGTATGTAACTTTTTCCAGATGTCTCTATGGTATTTGCTCCTGTTCATGCTTGCTCAGTCACATTTGACCTCGTTTCTGTCTGGGCCTTGTGCACATTCCAGTGCCTTGGATTCTGTCAGTGACTCCTGGTATTAATTGGTTGCATACACTCCACTGATACCAGGGGAATATACTCAGACAGCCCTACCACATATCACCACAGTAGGTACAAACCCCTAACCTCTGTCTGCACAGCCATGTGAATTTGCCAGTGGCCTGCATCTCTGTAGCTTCTGCTCCATGCCTGGCTGGCTACAGAGGGGCTGCAGATCACCACTCCAAACGTCTGCTGTGGTTGCCAGGGTTGGATTGGACAAGCCACACCCATGATGCACTGCACATGCAGATCAGCAGTCTACAGAGGGTCCCGTGTTGCGGGGTGCACCCCCCCCCCCCAGCATCTCGGCCTGGTTGTGTGTCCTGACCATGTGCAACCCCACAGCACCTCAGCCCGGTGGGGGTTCTGACCGCGTGTGTTACTGCCACAGAGTGGCTACCGTCCATCACAGCGGACGGGTCCCGTGTTCACCCTGAGGGTGAGGTGGGGTGCCCAGCACCATTTCCACTGCACCTGGCATTTTTGCGATGGCCTATGCTACAGGTCCCCCTCGGTGCCTCTGTGTGATAGGTGGCCCCTGCAGATACCCTTTGCATTGGCCTGTGTCCATCTGTACATCACGTCTTGCCCATGTGGACTGTGATACATCCTGAATGGTTCATACACTGTGCTGGTGCCCTGGTCACATGATTTCAGATCCTTGGGGGGGGGGGTATGGGCCCATAGGCAGTTTAAGTACCAACACCCAACCCACCTTCTGTGGTCAGGGTGGGAAACATGGTTTCCAATGAACGCGTCTACATTTTACTCCCCTACACTGGTGACACTAGAGGGTACTGTTCACCCCAGTCCTGCCAGGGATTGAACGCCCCACCAGGGCAGTCTATGCAGATCTGTATGCCTCGCTACATTGGGCAGTGACAGACAGAAGACCTGGTACTGCACAGCTGCCCCACACCACTATATTATAAACACGTAAATTCACTCTAGTCTGTTTTCCAAATTTCAACTCATTTTCATGCTTGCCATTGGTCTCAGATAAACAATATTTTTACACTTTTTTGGGGTACTTTGACTCTCCCAATGTAGTGTCCGTTCACATCAATGACCATAGGCAATTATTTTCTCTAATGTTGTATTGCTATTATTCCTTTTTTTATCATTTCTTTAAAAACGTTAAACAATTGTCACCACTCCTACTTATCTTATGTAGAATGGTGCAAAAAATGCCCCTTCAGGTGGATGGAAAAGAACCCCCCAAGGGTATAAATGCATTGCCTCTCCTCGGGACTGTTTCGCTTATCGTTTTCTTCAATATCCTTTTGATGTTATCTCTGATAGCGTCCCGGTTTTCATGATTTATCACTGGTCATAAACGTTGTCTGTCGTAATTCTGTCTTTTTGGTGTTGGAAGCATGCTTGTTCTATCAGCACTACAAGGTTCCATCTTACCGGTTTGTTACTGGTAAAAGGTATGGGGGCGGAGTTGGCAGGGACCACAGCTCCTGAGCACACTGGCTGTGCTTACTGCGCCACAGGGGAAGATCGTTCCCCAGGAGGTACCGTGACTGTTTGTCCTTCTGAGTCTATCAGTTGCAGTGCACGGCACCCACCTGGACCGGGCTGGGCCATGGTCTGCTGCAGCCAGGTGCCACTGCCCCCTCCACCATCTTTACGCCCTCCGCCACCGTGCTAACATGCCCTTCTGCTGGTGGTGCTGGTGGTGGGCAGGCTCTGGCCATCCAGTGTGCATG
Organism: Ichthyophis bannanicus; assembly: GCA_033557465.1. Classification (NCBI taxonomy): domain Eukaryota; kingdom Metazoa; phylum Chordata; class Amphibia; order Gymnophiona; family Ichthyophiidae; genus Ichthyophis; species Ichthyophis bannanicus. The sequence continues at coordinate 499,013,333 of CM066032.1, forward strand.
TCGGCAGCTGCCTATAGTATGGGTGGTGGGGTAGGGGTGCCTAGATGGCCCACACTTCTCCCCAGCACCGCCTGCTACTGTTCTGTGCCCTTAGGTGTGGCTGCTGGGTACTCTCCCCTGTGACACTGCGGGGGACACACTCATGCCCATGTTGGGCTCTCATCAGATACAGTCTGGCTCTACTGTTTATGCATTCCTATGGGCCACACTGAACATCACCCTGGTCCCCACTGTGGCCCAGCTGCACCACAGCATGTGCCTCCTGCAGCCCTCTGTATCCCCTTTTCCAGCATCTGTCCAGTTGCCCATTCCACCATGCCCACCCTGCTATTGCCGGACATGTGCACACCATGGGAAACCTGTTCAGTAACAAGGGGATGCCGTGATCTGCACTATTTCACTGTGGCATCATTCACCGTCTATGGTGACAGGGCATACACCCTTCCACAGTTGATATCTTTTTCTGAGGCTTTCTCAGTGGTATTTTTGGCTGTTTCCCATTGCTATCACTATTGGCTAGCTTGATAATGTTATTTTCCTCGTTTGTTATGGTCATTTTCACTGCTTATTTGCCGTGCACATGTATCACACTTATCACGTTTTGTGGGTTTCCCTGCCTATGCTGTACATTGCTGACGCTGAAATGGTTTCCCTCCCTGCAGATTTGCATCTACCAGCAGGTTTTCAATTGCGGTAGGATTCAGCCCTTGAGTTCACCGCGTTGGGGTGCCTGGAGCCTCTCCCTGCCCACACTCCACCCATTGACCCCTTCTCTCCGCCCTCTCTCCACCCTCTGCGGTGTTTTAACGTGCCGCGGACCCTTACAATCGTTAACTACTGTTTACGCGCGTTATGAGATGTCAGCGATCGTTAACGTCTCATAACGCGCGTTGACAGTGGTTAACGATCATTAACGTTACATAACGCGCGTTATGTAATGTTAACGCATTTTAGTAAACATACCTCTATGTGACACTTCTATTTTCTGGAAAGTTTTAATATTTTTTATTATTACCGATATTTCATAGTTGTTTGAGTGTAACAAATCTAATAAATCATCAAGAACAGAGAAAGAATATGAGAGCTGTCCAAAACGGGTTAACTTCAAGGTTCAGTTCCCACCCATATCACATGCCAGATAGGAAGTTTTTCTTTAGGTATTTAACATGACCATTATTATATGATAACAGTTAACATGATTCTGCATGGTTAGCATACTTTAAAAGCTGTGCTAAACTCCTAACACAGATTAGTAATTAAGTTCCTAAAAATTCACTGGCTTGAGAAAAGGCAGGAATTATTTTATTCCAAAGGTTTTGTATTTTACTGAAACAAAATATAACCCCTTAAAACATTGGCAAAAGCTTCCCTCCTTTTCTCTGCTTCTAAGAAATTTTCAGTCTTGATCCCCACCATCTCCTATTTGGATGAAAGGTACTATATAAATCTGGAATTAAATGGACAAAATGGTGCCCTAAGCACGTTTTTCTTTCAGCACTCCCCTTTCCTTGTGACTTGCATGCTTATAGCCTCACAATCTGACTGAAAAATGAAGCAGCCTCACATATAAATTTGGGGTGTGTGGCTTTTTTTCTTTTGTTTCCCTTAGAGGCACAGAGGGAGGACAAGGCCATAGTAAAGAGACTGAATGAATTGTTTGCTTTAGTCTTTATTGAAGAAGATGGAGGGAAGTTACCCATGCCAGAAATGATATTTAAAAGTGAAGTATCAGAAGAATGGCTAGAAATCTCAATAAACCAAGAAGATGTAATACTACAATTTGATAAACTAAAGAGTAGCAAATCACCAGGATCAGATGGTATACATCTTAGGGTGCTGAAAGAACCCAAAAATGGAATGTGGCCAACATAACACCAACATAAGGGTTCTAGGGGTGATCCATCAAACTAAGGACCTCGTGAGCTTGATGTCAGTTCTGGGCAAAACGGTAGAAACCATTATAAAGAATAAAATTATTGAACATATTGATAGTCAGGGTTTAATGTAAGCAAATCAATATGCATTTAGCCAAGGAAAATCTTGTATCACTAATCTGCTATATTTTTTTGATAGGTGTTACAGGTAGATAAAGGTGAGTCAGTTGCTATAGTATATATACATTTTCAGATAGCCTTTGAAAAGGTCCCTCATGAGAGACTCTTGGGGAAAAATATTTGAAGAGGGAGAAGTGTACAGTTGTGGACTGGGAACTGTTAAAAGACAGAAAAGAGAGAGTAGGGCTAAATGGCAATTTAACAACCCCTTCCCCCACTCCACCATATACCGCATTCCCCTATTCTTCCCTTTCCTCCTTTCCCAAATTTCTCGTGTTTAACACGTTATAATGTAATAGTTGAAATATAATTGTTCTGTTAATGTTCATTGTAAATCTCTTTGACTGTACAATAAAGTGGTATAAAAATCCATTTAAATAAATAAATAAATCTCAATGGAGAAAGGTAAATGGTAGAGTGCTCCAGGGATCTGTGCTGGGCCCACTTCTTTTTAGCATATTTATAAATGAACTGGAAATGTGAATGATTGAAGTGATAAAATCTGTAGATGACACAAAATTATTCAAAGTTGTTAAAATGCAAGAAGATTGTGAAAAATTGCAAGAGGACCTTGAGAAGCTGGGAGACTGAGCATCCAAAAAGCAGATGAAATTTAATGTGGATAAGTGCAAAATTATGCACATGGAGCCCGATCCCAGGTGGGTCACATCCAGGCCATCTGGATGGCCCCAAAGAGGATGTGCCCATCAGCACCCATTCTGCACCACAGGAGCAAGATGTTCCCGTGGGTGCAGGATTGGGCACTGAGAGATGGCCCGGCATGCCCCTGTATCACTACTGGGACGTCCTCCCTGAGACAAATCCAGTCCGCTGCTGTGGAGATCCCAGTTTCCCCACTGCCAGACCCCGAGGAAGCAGCCAGGGATCAGATCAGGCAGCAGGAACTCACCTAGCTTGCCGCTGTTATTGTTGGGGGGCTGGCCGGCTGATCCGGAGGGGCGGCCAGTGCTTATTCCACTTTTGAGGTGGAATAAATTGGCCATCCGGCCGCTGCTTCCCAGGCACATAAAGCCATAACCTGAATCGACCCTGTATGTCTGAGAGCCAGTCCCGCCCCATGCTGCCTCTATCCCCCGTGCACGCACAGTGCTCTGTGCATGCAGGGAGCCAGGAGGCAGCATATGGTGCAGGTGGCTAGTGGGGCTGGACGTCCCACCAGGACGTATAGCCCCGCTATCTGCGTTGCAGAATCAGGCCCTTAGGGAAGAACAACCCAAACTACAGTTACAGGATGCAAGGTTCCACATTAGGAATCATCACCCAGGATAGATCTAGGCATCATTGTGGACATGTTGAAATTCTCTGCGCAGTGTATAGTGATGGCCAAGAAAAGGACAGAAATGGAGAATAAAACTAATGATATTATAATGTCTCTGTATCTCTCCATGGTGCAACTGCACCCTGAATATTGTATGCAGTTCTTGTCATAATATCTAAAAAAGGATATAGTGGAATTAGAAAAGATACAGAGAAGAGTACCCAAAATAATAAAGGGGATGGAAGGATACCCTTAAGAGGAAAGGCTTATAAGGTTAGGGTTTTTGAAAAGGAACAACTGAAGGGGAGATATGATAAAGATCTATAAAATAATGAGTGGAGTGGAGCAAATAAACATAGATCAGTTGTTTATTCCTTTAAAACGTAGAAAGACTTGAGGGCATGCAGTGAAGCTACGCCAATTTTTAAAAAGGGTCCAGGGGTGATCCGGGAAACTACAGACCGGTGAGCCTGACATCAGTACTGGGAAAAATGGTAGAAACCATCATAAAGAACAAAATTGCTGAACATGTAGATAGTCATGGCTTAATGGGTGACAGCCAACATGGCTTTAGACAAGGAAGATCTTGTCTTACTAATCTGTTATGTTTTTCTGAAGGTGTGAATAAACAGGTAGACAAAGGTAAGTCGGTTGATATAGTGTATTTGGACTTTCAGAAAGCCTTTGACAAGGTCCCTCATCAGAGACATTTGGCAAAACTAGAGTCATGGGATAGGAGGCAGTGTACTATTGTGGATCAGGAACTGGTTAAAAGATAGAAAGTAGAGGGTAGGTCTAAATGGCCAATTTTCCCATTGGAGAAAGGTGAATAGTGGGATCTGAGCTGGGTCCGCTGCTTTTTGACATATTCATAAATGACCTGGAAAAGGGAATAACAAGTGAGGTTATCAAATTTGCAGATGACACAAAACTATTTAAAGTTGTTAAAACCCATGAGGATTATGTAAAATTGCAAGAAGATCTTGATAAATTGCAAGACTGGGCATCAAAATGGCAGATGAAATTTAATGTGGACAAGTGCAAAGTTATGCACCTAGGGAAGAACAACTCAAACTATGGTTAGGCCTCATTGTGGATAACATGGTAAAACCCTCCGCCCTGTGTGCAGCGGTGGCTAAGAGAGCAAATAGAATGCTAGGTATCAAAAGGCAAGGAATGGAAAATAAAACAAAGGATATTATAATGCCTCTGTATCGTTCCATGGTGCGACCACACCTTGAATATTGTGTGCAATTCTAGTAGCTGAATTTTAAAAAGGATGTAGCATTATTAGAAAAGGTTCAGAGAAGAGCCACGAAAATGGTAAAGGGGATGGAAGGATACCCCTATGAAGAAAGGCTAAAATGTTTAGGGCTCTTTAACCTGGAAAAGAGACGGCTGAGGGGAGATATGATTTAAGTCTATAAATTAATGAACGGAGTGGAATGTGTAAACGTAGATTGACTGTATATGTTATCAGAATATAGAAAGACTAGGGGAAATGCAATGAAGCTACAGCATAAACTATTTAAGACTAATAAGAGTAAATATTTTTTCACTCAATGTGTAATCAAGCTCTGGAATTTGTTACCGGAGGATGTAGTAAAGGCTGTTAGAGTAGCTGGGTTTAAAAAAGGTTTGGTCAAGTTCCTGGAGGAAAGGTCTATAAACCATTATTAAAAAAGGGACCCAGGATATCAATGCTTGACCCAATACAAGCATTGTGGAACCTGTGTCTTTTGGGGAAATTGCTAGGTACGTATGACCTAGATTGGCTACTGTTGGAACAGGATACTGGGCTTGATGGACCTTGGTCTGACCCAGTATGGCAGATCTTATGTTCTTATGTAGCACATTTAAGACTAATCACAGAAAATATTTTTCTATTGGATGAGTAATCAAACCCTAGAATTTGTTGCTGGAGGATGTCATAAAAGCTGTTAGTGTATCTGGATTTAAAAGAAGAAAAGTACATGAATAATTGTTAAAGTGGGTTGGGATATCCACTTACCCCTGGAATAAACAGCATAGAATCTGCCTACCTTTTGGCAATCTGATAGGTTCTTATGACCTGGCGTGGCCACTGTTTGAATCAGGATACTTGATGGAACTTTGGTTTGACTTAATATGACATATCTTATGTTCTTATGTTTGTGGAATTTTTTAGATTTCACTTTAAATTTCATTTCAGGAGAATTGAGCAATAGTGTGCACTATTGAATAACAGTGGCACTATTAGCTCATAGTGTGCACTATTAATGACAGATGGGAAGTGACAATGTTGTTTCAAATGAATTGCACATCTCTAATACAAGGCTGTACCATGACTTGACGGCACTTAACAACAACAACAACCATGCCATTAATGCACCCTGTGCGATTTGCAAACCTGCCACGGCTCTCCCCTGACATCAGACATTTGTCATTAGTGCTATCATCTTACCACCGCACCTCTTCATGTCCTGCTGCTCCCCCAGTGCTGCTTGCCAGACCTGCCCCTGTCTCACCACCACTTTTCCTGTTTCCTTGGCAGTGGCAGTGGTGGCAGTAGAGGGGACCTCCATTTAAAAAATCCATGCGGGTCTTTCTGACTCTGGGCTTACATAGATGGTCTGATCCCTCTTTGCTCTGATGCAAGCATATATCAGAGGATGGAGGGATCAGGTCAGCCAAACAAGTGCGGAGTCAAAAAACCCAAAGGAACAGGAAAAGCGGTGATGAGGCAGGGGCAGGCAATGTGTGGGGAGCCGAAGCCGGTGGTCGACAATCCTACACGTGCCCCTTATTCTTTTTGTGCCCTGTGTGACTGCACCACTCGCACAGGTCTAGGTGCAGTGCTGCTCAAACATAAACTTCATCTATAAATATTTTTCCTGATAGAAAGATAAAGTTAGGGAGTTTGCTCTGCAGATTGATTTTCAGTAACAGTTTGTTTAAATTGAGGTATTCTTCATGCATGTTATTTGACATACTGGAGTTACACAGTAGATCTAACAACAAATGCTGGAGGCAGAAAAGCCCATGAGCAGGCCTGTGGTCAATGCTAGACTGAGGCAGGGATAGAAAATGAATCTGAAAGCGCTAATGGACATGACTAGAAATAGATATCAGAGATAATGAAGTTTTAAATATTCATATGTAAATCAGATGTTGTGCAGCCTAGGAGAAATATTGCATTCAGTTTTCCTGGACCGAGGGAGAGCCCTAGATGTGGTGTATTTAGATTTCAGTAAAGCCTTTGACACTGTTCCTCACAGGCGACTTATAAACAAACTGAACACCCTAGGGATGGACCCTAAAGTTACTGCTTGGGTTAGAAATTGGTTGGGTGGGAGGCGACAAAGAGTACAGGTAAATGGAGCTTACTCTGAGGAGAAGGAAGTTACCAGTGGTGTGCTCCAGGGATCTGTCCTTGGTCTGATTCTTTTTAACATCTTTGTTAGTGATATAGCGGAAGGGCTGTCGGGTAAGGTTTGCCTCTTTGGGGATGATACCAAAATCTGTAATAGGGTAGACACCCAGGAAGATGTAGATAACATGAGGAGGGATCTAGCTAAGCTTGAAGAATGGTCTAGAATTTGGCAGCTGGGATTTAATGTATAAAATGCAAGGTCATGCATTTGGGCTTCAAAAATCCAAGGGAGCAATATAAATACCACCACTTCCTACCTTGATCCCTGTCTGGTTTACTGGTTAAAAGCAACATTACCCAAACTCTCAGCTTTCATTCTCCCCATGATTAACTTATCACTCAAGAATGGATACTTACCACCCACTTTCAAACATGCTCAAATCTGCCCAATCCTAAAAAATAATAACTTGGACAAAAGCTCTCCCAATTCATACAGACCCATTTCAAGCATACTATTTCCGCCTAAACCAACTGAAAAAGTTGTCCAAATCCAACTCTAGGATTACATCGACTCATCTGCCCCACTCGACAAACACCAATACGGTTTCCGTCCATTTCACAGAGTGGAAACGCTTCTCACAGTATTAATTGACACCTTGTCACGAGGAATAGATGGCTCAAAGCAAGCCTTTATACTCTTATTGTTGGATATCACTGCAGCATTTGATAGTGTGAATTAATGCTAAGCAGACTTCAGCAGATAGGGTTAAATGCAACAGTCCTTAACTGGTTTACCTCGTACCTACAAGACAGAACACAAAGAGTAAGAATTAACCAGCAAACATCAACAACATTCAACCAGGAACAAGGTCTGCCCCAGGGATCCGCCCTCTCAGCCCTCCTTTTTAATATTTATCTGCAACCCTTCTGTTCTTTCTTTAAACAATACCGCATAAATTATCATATTTACACAGATGACATAATGTTATACCTTCCATTCAAAATTCCAAACCCACCAACCCAATTGCTCTCAGATTGCTTCAACGAAATTTCGTAATGGCTCAAAAACTACAACCTATAAATCAACTTCTCAAAAACTGACATATGTCACCAGAAATCAAAGCTTTGTACCCACTACATCAATTTTGCTCCAGGATTCCAACACTGCAGTAAAAAAGGAGGTGAAATAACTAGGGGTCATACTTGATCAGACCCTCAGTACGGAATCCCATATCAAGAATACAGCAATAAAAATACATTATAAACTTAAACTACTAAAACGGCTCTGTCCACTGATCCATCTACATGACTTTATATCTGTAATACAGGCAATCATCACACCTCATTTCGACTTTGCCAACACTATACTTCAGGGCATTTCAAAACAGAATCTCAGAAGGCTTCAGTTCGCACAAAATGTGACAGCCAGAACAATCTTGAATGTCAGCACCCTTGAACATATTACTCCCATTCTTTCTGAACTACACTGGCTACCAATTTATAGCTGCATACGCTACAAAATACTCGTAACAACTTTCAAAATAATCAATAACTTAGCACCATCGTTTCTCAACACCCTAATCACTAAGGAAACATCCAATCATAACCAAAGGAGTAAAAACAAACACAACCTTGAAACACCAAAGGATTTCAGAAAATCCAAAATATTAACAAACAACAAAGCTTTTTCATGGTTTACCCCACTCCGCTGGAACGATCTACGTGAAAGCCTTAGAGAACTGAATGACCTTAGGACATTCCACAAAAGACTAAAAACACACCTTTTTACTCTACACAACCAAATACTGGCACACAAACAGACAACAACACATCACACACACATAACAGTGCAAATTGAGCAGCAAATATCCTATAGCAACATGATTGTGCCGCCTTGTTAGTGCTACCCATAACATCTCCTATATGCGCTACTATTGTATATGGTTCATTCTGTTATATGTTTTCTGTTTTGTATTTGAATCATCAATGTAAATAGTTCCACAAAGTTCCATGTAACTGAATAAGTACTTGTTTTATATGTACTATTCATGCTTTTGTTTTTTGTAAACCGTGCTTGATCCTTTGGAAAGTGCGGTATAAAACATTTTAATAAATAAATAAATACAATAAACAATATAGGGGGAGAAGTACTTTTGTACACTAAAGAAGAGAGGGACCTAGGCGTGGTTATGTCTGATGATCTTAAAGTAGCTAAACAGGTAGAAAAGGCAACAGTAAAATCTGGAAGTATGCTTGGGTGCATACGGAGAGGAATGGCTAGCAGAAAAAAGGAGGTGATAGTGCCTCTGTATAAGTCTTTGGTGTGACCTCATTTGGAGTATTGTGTGCAATTCTGGAGACCGCACCTTCAAAAGAATATAAACAGGATGGAGTTAGTACAGAGGGTGGCTACTAAAATGGTTAGTGGTTTTCATTACAAAGCATATAGGACAGACTTAAGGATCTTAATATGTACACCTTAGAGGAAAGGCGGGATAGAGGTGATATGATTGAGACGTTTAAATACCTCCGTGGTATAAATGTTCAGGGAGAGAGCCTCTTTCAATTGAAAGCAAGTTCTGCTACGAGGGGACATGGGATGAGGGTGAAGGGAGATCGATTCAGGGGTGATATGCAGAAATATTTCTTTACGGAAAGAGTGGTGGATCCATGGAATAGTCTCCCAGTGGAGGTGGTAGAGTTGAGGGCAGTAACTGAATTCAAAAAAGCATGGGACCAACACAGAGGATCTCTAAAGGTAAAAAGGGGACTGTTGTAGTTGTTATTATGGAAGGACAGACTAGATAGGCCATGTGGTCTTTTTCTGTCATCATTTTTCTATGTTTTCTATGTTTCTATCAGCTATGGCCTAAATGACTTTACCTCATTGCTCTCCCACTGTAGTGTTAAAAAGGTTATGACGGATCCATAGCAGTAAATCAGAGAGTTTTCCTTTGCTTTGATATATTTCTCAGATCAATACAAAATTAAAACCTTTATTTGAACAAGCAAATCTTTTGCAGATATGATGTGTACTATGCACAATAGGTCACTAATTGAATTTAAAAGTCATATAAGGAGGTGGGAAAGTTAACCATCAAACAACAAAATAAATTGTAGAATGTAGTCTTTGAAACTGCAAGGAGCAAATTGAACACATAGAATAGCATTTAATATGTTTAAGTAGATGCTTTAAATTTTCCTGAAATATATGTGCATAAAAGTAGACATTCAAAAAACACAGGAGTCTTTTCAGTGGCAGCCCTGACCAGAATGCCACCTATGGTGTTTACATTATTCCATTTATTCATCACTGACTAAGGAGCATGTCTACTAAAGGCTGTTAGCTGCTATCACGGGACTAATGTAGATTTAACACCAGCTAACTCCCAAAAAAAATCAGATATCACAGGCAGTTGTCAACAATATCTGATTTTCACATGGTATAGAGCTCTAGGGGCAGGATCAGAGCGGAGAGTGAGGGTAGCAATGGTTGGCAACCACATCGCTAAAATCTTTTTGCACAGTGGCTGCCAAAATCTGTCCCAATCGGGGTGGCTGATAATGCCACTTCATGAAACGTTGTTATCTGCCTGGAAGCCCGATAACACAGCAGTGCAACCACTGATGATTGGCAGCAGCAATGCACCCTGGAGATGACTGGGCCTCCAACAGCCACGATTGGCCCTCTCCCCCTTCAACAATATTGTCGGTGCCTTGGTATAGCAATCTGCGGCAAAAAAAAAGTACTGACCCCTCTGCAGCACCGATCCTCCTTGGACATGTTTGGATCCCTATCAGAACCTGCCTGGGGGGTTGGGGGAGATCAGTAACTCTCCCAAGCAATACACCATCCTGGATAGCCAGTCAGGCAAAGCCTCCTCCCTCCCCACCCCCAATCCACTGGTCAGTGACCCTCCCTCTCTTTCCCCTCCTACCATCCCATTACCAATAAGATTCCTGGCTAGCCAGCTGTCAAAGGGGCCCTTGCACCCTCCCACCCCCCCATAGGCCTACCTTTCAAAATCCAGGCAGTCTAATGGAACACAAGGCCGGAGCGGCCCACCTCCTCCCATCCACTCAAGTCAATCCAACCCCATGGTCAGATCATAGCTTGATTACCTTCTTTCTACCGCATCTGCCCAATGTAAACTCAAGCTGTTCTACACAACCCAACTTACGCAGATTTCACCACTTTAACAAGAAGGTCTTTTTAAACAAAACCCTACCACTATCGCATACAAACCAAACAGACTTGGAAGCTCTTATTTGACAAATGGAACAGCACCATTTCTCTTATAACACAACTTCCCACTCCATGAACCCAAAACGGAGACTATGCCAAGCCCCATGGTATTCACCTGACCTCAAAAATCTTAAATGCAAGCTATGACAGCTAAAACACAAATGGAGGCACTTCATGGATCCAGGTCATCAAGCAGCATACATCACAGCCCAAGCTGAATACTTTTCCTTGACCAACAAACAAAAAAGTGAATACCATACAAAACTTCTTAAATCCTGTCTAAAACTCCCCAGGAAGCTTTTTGAAATTGTGCAGCTGCTAATTAGAAATCCCAGCAAAAATAAAAAAGACATCACCTTATGCTCACATGCCATGCCCAAATTTCTTCAAGACAAATTAACCAAAAGGTTGCCAGGATCATCCTCTCCAACACCAGACTTAAACAACACTACTACTCTCAGCCACAAGTGGTCCAAGTTTCACCCTATATCTACAGAACAACTGGAAACAATCATCTCCAACATTAACACTACAACCTCACCCCTAGACCAATGCCTAGTCTCTTGGGTCAAAATAACCAAACAGGAGCTGAACTCAATCCTACTTAAAATGGTATAATCCTCCCTCTCCCAGAGATACAGTGCTTCAATCAAACCACTTCTAAAACACCCCACCCTAGACCCAATGTCACCAGCCTTTTACAGACCTTTCTCAAGTATACCCTTCACAGCCAAAATCATTGAAAAAGCAGTTCAACTCCAATTACAAGACCACATAGTAGTAGTAGTAGTACTCACTCTCCAGTTGATCCACAGCAACTCAGAGACCCTAATTACATCACTTCTAGACAACCTCATCAAAGGAATAGAAAAACCAAACCAAGGACTCGTTCTCATTTTTCTAGACATCTCTGCAGCATTTGATTCAATAAATTGCCACCTTTTATCATGGTTCCAATCAATAGGATTAAGACACACTACTCAACAATGGTTCCATTCCTACCTAGAGGACAGACAATAGGATATCAACTCCCATCATTACAACCAGAACCAAGGGCTCCCACAAGGATCATCTCTATCCTCTCTTATTTTCAATATCTTTATACAGCCAATATGTGCCATCATATGAAAATACAACATCCCATATATGAGGATGATATCCTTATATACATCTTATTCTCCTCTAATAACCAAGCATACACAAATATGGGAAGATGCTTTAAGGCCATGGTCAATTGGCTCTCTAGCCATCAACTACAAAAAAACTGAAGTCCTCCATATAACAAGAAGCCTAACATTCACTCCATCCCCTACCATTAAGATATCAAACACAACCCTAAATGTCAAAAAGAAGGTAAAATATCTAGGAATCACCCTTGACCAATATCAGGAACATCACAAAAACAACATATCATAAACTGATAATACTTCACCAGCTTCTATCACTACTTTATCACTCCAATTTCAGAGACGTATGTCAAGCACTCATAACACCAATCTTGGACTACTGTAACATCGTATACCAAGGACTCACAAAGGCTACTCTTCAGCCAACACAAATGGAACAAAACATAGCCACTAGGATTATATAAAATTCTCCATGTAGAAATCATATGACCCTCATATTACATCACCTGCATTGGCTCCCAGTTCATATGAGAATTAAATATGATTATACTAACCACATTTAAGATACTTCACCAGCAATCAGCTCAGGCTCTCCAACCCTTCATTCTAAAACCTCCCAAAACAAGAACAAGATGGAGAGCCACCCAGGGGATATTAATGGTCCCAATCCTGCAATACAGATGCAATCAAACCACCTCCAAAAGAGCCTTCCAAATGGAATTCGCAACCTCCATATGCAATCAAACCACCACCAAATGAGCCTTCCATATGGAATTCACACCCTCCTTATGGAATTATCTTCCTAATGATATTCAAATTTCTAACACCTTTGCAGAGTTCCGCTGCAAAATAAAGATAAATCTATTTATAGAGCACTATGGCCTAAACATTTATAAACAAACATGAGCCCCAAACTGAAGGACCTCTCAAGCTCATCTCCAGACTCCTTGGCCATGCCCTATTAAACAATCTTAACCAATTTTTCATAAGAACATAAGAACATAAGATATGCCATACTGGGTCAGACCAAGGTCCATCAAGCCCAGTATTCTGTTTCCAACAGTGGCCAATCTAGGTCATATGTACCTAGCAGTTTCCCCAAGAGACACAAGTTTCACAATGCTTGTACTGGGTCAAGCATTGATATCTTCGGTCACTTCTTAATAATGGTTTATGGACCTTTCCTCCAGGAACTTGTCCAAACCTTTTTTAAACCCAGCTACACTAACAGCCTTTACTACATCCTCCGGTAACAAATTCCAGAGTTTGATTACACGTTGAGTGAAAAAATATTTTCTTTTATTAGTCTTAAATAGTTTACCCTGTAGCTTCATTGCATGTCCCCTAGTCTTTCTATATTCTGATAAGGCAATCGATCTACGTTTACCCGTTCCACTCCGTTCATTAATTTATAGACTTCTAGCATATCTCCCCTCAGTCGTCTCTTTTCCAGGTTAAAGAGCCCTAACCTTTTTAGCCTTTCTTCATAGGAGTATCCTTCCATCCCCTTTACCATTTTGGTGGCTCTTCTCTGTACCTTTTCTAAAATCTCTATATCCTTTTTAAGATACGGTGACCAGAATTGCACACAATATTCAAGGTGTGGTCTCACCATGGAACGATATAGAGGCATTATAATATCTTTTGTTTTATTTTCCATTCCTTTTCTTATCATACCTAGCATTCTATTTGCTCTCTTGGCCGCCGCTGCACACTGGGCCGAGGGTTTTAACATGGTATCCACAATGACGCCTAAATCTTTTTCCTGGGTGGTGCTTCCTAATGTGGAACCTTGCATCGTGTAACCATAGTTTGCGTTGTTCAGTCTATCACAAGTCTCCTTCCCCCTTGCACCAATTTTTCTCTCCAGCATTCACACAAATTTATCTTTATATTATACCCCTGAGTCACTTTACTTATCCTATCTCCATTAAATTATTGTATCTTTGTTTAAATTATTGTTCAGTTATATACACCTTGCCGCTGTACCTTTAAGCTTATTCCTTTATAAGGATATCCATGGGTTATTATCACCTATGTTTGAATTAATTCTTAGGGGTATGTTTACTAAACCATGGTAGCGGACTCTGTGTGATATCGGAGCCGCGGCCCCATAGAAATCAATGGGACCACGGCTCCGATATCACACTGAGTCCGCTACCGCCGTTTAGTAAGCATACCACTTAGTTATCAAGTTATTTGTAACCTTTTCCTTCCTTTGAGTTGATTGTACACCGCTTTGACTTGTAGAGAAGGTGGTGCTAAATAAATAAATAAAATATAGGCAGCTGGGTCAAGAGATGGAATAGCAAGAGGCTATTCTGTAATGATGGACTGCATCTTTTTTTGGCAGGAAAATGGATCCTGGCAAAAAAAACTGGATCCTGTCTACATATTGTCTGAAAATTTCAGACAATATGTAGACAGGAAACTGAATTAAATGGAAAGGATGGCAGATAGAAGAAAATGAATTCAGGATGTCATCCTCATCAAAAGTAAAGAAAATAACAAGAGACTTCATATTAACTCACTCACAAGAAAGGGGAAAATGAGACAAGAATAAAAACTACAAAATACAAGCAAGCACAAATGTTCACAGTATAGGCAATAAAACTCCAGATCTGGAAGCCTTCATGATGGAAACAGACTTGGATATCGTTGGGCCGGTCTTCAAAAGCAATCTGGATAATCTAGATAGTACTACTGAAAATCATTACTGACCACCTCAGCGCTATCTCTATATTATCAGAGTAGTGTGTGTAGTCCAAGAAATTATTCAGATAATGACAATGTTCTGTTTAAATTATCAACCCGTGTGGCCATTATGAAGACATTATTCAATGAGTCTCATGAATGGAATGTCATAATACCTGATATATTATGTTCAAGAGGAATAAAAATAGCAGGAAAGGGGGAGGAGTAGTTCTCTGTGTCAAAAAACAATATTAAAACAGCTGAAATCCAGGGGCTATGTGGAAAATGGGGACACTGTGAATCATCCTGAAAAGATTGGATGACACTTGCATGCACAATGGTATTGCCTACACAACCGGGCAAATGGCATCCAGGCCTAGGCCATGTTCCCTGCCCTTCCCCTACCCCCACTCCTTCTTCCCACCTTTTGCCCTGCCCCATATTCCCTTGCTTAAGTTGTCCCTCACTGCTGACAGAATGCATAGATGACCAGTTTTGTTTCAAAAATTTAGAGTTTATTGGATAACATTGGCCACAGCATAACCTTAAACAAACATATAACCAAAATTCACAGTGTACAATTCTCAAACATAAATAAAACATCAAATTGTCCTAAACCTCTCTGACACATATCCTCAAGACACACAGCCTGTACTCACCAAAGAGGGGTGCCATCAAAGCCCGCCCCTTGACCTGAAAACACTTCTTAACCATTGCTGTCAGACATTATCCATAATACGCTATATGGGGCAGGATGCCGTTAAAGCGTGCATAATACTCCTGGTCACAGCAACATCCTCCTTCTCTGTTTCTGACCTGGCCCATCAAAGGTTGGGATTGCTGCATAATTAATATATGGCAACGAGGTATATCACTCCCTCCCCCCACTGTCAAAGCATGGGGAGGCACATTACCCGCTGATCCTGCTGCGAATCTGTCAAACCTGTCAGGGGGAGGACAATTTCCTTGTGGCCACTCCCCCTATACTCAACTGTACGGCTGTGCACTCAGTCCGATGGCCCTTAACGTCTGGCTATGCTGCAACAAAAAAAACAAAGAGGGTGGGTGGGTGGGTGCATGGTCCTTCTTTGTCCGAACCAGAAGGGCAAGAGGGCGGCCCACAGCCCACAGGCCCCTCTTAAGACTGGCCATAGCCCATCCCCTGCCTGTCCACCCCCACCGCACATTAACACCTGCCTGTCACCCCCGCCCTCTTGTGCCCGTCAGCTGATAATCCAGCCAAGCAGTTATGTCCTCAAGTACTGTAGAAGAACTGGATAGAGATTTATTCAACAATATTGAAAAGGTGGGAAAGAAAGAAGAGGTGATGATACCGGGAAATTAATCTACTGGAGTATCTTATCTGTAAAATTGTAAAGAAGTATAGAGTTCATGGATGTTTGACAAGGGGTTTTGCCCAGACAAATGGTGTCAGAACCCTCCAGGGAAGGGACGGCGCTGGATCTAGTTTTCACTAATGGAGAAAGTATGTCTATTGTCCGGACTGATGCCTACATGGACATCTGATCATCATATGTGGATTTAAAGGCCAAGCAGTCTACTTCTGGCCACATCTTATAATCCTCCCCTCCCTGCCTAAATAACAGGTGATAGTCAAAACATGGAAAACTACCCACAGGGGTTGGCATGAACTTATCAACACTTAACAGCAAGACAGAGTACAGACACACTAACTTTAATGTTTATGTTTATTAAAAGATTTACTATACCGCCCAAGACCAAAGGCATCTGAGCGCTTTACAATAAATTAAAATATTTAAAAACCTTAAAAATATAGACTGCTAGGGAGGAAAGGAACGCCATTAAGGAATAGAAAAGACTAGAGAAAAAGCAGGGAAAAACAACAGGCAAAGCACGCATCAACAGGAAGAAGGAGAGGGAGACACGACTGTAGGGGGGAGGTTAAATGCCAGACAAAAGAGATGGGTTTTGAGTTGCACTTTGAAAGACTGGAAGGACTCTTCTGCACGGAGGGGAGGGGGGAGCGAATTCCAAAGTTTAGGGCCCAAGAAGTAGAAAGCGGAGGAACGGGTAGATTCGAGGTGGGCCTGAGAGGGAGAAGGGAGGGACATACGAATAAAACTGGGAAGTACCTAAAGGAGGAGCTGGCAGGATTAAATGAGATAGAAGTGGAAAGACAGTAGGTCAAACTAAAAAGAGCTATAAAAAGGGCAATAGATCTCTATCTAAGGAAGTAAGTAACAGCAAGAGGAAAAGTGGTGGAACAACCTAACAGAGTAGTGGGTTGAGAACCAGGGAACCTAGCTTGAAGTCCCACTTCTTGTGATCTTGGAAAGTCAGTTAAACCTCCATTGCCTCAAGTACAAACTTATAAGCTCTCTGGGGACAGAAAAATACCTATTATACCTGCATGTAAATCACCTTGAGCTACTTCTGAAAGAAGGTGTGAGCTAAGTCCAAACCGATACGGTTGACCAAAAATGTGGCTGAAATTTAAAAGCAAATAAAGGTAGAAATTCACAAAATACAGAAGAACACAAGAAATTCAATACAGAAAACATTATTAGATAAAGCCCAAAAGGCAAAGAAAGAAATCAATATAGCAAAAGCATCAGTGGAAGGAAAAACTGGCTAAAGATGTAAAGTCGGCTTACAAGACAGTTTTCAGGCACGAACTACCCAAGTCTGCACTTCAGACGCATTCTCTGACCCTTTTCAAATCCAGGCTGAAAACTCACCTCTTCGCTGCTGCTTTCGGATCTTGACTCACCTAATGTCCTTTTTGTTTCCTTACCATTCCCCCTAGATGTATCACATGTCTACAGCTACAGTGTTCTTTGTGTCGATTAGATTTTAAGCTCCAATGAGCAGGGACCGTGTTTTACATGTGTCTGTGCAGCGCTGCATACGTCTTGTAGCACTATACAAATGTTCAGTAGTAGCAGTATGTTAGAGAGAGGAGGAGGGCCAGAGGTGACATTTCAAGACTGAAATATGCTGGGGACCAATATATGGAGAGTGATGAGTGAAAATCAGAAATGCTAAGCTGTTCAGGGTTCATGGAAGAACATCCTAGAGAAGGATCATTAATAACTGAGAAAGGTACAGTATAAGAACATAAGAACATAAGAAATGCTATACTGGGTCAGGCCAAGGTCCATCAAGCTCAGTATCCTGTTTCTAACAGTGGCCAATCTAGGTCATAAGTACCTAGCAGTTTCCCAAAAAGCACACGGGGCAAACAGTGGATTACCTGGGTCCTCTTTAATAATGGTTTATGGACCTTTCCTTCAAACCTTTTTTAAACTCAGCTACACTAACAGCTTTTACTACATCCTCTGGTAACGAATTCCAGAGTTTGATTACCCATTGAGGGAAAAAATATTGTCTCTTATTAGTCTTAAACAGGTAGCTTCATTGCATGTCCCCATCTCTTTCCACTTTTTGATGCCATAAAGAATCGATCTATGGTTATCCGTTCCACTCCATTCATTAATTTATGGACCTCTAGCATATCTCCCCTCAGCCATCTCTTTTCCAGGTTGAAAAGCCCTAACCTTTTAAGCCTCTCCTCATAGAGGTATCCTTCCATCTCCTTTACCATTTTGGTGGCTCTTCTCTGTACCTTTTCTAATTCCACAATATCCTTTTTGAGATATGACCAGAATTGCACACAATATTCAAGGTGCGGTTACACAATGGAATGACAGAAGCATTATAATATCATTTGTTTTGTTCTTCATTCCTTTAATTATGATTCTTAGCATTTTATTTGCCTTCTTGGCTGCCACTGCACACTGGGCAGAGGGTTTCAACGTGTTATCCACGATGATGCCTAAATCGTTTTCCTGGGTGGTGGTTCTTAATTTGGAACCTTGCATCATGTAATCACAGTTTGGGTTGTTCTTTCCTAGGTGCATTAAATTTCATCTGCCATTTGAATGTCCAGACTTCCAATTTATCAAGGTCCTCTTGCAATTTTTCACAATCCTCTTGAGTTTTAACAATGTTGAATAATTTTGTGTCATCTGCAAATTTAACTACCTCACTCATTATTCCCATTTCCAGGTCATTTACGAATATGTTAAAAAGCAGCAGACCCAACACAGATCCCTGGAGTACTCCACTTCTCCATTGGGAAAATTGTTCATTCAGTCCTACCCTCTGCTTTCTATCTTTTAACTAGTTCCTGATCCACAATAATACACTGCCTCCTATCCCATGACTTTTTAACTTCACCAAAAGTCTCTCACAAGGGACCATGTCAAAGCTTTCTGAAAATCCAGCTCATTTTTGTCTACCTGTTTATTCACACCTTCAAAAAAATATAACAGCTTAGTAAGACAAGACCTTCCTTGGCTAAACCATATTGGCTTTCTCCCATTAAACCATGACTGTCTACATGTTCATTAATTTTGTTCTTTATAATAGTTTTCACCATTTTGCCCAGTGCTGATGGCAGGCTCACTGGCCTGTAGTTTCCCAGATCACCCCTGGAACACTTTTTGAAAATTGGAGTTACCTTGGCCATTCTCCAATCTTCAGATACTACAGATGATTGTAATGATATTTCACAGATTAATAATAGTGGGTATAGAATCTCATTTTTCAGTTCTTTCAATACCCTTGGATGTATACCATCCAGTACAGGTGATTTGCTACTGTTTAGTTTATCAAATAGTTGTAATATATCTTTTCGGTTTATCAATATTTCTTTCAATTCTTCTGATGCATCACCTTTAAATACCATTTCAGTCATGGGTAAGTTCCCTACATATTCTTCAGTAAAGACTGAAGCAAAGAATTTATTCAGTCTCTCCACTAAGGCCTTGTCCCCTCTTAGTGCCCCTTTTAATCCTCTATAATCTAATGGTCCAACTGACTCTCACAGGTTTTTTGCTACAAATATACTTAAAACAGTCTTTATTACCATTGTTTCTTCCTCAGCAAGCTTCTCAAATTCTCTCTTTGCCTGTCTTATCAATGCCTCATATCTAACTTGCCAGTCTTTATGTTGTTTCCAGTTTTCATCATTTGGCTCTTTTTTCCCTCTCTTGAAAGATGCACACGGTCAAACTCCGATTTGGTGATCTTTCCTTCTTCTCTTCTGGTGCTTGTAAAACCTCCCAAGTTCACTCCCTGTTTCTGCAATCAAGTAGAGGGGTGAGTAAAACTTCTGGCTTCTCACATGTACTTCATAAAGGACAAACTTAAAACTCAAGGGACTTTTCTCATAGTAGCATAGTATATGACGGCAGATAAAGACCAGTATGGTCCAACTAGTCTTCCCAGCAAGACGGCAAGAGACTCATATACCATAAAATATTTAGGTCCAATTCTGCAGGGCTGTAGCAAGCTAGAAATAAGCCCTCAATGACCTGCAAAGCTAATACCCCGCACCCCTAGCCACATACAGGAACCTGCTCTTAGCAGATATCCTGGAAGCCCTAGTGAAGACGTTGGCGCCTTTCTATCACACTACTCACACAGCCATTGCTACAGTCCTGCAATAGCTCTTCTCTCACAGCAAACAAAAATAAAGCCACAGTGACACCTAAGGGATTCTGACTTATATATGTTTAGGCAGAAGAACTGCAGCCATTCAAGAAGAGAATTTTGTAGCAAAATGGTATGCATCTCTTTACTAAACTAAATTGATACAGTCATGCCACAGGGGCATTCTGGGCTAGAGAAGGTCCTTACACCTGTGTATTCTTTGTCCTACATGTATCTTTCCTCGTTCTACATACAAGTCTCACTTTACTTCTCTTTCATGCACAGATACATTTGCGCATATATGACAATCACCATCCCATAGAGTAGCAAACATACA
Organism: Ichthyophis bannanicus; assembly: GCA_033557465.1. NCBI lineage: Eukaryota > Metazoa > Chordata > Amphibia > Gymnophiona > Ichthyophiidae > Ichthyophis > Ichthyophis bannanicus. The sequence continues at coordinate 499,033,900 of CM066032.1, forward strand.
TGCATACACACACATATTCAGAGCTATTACATTTCGTCATTCTTCTTTCTTGTATTCTCCATCTAAATTTTTTATATCCATCAAGCCTAGTATTGTTTCCAACATTGGCCAATCCAAGTCATAAGTACTTGTCAGATTCCTAAAAGATAGAAATGCCAGAATTAGAAGTTGTGTCCCTATGGAGCTAGCATATCGCCTTCCTGAAGTGAGAGGGTTTTTGCAACTGCAAAATGGACAGTTATGTATACAGATCATGGTTTAGCAGGAAGTTTATTTCAAATGCAATTTTCATGACATAGACAATGTTTAGAACAATATCTCCTAGAAGGTTTGGCAGAACGAGTACAATGTCATTACCCTTTGTTGTTATTTTCCAATGTTTTCAGTCCGGGATCAATGGGGCTTATGCGTCCTCTAATACAATCTAAACTATGGTTAAATAACCATGTGGAGAATAATTTTGTAAACTATTTTCATATGTAAATGGGATCTTATAAAATTAGGTCACACCTAAAAATATGTGCGATGCAAACTGGCATGTGTTTGTACAGCAGAGGGGTCATTTTAGAAGCATTATTCATGAGTCGGATGTCTGAAAACGCATTCAGCAGTGCAAATCATGGAATGTCCCATTTTTGGGTATACAGTCATCCTCAGTGCAAGAACGTTCATGTAGCACAGGGGAGTGGTAGAAGTGTAGCCTGGGTGGAGCTACAGTAGAGAGATGCATGTCACAGTGTGATTTCAGATGGATCAAGTACGTCTGACCCTGGTTGGTGAGATGTCTATGCCTATACTTGCTTCTAACCATGAATAAGATGAAAATGGTGCTCGTTTCTTAGATATTTATTTATTTATTTATTTATTTTATTAATTTTATTACTTCTATATACCGCACTCTTTAAAATCAGTGTGGCTTACAGATAACAGTTTTGTGCAGAACAAGAGAACTGTTATGCACTTACATTGAACAGGTAATACAACTTGGATTTCAACTGGGGGAACTATCTACAGCTATCTACAACTATCTACAATATAAACATGAGTTGTCTGTCTAAATAAGAGTTGTCTGTAACTTACAATTGTCTAGCAGGGTGTATGGTGAGTGAAGTTGAGTTACTGGGTTGTGAGTAGTGTAGGAGAAAGAGGTGGTGCTTTAGTGCTTTTCTGAATTGGGCAAGATCCGTGATCGCTCGTATGGTGGTTGGGAGTTCATTCCAGCAGCTGGGAGCATAGAACTTGAAGGCTTGGTTCTTTGTTGCCTGGGTGAATTTTGTTATTTCATTAGGGGTCTGTAGGGTATTGGTGGTGAATGTTCTCCTTGCTCTGTTTGCTGGAGTGGGGTAGAGTAGGTCTGTTAGGGAGGCAGAGGATATTTTGTTGATGGCCTTGAAGGTCATCAGGACTACTTTATAGGTGAGCCGGCAATAGATTGGTAGCCAGTGTAAGTCCTTTAGGATTGGGGTGATGTGATCTCTTCTAGAGGCTCCGTGTAGGAAGCGTGCAGCTGCGTTCATTGCCATCTGTAATGGGTTTAGCGTGTTTTTGGGTAGGCCATGCAGAATCACATTGTTGTAGTCAAAGTGGGGGGTCACCAATGCCTGAAAAACTGCTCTGAAGTCATCTGGTTGCAGCAGGGGTCGGAGATGTTGCAATGTTCGTATTTTGTGGTAAATTTGCTTGATGGTGTTGCTGATGTGCATTTTACATTTGAGCTGCTGGTCTAGCGTGATGCCTAGGTAGCGGATGCTGTGTTTACTTGGGAGTTCAGCGTCTCTTGTCTTTAATATAAAACCCTTCATGGAATAATAACTGGCAGGCTAGTAATATATCTGTGCAATATCTGGGGAAAATGCATAATGCACTTATATTCCACAGTTATTATTTCCTGCCCAAAGAAACCTGAGCATAAATACAGACTCCAGATATATTACTGGCCTGCCACCATATGTCTGAGTATCTGAAGTGGTAGTCTAGGATAGACAAGTCTCAAAGCATAGTTGCCCCCCTCCCCCTTATGAAATATCCCTGCCGGCATGTCCAAGTACCCGGTTCTGAGGCCATGCAATTCCAGGACATCCACATTTCTGAAATGGCCTATAGCCCTGCACATACCCAGTCTTGCTATCTGTGCCAGCCCATAGCCAGAAATGGCTAGTGGGACATTCATCTTCAGGGTGGAGACAGAGCAATTTCAGAAGTCACTTATATGTGTCACTCTTCACTGTTGCCACTCCTGCAGATTGTTGGCCATTGTGCTGTGGACATCCCAGATTTTTCCTAGATGCCCCTTCTAAAATGCCACTTCAGGTTTTCATAGGGGCGGAGATTGGGTGGAGCATGGACAGAATTGCATTTACGTACATGGAGGCACATTCTAATGTGTGCGTCCAGGCCCTGTGCGTCCAATTGAAAATGGGATGCCCAGGTGTATACCCAATTCTGATCCCACAGGGGCTAGACGTGCAGGCTGGGACCCAATTCCGATTGGTCTGCACGTACAGCCACCTGCCCGGCTACTTCAGTGAGGCTCCTGAATGAAGCCATGATCCCCGGCCGCTGACCACAATCTTCTTTCCCCACAGCCCAACCCCTATCATATTTTTATTTACCGTAAGAGCATTATATTTGTTTACAATATGTACATAGTTCCTCCCTCGTTTTTACTCCATGTTTACATTCCCTGTTCAATGTAAAAAACGTGATGTAATTTGCTTACATTCTTGTATGTTCTGTCTCAAATGTAAACCGCACTGATTATAATAGCGCGGTATATAAGAAATATAAATAAATAAATAAATAAATAAATAAAATCACAGCTATTCACGGGATGGAATAGACCCCATAGTTTATAAAATTCTTGCTTCCATGTGTACTTTACAAACTAATATCTAAATCTGCCCTCAAGAAGATGTAATGATCATGCCTTCAATCTAGATTTGAATTTTGCAGGTTGAGTGCTAGCATTCTATAAAGACACATAGGTGCCTTTGTTTCTTTATAAAATAAGCTGAAATTAAGCACTTTCTCCATCTCCAAATCTAGGCTCCTTGTAAAATCACCCCCTTATTCTATCTTCACTTCTCTCAGCAGTATAAGAGGCCATAATGTGCAATAATGCAGAATTCTTCTGAGCTGTCGTATAAGAGTGAATGAAAGTAGATATTAATTGTTCTGATAAAGGATAAGGGATTTTACTGTAGTTTGGTCCCAACAACCTTAACTATACACCTTGTATATATAATATCTATGTGGGCCTTGAAAAAGATACTCATGTTTCACAATAATGAACCACAATAATGTGGCACTCCACCTATGCACTTTGCAAGATTGATTCACCGGAGTTGTTCTGTTCCTGGAGTCATCTGAGCTGAATATATTTACTTCCATCTTCACAATTAAAATCTGAGTCATACACTTAAATTTCTCATTGACTCCAGTCCAGTTATATTTTGAAACATGAAGGGTTTTACAGAGCAATAGACTATTCCCTTGTCAAGCACTGTCTTAATACTGAGAGTAAGTACTTGTTTTGTGCCACATCTGACAAGAGGAGTAATGGTCACAATCTGTTTATGCCTGATGCTGTCACGGTACAGAATGCAAAAGTGTTAGCTTTAGATTAGAAAGGTTTTAATACTTTAGATAAGGAAAAGTACTACCTGCAACTTTTTTCCAGCTCTGCCAAATGCTAGGATAAAACATAATCTGCATTCAATCCACAGTGCTCTAAATTCCAGTTGCAGATGAAAGCAATCTCCAATCTGGTAGCTGTATGTTACCTCTGCAAGAGTGGAAATGGCAACAGCAGCTTCATAATTCTGAATTTATTTCTATATTTATTAGGATTTATTAAGCGCCTTTATGAAGAGATTCACCCAAGGCAGTATACATTGTGGTAGCAGCATAACAATAGCAAAATGACCCTATGTCAGCAGAACAGTGAAAGCTTGGAGATGGGCATAATAGATAGCCAACTGAGGCTGCCTTAGACAAGAAGGGTGACCACCAGTGTACCAGAAATGCGCCAGACATTGCCAAGCATTTTCAAAAAAGGAAATGTATTACTTGGAGAATCCATTGTCAGAGGCATTAACCTGGGGACATAGTTTCAGGGTCAGAAGGTGATCAAGTGCTTCCCGTGATTTTACAACCAACAGAAATACAAACCAAATTGTTAGTGAAGTCAGAGAGGAAAGTAAAGATTCTAAATGGATGTTGTTATCATTCTTGGAAACAAATGATCCAGTTAGAAGCAGTACCTCTGCAGTTCAAAGAAACGTCCAAATTGTGGGAGATAGACTTAAACCCATTGTCAACACTATGGCTGTCTCAGAAGTTTTCCCTGTTCATGAAAAGGGGGAAGACAGGCTGCATTGCACAGTCAGCTTTAATATGTAGCTCCAAACCTTGTGTAAACATGAAGCTTTTAGATGTATAGGCAGCTGGGATAATAGAAGGAACAAGAGGCTATACTGTAATGATGGCAGGGATGGCCCTACTATTGAGCAGTTTGTTTATTGCATATGGCCTCCATTTATAGTCCACACCAACTTACACAGATAAGGCCCCCAATCAGTCTCTTAACATGGCCTCAGATCCCTCTGCATCCCCCTCAGGCCATCCTTGAATGACAGCCTATATCTTTTGGTGGTAGGAAAAAAAGATCCTAGATGAAAAATTCAGACAGTATGTAGACAGGCATTTAAACTAGAGAAAACGGGTGGCGAATGGAAAACAAGTTTAGTATGTCAACACCAGCATAAGCATTTCAGCAGTGGTTCTCAACTCAGTCCTCGGAACACATATAGCCATTCAGGTTTTCAGAAAAATCACAATGAATATTCATGAGATAATCTGCATGTACTGCCTCCATTGTATGCATATCTTTATTATGCATATTCATTGTGATTATCCTGAAAACCTAACTGGCTAGGTGTGTCCCGAGGACTGGGTAGAGAACAGATTCATTACAGTAATGGTGAAAATTAGAAAGAGACATAATCTTAACTCGCGCATCAATAACAAAGGGGAAGAGGATTCAGGAATAAAACTCATGCAAAACAGAAGCGAGCCATCCATTGGAAGGTAATGAGCACAAATCATTCTAGGAAACAAATTCCTGACCTGGAAGCCCTGATGGTGGAAATGGGCTTGGACATTTGTGGCCATTACAGAAACTTAGCTTAATGAGTTTGATGAATGGCATATCACCATATCTGTTTGTAATCTATTTAGGAGGGATAGAGAGAACAAAAAAGGAGGAGGAGTAACTCTCTGTGTCAAAAAAACATATTAAAGCAGCTGAAATGCAGGGGACTTGGGGAAAAGAAAAAGTGCTGTTGATCATTTTGTAAAAGAAAATGGCACTATCATCCAGACTAGTGTAGTCTACAGACCTCCAACTCAAACAGAGGAAATGGAGAGAGAGTTGATCAATGAAATTTAAAAGGTGGCAAACAAGGAGGAAGTGATGATACTAGGTGACTTTAATCTAGCAGATGTGGAGTATCCCATCTGTAAATCTTGAAAGATGTAGAAAGATTGTAGACGCCATACTAGAGGCTTTGTTCAGACAACTGGTAATGGAACCCACCAAGGAAGGGTTGATGCTTGATCTAGTACTTACCTATGGAAAGAGTGGGCCTGATTCTGTGCCTTCCCCTGCTGCATCTAAACTCCCTGCCGGTTGTGCGGGGAAGTTAGATGGGGGCAGGGAAGGGACAGCTCGGAGGCAGAGTCTGGGTGGGTGGTGGGCAGTTGCCGGCCTTGGACGTACAGGACCGATTTTAATGTTGACCCTGTAGATCCAGGGCCGGTGACTTGTGTGGGGAAGTTAACTTCCCTGGATGTGTTTTTTCTTGTGCCTGGGGTGCGGATGGGGCAGGGGAGGCCAGAGGACATTCCCCACAGCTGGCCTTGGCCTTAGGAGGCCAGATTGGGGGTCGGGCTGCGGGGAATATGCTTTTTTTATGGCAACCGTAATCATGGCTCTTCAATGGACGCCATGGTGCTGCAGCTCCATTGAAGAGCCTTGACTGAGTTAGCTGGGAAGGTCCTGTACATGCAGGCCAGACTGAATCCCAGTCCCAGCCTATACATACAGGAGTGATCACGATTCTGATTCGGCAAGGATAGATGTGCCCCGTGGGATCAGAATCGCGATCCCCTCTGTACGTCCAGCTCAGACCAGGCATACAGAGGGGATTGATGTCCGGGACAGAATGAGCCTGAATGTGTCTAATTTTCAGGTGGGTACCCATTTGAGCAAGAGTGATCACCACAAGGTGCAGTTTGACGTGAAAGCTAAGGCACAGTCAAATCACAGCAGGTCCTAGATTCAAAAATACTGACTTCAGGAAAATGGGAAAGTGTCTGAAGGAGGAGTTGGCAGGGTGGGATGAAAGAAGGGAAATGGAAAGGCAGGGGGGCTAAAATGAAAGAGGCTATAATAAGGGCAATAGATCAATATGTGAGAAAAACATATAAAAGCAAAAGGAAAAGGAAACTGATATGATTCTCCTAAGAAATAGCTTCAAAAATAAAGGCAAAAAAGGCAGCATTCCCAGGCTTCAGAAGATCACAAAAAGATGAATACAGAAAAGAATCCGATATAAAGCTGGAAGAGGCAAAAGGATGGGAAAAGCACACACACAAGAAAAAATAGGAACAGATTTGAAACAAGATGACATTATTCACATTTATAGGGGAGAGGAGGAAGGTGTCGGGTTTGTGACGCTTTTACATTTTCTTTTGCTGTTGCAATATATGCCTGACTATAGATTTTCCCAGCATATTATTCTTATAATTCAGCAAGAGGATTTTCAGACCACTGATGTATGGGCAAACCAAAATACTATTGAATTGGGTACCCTTCCCCTTTGAGTCGTATTTTGCTGACTCTGTGCCATACTGAGGTTTTTTTCCTCTCAGCACATGTTCTATAGATGGATTTATAGATCTCTAGCTGTGCCTAAGTAAGGAGTTTTTGTTGTATATATATTCGTAAAGTAGGTCATTAAAAAAATGATATATCTTTGTGAATCATGTAGAAGTTAATAATAACCAATGTATAAAGCAGTAAATGCAAATGAATTGTAAATTGCATGAAGAGATAAAACCATCAATTGAAGACATAAGTGAAGACAAAAAATGTATGAGGAAGGGGGGAGGAGGGGGCAAGGGAGGGGAAAGGGGGAGGGAGAAGGGGGAGGGAGGGGAGGATGGAAGGGGAAAGGGGAGGATGAGAGGAAGTGGGGAAAGAAAAAAGGGGGGAGAGGGGGAAGAGGGAAGGAAGGGGGAAGAGAGAGAGGAAGGGGAAAGGGAGGGAGAAAGGAAGGGGAGGAAAGAAGGATAGGAAGGGAGGGAAGGGGAAAGGGGGGGAGGGGGAGGGAAGAAAGTGAAGGAGAGGGAGAAAGGAGAGGGAGGGAAGGGAGAGGGAAAGGGGAGGGTAATGGACCTATGTGAAGCCGAAGTCTGTCTTACCAAAAAAATGGAATAATCACTATCCATGTGAGACTATGGGGATTCAAGGTGTTCAGTTGGAAAATATATCTCTGATTCAACTGCAGCAGTACTCTATCCATGTCTCCTCCTCTCCAGTTAAGCTTAACAATTTTGAGAATGAAGAACTTCAAATCGTTGACTCGATGGGCCTTCTCAGTCCAATGGGTGACCAAGGTCTTATCTGGAATGGATCTCTTGAGACAACTTTTATGTTCAATTATGCGGGTACATACTGCCCTTCTAGTCTTACCTATGTATATCAAATTGCAAGGACATACAATAACATAAATAGCATTTTTTCGTTGCACAATTACAGTAATCTGATGAGAAAAACTTCTTATTGGAAACCAGTCTCCATCTTTCAGATAATGTGGAGAGGACCAAATAATTAGCCAAATTCTGATTCTTCTTGTGAGCGATGATCACTTGGCACAGGAATATGCTCATTGGATGCTTGTATGTGAATACCCTCTGGCCAGAAACCTATAGTATTCCTCATATCATAAGCATGTTTTTCAAAATCTGATGGCTGGGAAACAAATGTGTCTGGCCCATCAAAACTAGCTCACTGGAAGATTATCTTTAAGTGAATGATTATGATAACCTGTACGATGTAGTAGCTGCTTTTTATCTATGGGTTTGCGGTATAGATCCATCAAAAAAAATCCTGTCCTTTCTTAATTACGATATCTAAATAAGACACCACGGTTTTACTCATTATAAATTCAAAATGTAAATTTGGGTCAAGAACATTAATCCAATCAAAAATCTCTCCAAATCTTCATGTTTACCATCCCAGATAATGAAAACATTGTCTATATACCGACATCACATCTTAACATCATTACTAAAAGGGTGTTGTTTTAAAAATCTTTGTTCAAAATCAGCCACATACAAATTAGCAATATCCAGGGTCATTGAATACCCCATTATTACCCCTTTTATCTGCTTGTACTATATCTCTCTAAAACAGAAGTAATTTTCTGTGAGGGCCAAAGTGGCCAATTGCATAAAAAAAAGAATGGGGAATCTGCAAGGATATGGTCTTTCTATAAGGGTATCTTCAAGTATATGAAGTGCTTCTGTCTGGGGCATGTTGGTGAACAGAGAGGTTGTATCAAGTGTCACTAACTCCAAATCATTATGGTACCCCTGGAACTCCACCAAAATATTAATGATATGGGAGGAGTCACGTATATATGAGGACATGGCTGAAACAAAGGAGTTGAGTAAGACATCGAGAATCTGAGAAATGTGTACGAATAACAAGCTGATAGCAGAAATCACCGGACGACCGGATGGATTTGGTAGAGATTTATGAAGCTTAGGTAATGTACACCGTAGGGATGATAGGATGGGAAACAATAAGAAAATCCCACTCTTTTTTTGTTAAATACCTGATCGCATAACCAGTCTGTACAAGTGAGTCAATATTCCTCTTTAAGGGAACTCTTGGGTCCCAGTCAAGACTTTTATAGAAATTCCTATCCAGTAAGAGGCCAATTCTATTCTGGCTGTCCAGCTCATGTGCATCCCCTCAGAATCAGAGAATACAGCGGTAGCACCCAATTCTGATCCTGTGGGGGCTAGACATGCCCACAGGATCAGAATCGGGTCTACTGGGCTAATGGGCAGATCCCTGGCTAATGGGCTAATGGGCAGATCCCTGGCTAATGGAGCTGCAGTGCGTTTGGTTGCCATGACACTGTGGCTCTATTACAGAGCTGCAATTCCCAGCCGCGGACCCAAATTGTTCTATCCGCGCAGCCCAACCCCCAATCCTGCCTCTCATGACAAGGGTTGGACTGTAGGATACCCCCTGCATGCCCTTACCATTCTCACCTGGCCCAGCGCTGCGGTCCCCCGTCTACGTGGCCAAAACCAGACGTACAGGGTTGACCTCAGAATTGGCCCTGTATGTCTGGGGTCATGGCCCACCAATGCCACACCCTCATTCTGTCTCCAAACTGCTCTTTCCCACCCCCATCTAAGGCTCCTCATACAACAGTGCTGTTCGTATGGGCAGCCTTTGCACTGGGTGCAGCAGGGAGACGATTAGTGGGGATGTAGTTTGGCAGGACGTACTTTTCCGCTATTCATGGCACAGAGTGACCCCCTATTATTCTTGTTGATGTAATCCTCCCTGTTCATGATAACAACAGCATCTCCTTTATCCACAAGTTTGATAACAATTCTCTGGTTAGTTTGTAGAAACAGGACGGCGGCCTTTTCAGATTTATTCAGATTGTGAAATGGGGGTCGAGGGGTATCCTCCAACAGTTCAACCCTTTTCAATGCTACTTTTTGTCTTCACTTATGTCTCCAATTGATGGTTTTATCTCTTCATGCAATTTATAAATCATTTGCATTTACTGGCTGTTTGCCCTTATGCTTTGCACCATGGTTATCATTAAGTTCTACATGATCCATAGAGATATAGGGGCATGTTTACTAAAACCCCGCTAATGTGCGGGCAGCGGTAGTGTGCGGATGCCATATAAGGAGTGGGCGTTCCATCCTTAAAAAGAAAATCCGGAATTTACATATGCGCTAAGGTGCGCGGCGCCCATGTGCACCCCGCACATTAGCGCATGAGATAGCTGGGCGGGAGGCATAAGCAGTGCGCTGATGTGTACACAGAAGCACAGAGCCACAGCACAATGGTCAAGGCACCTACCAATGGTGCAGGAATAAGGGGTTCAATCCCCCACAGTGCCCAAAGAACAAGGCTGTCTGAGGCATTAATTTGTGAGGCATTTAAATAATGTGCTGCATAAGGCGGCACACTAATGTTTTCGGAGGCATTTTAATCCTGGGCGGCATAAGGAGGCGCGCTAATGTGCAAGTACAGGAACAGAACCACAGCACAATGGTTAAGACACTGACCAATGATACAGGGATCAGGAGTTCAATCCCCCACAGTGCTCAATGTAGATGGCTGGCTGAGGCATTACTTTAGGAGCTAGTCTAATATTGTGCGGCTTAAAGCTGTGCGCTGATGGGCTATTGATTTAGGAGGCTTTTTAATATTGGGCGGCATAAGGCAGCGCGCTAATGTGCAAACATAGAAACAGAACCACAGCACAATGGGTAAGACACTAACCAATAGTGCAGGGATCAAGGGTTCAATCCCCACAGTGCCCAATGAACAAGGCTGGCTGAGGCATTACATATTATGGGGAAGATTACTTTTGGAGTCATGTTATGTTTATTTTAATTATCACTACTAGCAAACGCACTCTCAAAGCGTGTTAACATAAGGCGCCCCATAAGGCACATTTTAAAGTGCACTGTCCGCCAAGGCACCCTAGAATGTTGCTTATAGGGCACTTTAGAGGGTGCCGTATGAGGTACCGCAAGGTCAGAGTACTGTTTTTATGGCAGCACTGTGCAGTTTAAGGAATGAAAAGCATAGGTAGGTGTGCTGACAGGCAAGGAGGAACAGCAGTGGAGCACAATGGTTAAGGCACTGACTGCTGATACAGGGGTCATGAGTTTGCTCCCCAGGGTGCCTAATACATAAGGCTGGCTGTGGCATCAGCTTTGCAATGTACATATTTTTTCCTGCAGCAATTTATTTTTATTTTAGTAATTGCTGCCAGCAAACACGCCCTCACGTGCCGTAAGTGAAGGTGCCGTATAAGGCACCCTATAAGGCACTCCATAGGGCACATTATAAAGTGCACTGTTCGCCACAGCACCCTAAAATGTCCCCTATAGGGCACCCTATAAGTTGCGTCACAGGATAATGTATAGTGCACCTTATATGGACGGGAACCATAAGGTGCCCTATAGGGCGCCCTATAAAGCACCCTCAGAGGCACCTTATGGGTACAGTACGCTGAGGGTGTTTTTGCTGGCATCAAAATATGTACATTAAAAAAAATAATGCATTGGACAACCTGATCAAATAACCCCACTGTAGGTTTGATCCAATGATCTCTGGCTTCACAGGCAGTGAAATAACCATTGGGCTACAGCTCTAGAGCTGCTAGCAAGTGCCTGGCTGGCTGCAGAGAGCCTGCACGTCACCACACAGACAGTCTGCTGTGGTCACCAGGATAGGGTTAGCCCACCCATACCCATGATGCACTGCACATGCAAATCAGCTGTCCACAGATAAACACAAGATGGGCAATGCACCCCCACAGCACCTCGGCCTGGTAGGGGGAAGTGACCATTTGCACCTCCACAGCACCTCGGCCTGGTAGGGGGTACTGACCGTGTGTTTTACTGGCACAGAGTAGCTACACACCGTCACATTGTGCGGGTACTGTGCTCACCCTGAGGGTGCGATGAGGCGCCCAGGACCAGGTCCACAACACCTTCCATAGCTGAAAGAGGCCATGCTGGAGGTCCAACGTAGTGTTAATGTGTGAGATAGGTAGTTTTTGCACAAGCGCCTTGGATATCTCTGTCTGCTTCAGTCAGGTAGTAGCCCCCATGGACCCCCAGGTGGGCCATGCACCATCACCCCCCCTCCCCCAGGGCTGAGGGTGGCAAACAGGGCCCCCCCCCCAATCAATAGATCCACATTCTACCTCCCTGCAAAGGTGGTAGTAGAGGGGAACATCCACCCCAGTCCTGCTGAGAAACAGACACCCCCCCACAGGGCAGTCAATGCAGCGCTATACACATCCATGACACAATAGCAGACAGACATTAGGCCTGGATATGGTAAGCTGTACCCCACCACCATCTGATATTCTCCTGCAGCAAGCTGTCAGCAGCTGCACCCTGCAAGCCACTCCATCAAGACACATACCAGCTGAAAACAGTCTGCTTCTTAGTCCATAGTGCATGTGCCCAGTGGAGATGCATGCACCCACAACTGGGATATCAGCATACACAGCAAGCAGATAAGTCAGTTACTGGGCCCCAAAAGGAAACCCATATCTATCACATGAGAGAGGTACTATATAGCACTATGGGGGTGCCTAGCCATGCTGTAGTCACTGCACAGTCAGGGTGAGATTGATCTATCAGCAGGACATACTGAGGTCACCCTGTCTGTGTAGGTGGTGGCCGGGCACTAAAATGTCCCAGTCAGTGCCCTATGCCCTGTGCAGATGCACCCTGGCCAGGCCACCCTGTCCGGCCTATACCCATGGTACCTTGCTCCTCAATATGCACATTGGCAGCCCAAAGCTGGCAACATTGCTGGAAGTGTGGGCTGTGGAAGGTGTTTGCAGCCACCACACACTGGATAGACAGACAGTCACCCCCACACCTATGCCAGCATTGTGCTACTATAGAGGTGTTCAGCAGCCATACCCACCACACCAGTCCTGGGCACAGTACAGGCATGGATATGGTACGCAATACTGTTGGGGGTCACTCCCCAGGGTGGTAACCACTATCAGAGACCAGACCAGCAGCACAAACTGCAGACATCAGAATGATTGTTATGGTGGAGCTCAATGAGCAAAATGTGCTTAACGTAGGAATTGATATCTGCCAGTTATCATAGGAAACGTTTGATAGCTGTGTACCATATACCCAGGTGTAGGGTGGCATTGCTAAGGTATGCAACTGCTAGTATTGGGAGATACAGGCAGGGCCCAATGCCCTGCCTCTCCAGGAGGCATTGGCCAATGAGGCCTGTGTGTGTGTGTGTGGGTGTGGGTGTGTCTGGGCCTGTTGGCTGCTGCTTTACGGCAGAGTTTCCCAACTCCAGTCCTGGTGTTCCAAGCACTGTTCGGGTTTTCATGCTATCCCTCATAAATATGCATGAGCTATATCTGCATACCATGGGGGTGGAGCATAGGTATGCAGCACAGGCATCTTTATTAGAGGCAGCATGGAACCTGAATGGTGTGGGGCCCTCCAGGACTGCATTTGGGAGACTCTGCTCTAGGTAATGCGCCTGTTTATGGTGTCTGTGTTTGGTGTGGTAAAATATAGGCGTATGAACCATGCGTATGTTCTCAGCAATAAAGGTTTGTCCTTACTATCACGGTTTAGTTGTGGGAAAAATATGTGGACAGGATTGGCAGTAGCCCCAGCTGGCCTTTGAACCTGTGACTTTCTGTTCTTGCACACACTGTGTGCACTGCACCACTGTGTTGCCACAGATATGCTGCATTCCCTGGGGAGTCCATGACTGTATGTCCAACAGAGCCTGTCTGTTGCGGTGGACGGTGCCAGCCTGCACAGGCCTAGGCCACTGTCTGCTGTGGCTTGCAGCCACTGCCCCCTCCACCACCTGTACCCTTCCGCCAACATGCAGACATGTCCTTATCTGGGAAAAAGCATATGACCTGATTGAGGTGTGGCACTCCAGGACTGAATCTGGGGGACTCGGCTGTAGGTAATGCCCATTGTTATGGTTTGTGTGCGGTGTAGGGTGAAATATGGGTGTTTGAACCATGCTTATGTTCTCTGCAATAAAGGAGTGTCTTTACAATCACTGTTTAGTGGTGGGTAAAACTATGGGGATTGGGGTGGCAGGAGCCCCAGCTGGGATTTGAACCTGTGACCCTCTGGTCTTACAGGCACTGGCTGTGACTGTTGCACCACACTGTGGCCACAGAGACTGTGCAGTTCCTGGAGATAGGAAACCTGGCCTGACGAGTCAGAAACCCTGCTCTGCACAATTTTACTGTGGGCTCATTTACCTTGTATGGAGACAAAAGTGCAAATAAACCTCAAAAAAGACCTCGAAAAAAGGGGCAAACACCCATAACCAAGCTGGGCAACAGTGATATCACTGGGCAACATTAAAAAAACATTTCTTTTTTTTGTAGCTTTCCTGGGAGTGTTTTTTATTGTTGCCCATTGCTATCACTGTTGCCCAGCTGAATTATAATTTTTACAATTTTTATTGTGGTCATTTTCACTTTTTATTTGCTATTTTGGTCTGTGCACATGTATCACACTGCTCACGTTTTGTGGGTTTCCCTGGTTTTGCTGTACATTGCTGACGGTAATGGTTTCTCTTCTCTTTAAATCGGCTCTAACGCGAGGTTTTCACTCGCGGTATTTTTTTTGTTGATTTTGAGCCCCGCTCCTGTGTGGGGAGTCTCTCCCCTCCCACTCTCCACCCATTGACCCCGTCCCTCCGCCTCTCCGGAGCCTTCCTCCACCCTCGGAATGCCTTTCCACGCCCCTAGCGCACTTCAGCGCGCCGCGCACTTGTGCGGGCTCATTAGTGTGACGCGCACGTGTGCGGGGCACAAAAACACACTATTAGCGTGCACTAAGGTACCTTAGCGCACGCCCAAGTGCGCCCTGCACAATTGCGCGGTTTAGTAAACATACCCCATAGCATTTTTTCCATGGTCTACTTTACAAAGAAACATCGGAAGAAAATGGTATGTTAACTCATTTGTTTTTATTGGCTGCTTGCCATTATGCTCTGTATACTGTTTATTATTAATATTTACATGATCCACAGAGGTACAGTACTTTTTCCATGGCCTACTTTATAAATAAACATCTGGAAGAAAAGGTAATTCAAATCAATCTCTGATGAGTTTTTTGTTTAAGTTAATTAATTTTGTTTCTTCATTTCTATGGATCACACAATGCACGCTACAGCACAGTTTTACAATTTAAGATAATAGTATGTGTTGTATATAGCATCTTCGGTACCATGGCAACCAGATGTATGGTATCAAAATTTGCTTCTAATACACCGACTCGGCATTCTGCATTTCCCTGTCATTTGAGTTGCATGTCAGCAAATCACAATCTACAGATTGGATTAGTAGTAAGATTTGTCTTATCAAATTTACAGTTTTATTTGGCTTATTCTGGCAGTTCTAATAATGGTTTATATCGAAACTATGGGGTATGTTTACTAAACCGCGTTAGTGCAGTTCGCGTTAGGAGCCGCGGTAATAATCAAAACCCCCAAATAAGGAGATGGGCGGGACATCGTAACACCTAACGCGCGTTCCAAAAACTAACGAGCGTTACGGGGCGCCGGGGCGCGTCACCGCGCCTTAAGCATAAGAAGCCACCCAGACATACATGACCAATACAGAGCTGTAGCACAATGGTTACTGCAGTGACTGCTGATACAGGCATAATGGATTCGAGTCCCCAGGGTGCCAGATGCATAAGGCTGGCTGACGCAGTATCCTGCACATTATATAGTGAGTGAGGGGGCATGAATATGTTTTGTTTGTTTTGTAGGGTTGCCAGCAAACACCCCCACACAATGGCGTACCCCAAGGTGCCGCAGAAGGCACCCCATAACGCACACCATAGGCTACATTATAAAGTGGAGTGTCCGCTGAGGCACATCAAAATGTCCCCCATAGAGCATCCTATAAGGCAGGGGTCTCAAACTCAAATTGCTTTGAGGGCCAAATGAGGACTTGTAGAGTAACCCGGGGGCCGCACAAGACGCAGGCCTCATTTGCATAAGGACATCATTTGCATAAGGGCATCATTTGCATAAATATTTGCATAATGTTACCATACACTAACTTTTAGTAAACATGCCTCTTAATGAGTGTATGGATAAAGAAAGACTAAAAGATTTCTACATTACTATAAACCAGTGCCAACCGCCAGGCACATTAGGAACTACTAGAAACACTGCTCATTTAGAACCCATAGCAAACCTGCCGTGCCCTAACAGCACTACCAGGACTCACAAAGCACCATACCCTAACTATCAAAAGGCAACACTGCAAATATTAAATCAACACATTTCAGAGAATAACAATACATGACCTACTCGGGAAAGAGAACAAGTGGCAATGTCAAATAGGAATTACATAAACAGAATACCTCAGCTCAGTTACACATGCAGAACATACACCATCACCAAACAAGGAATCACAATTTAGAAACAGGAAGACAATTAAACTGGGAACCCCAAAAGCCAAACTTAGAATGTACAACACTGTAGAAATAAAACTATACATTGATTTCCTCTTGTATTAAATAAAGTGCAGACGTTAAAGATGCACATTTCCAAGAGCTGACATATTTCAGTTAATAAATTCAAAATAAAGAGATATTTTTCTACCTTTTGTGCATTTTTTTTTCAGTTGCAATTGTTCCATTCACTTTCTTCTGGTTTCTTTGTGTCTTCTGCTAACTCTCCATCGTCTGCTGTCCATTTGTCCTTTCTTCTTTCCTAGTTTTTTTCCATTCTCTCTACATCTGCTTTAACATACTAATCATTCTCCTTTTGCTCTTTCCTCATTCCTATTTCATCCACTCAAATTTTACCCCTCCATCCTCAATCCCCACTTACTCTCCCAATACCCGGCCAATTGTAGATTTTTCTTCCCTCCCACACAAAATATTTCCCCTCTCCATTTCACTCTCCCAGCCCCATCCCATTCTAAGCGTCCCCCAATATCAACTCCCTTCTAGCTCCTGCCCCACCCAGCATCCGCCGCTCCCTTCTAGTCCCCACATCATCACCCATTTCCAGTCCTAGCTCCCTCCCCTCACAGCCCATTTCCTTTCCAAGCCCCCCTCCCCATCAGCCCATTTCCATTCCAAGCCCCCTTCCACTCAGCCCATTACCATTCCAAGACCCTGTCCCCATCAGCTATTTGCAGTTCAAGCTCCCCCTTCTACTCGGCCCAGTTCCAGTCATAGCACCCCCCCAGTCCATTACCAGTTCTGGCCCCCCCCCCCTAGCCCATTATCGGTCCTAAGCCCCCCAACAGCCCACTTCCAGGCCTAACCCTTCCATCGCCCTATCTTCATTCTTAGCCCCCCCATAACCCCATTTCAGTCTTAGCCCCCTAATCAGACCACCTCCAGTCCTAACCCCCATCTGTCCATTACCAGTCCTAACCCCCATCACCCCATTTTCAGTACTACCCCCCCCAGCCACACATCAAGTCCTGCTCCCCCCCAGCCACACATCAAGTCCTGCTCCCCCCCGTCCTGCTCCCCCCCCCGTCCTTCTCCCCCCCCCGTCCTGCTACCCCCCCGTCCTGCTCCCCCCCAGTCCTGCTCTCCCCCCCCAGTCCTGCTCTCCCCCCCATCAAGTCCTGCTCCCCCCCATCAAGTCCTGCTCCCCCCCCGTCCTGCTCCCCCCCCAGGTCCTTCTCGCCCCCCCCAACAAGTCCTGCTCCCCCCCCATCAAGTCCTGCTCCCCCCCCAGTCCTGCTCCCCCCCAGTCCTGCTCTCCCCCCCCATCAAGTCCTGCTCCCCCCCAGTCCTGCTCTCCCCCCCAGTCCTGCTCTCCCCCCCCCCATCAAGTCCTGCTCCCCCCATCAAGTCCTGCTCCCCCCCCCGTCCTGCTCCCCCCCCAGGTCCTGCTCTCCCCCCATCAAGTCCTGCTCCCCCCATCAAGTCCTGCTCCCCCCCCAGTCCTGCTCTCCCCCACATCAAGTCCTGCTCCCCCCCCCAGTCCTGCTCCCCCCATCAAGTCCTGCTCTCCCCCCCCATCAAGTCCTGCTCTCCCCCCCCATCAAGTCCTGCTCCCCCCCCCGTCCTGCTCCCCCCCCAGGTCCTGCTCTCCCCCCATCAAGTTCTGCTCTCCCCCCCATCAAGTCCTGCTCCCTCCCTCCCTCCCCCCCCCCGGGAAAATTAAACTTTTAAAAAAACCCAGCTTCTGCTGCTGCTGCCGCCGCTGCCGTGGCCGGCAATAGCAGCAATATCGCAAGTCCCGCGGGCTCCGCTCCCCCCCCCTTCCTGCCGTGCTTCCTTCCTGCGTGCCAGTTCTCCGCTTCGGCTTCGGCTTTAAGAGCCGCGAAGGGAGAGCATCTCCCTCGGGACTCTGTTCAGCCCGCTGGGGCAGATGGGAAATTTCCCATCTGCCCCAGCGGGCTGAACAGAGTCGCGAGGGAGACGCTCTCCCTTCGCGGCTCTGAAAGGCGAAGCCGAAGCGGAAGCGGAGAACTGGCAGGCAAGCAGGAAGGAAGGAAGGAAGGGGGGGGGAGCGGAGCCCGCGGGACTTGCGATATTGCTGCTATTGCCGGCCACGGCAGCGGCGGCAGCAGAAGCCGGGGTGTTTTTTTTTTCCCCCCTATGCATCGCGGGCCGCACAAAGGTCTCTCGGCCCGCGGGCCGCGTGTTTGAGACCCCTGCTATAAGGGAACATAAAGGGAGCCAGATAAGGTGACACATGGTGCGCCCTATGAGGCTCAGTAATGTTATATTACGCTGAGGGGCTGTTGCTGGTAGTAGTCATGTGTATTTAAAATATATAATGCAGCAGACAGCCCTATAAAAGGAGTCCACTGTGGGTCTGAACCCATGACTACTGGCCCCACAGGCAATGAAGGAACCACTGGCCTGCAGCCCCATAGCTGCTAACAACCCCCTGGCTGGCTACTGAAGGGCAGCAGGACACCACCCTAACTGCCTGCTGTGTTGGCTAGGATCTGTACCAATGCAGGCATATCCATGGTGCACTGCACATGCAGACCAGCAGTCCAGAGATGAACACAAGAAGGGGTACGTACCCACATAGCCCCCTGGTATGGTAAGGTGAAATGACTGTGTGCGTCACTGTCACATAGTAGCAACAGACAGTATCCCAACAGGGTGCCCCATAAGAAGCTAGAAAAGGTGTCCTTTAAGGAAGACTGATCCGTACCACAATGGGTAAGACACTGTCAGGTGGTGCAAGGTCTGTGAGTTCAATTCTCCCTGTGTGCCCAAGGACCAAAGCTGCCTGCAACAGTACCTTCCACAAACAGTAGTCACTCATATGTAGAACCAGTCACCACTCTGTTTAAACCATAGATAACCCCATATTTTTTTCGGACACAAAGAACCTGAGAGGTGGGAAAAAATGCCCACCTCCCCTCGTTGGGAGTTGCCGTTTAATCAAGAGAGCCTCAGCCCCCAAAGGTAGAAAACAGTGTGAATCTGCAGCCAGAACCGGGTGTGTGAAACGTACAAAGTCAAATATATACACAAATCATCTAATAAAGGAAAGACAACGTCAAACTGTGCTTGAAACAATGCAGGGGACAACCCAATTGTCCTGCCATTGTAATCCAGCAGCAAACACCACCAGGACATGCTTTGTTTGGCACAACTATGGGCCCTGTACTAAGTGAATGTGTCCCTGCCAGGTGGGTGTATCTGTGGATGAGTGTGCGTCATGACCCCCACACTAGATCAGTAATGTCATAGGTAGTCTGTTTTGTACATCCAACAAGTTCTGCTGGCAAACACCCACTCACAGGGATATAACCCGAAGGTGTCATATAGGGCACCCTAAAAGCCACACCAGAGGGCAAAGGCTAATGTGCACTGTCTGCCAGAGCACCCTATAGGGCATGTCACAAAGCACCCCATAGGGCATGTTATAGGGTCCCTGATGAGTCACTGTGAGGAGTCTGCAGTGTGAGGGTTTTGCTGCTGTCAGCACCAATGTCAAGCAAGATAACAAAATGCCCCCAAGGTGCGCCAAATGATCCACTGTGTGTTGAAACCCATGACCTAGGGGCCCCCCCAAGCATGGAAGTAACTATTTGCCCATATTGCTAGTGCAAATAACACAGTCCCAATAATGAGGTGGCCAGCTACTGGAGCAGAACTGTCAAATGACCCAAACACCCACACCAGAACCACAGAAGTTGCACTATGTACATACAAGGGATGCCTGACAAGGAAACAAAGCAAGGTCTCAGCAAACAAGGGCATATGGCAAACACAATCAAGACCAAGGCCATGATCATTACCAAATATATAAGGCCCAATAACATCACAGACCCCTTGCCAAAACTGAATGTCACTGGCAAAAGCAAAAGCAAAAACAAACATACTATGGTTAGTGTGCGCAAGAAAATTCAGATGTCCGTAACACCTGAACCACAACCCCCTGACTGTGCACCGAGGGGCGCCATGTCTTCACCCAAGGTGCCTGCTGGGGTGCTAAGGATATGGGTGTATGCAACAGTACCCATGGTGCACTGCACATGCACAGCAGCAGTCCCGAGAAGACCATAGGAGGGGGTAGGCACCCCCACAGCGCCGGGCCCGGAAGGGAGAAATGAATATGTGCGCCACTGCCATAGAGCAGCAAAAGACAGTAGCCCAACAGTGTGGCCAAGAAGAAGCCTGAAAAGGTGTACCAGTACGGTGTCAAGACAGGTGTCCAAAGCTAACTGCAATATGAGGTACATAGGGATAGGAGAGTGCTGATGGAACCGTGGCCCATAGAACAATATGGCACGGTGCTCCAAAAATGGTATGTTTGCCAAGGTCAGTGTGCCCTAGGGGCTGCAAGGTGTTCCTGGAGGGCCTGCAGGACCTGTGTGGAGCAGAGACAGATGTAGTACAAACACCACCTAGAACCCACAGTAAAGACAATGAACAGGCGACAGATCCTCCATCTGTCGCCTGTTCATTGTCTTTACTGTGGGTTCTGTGGGACCCTCAACCCTGACAGCATCACACGTGTCTGGCAGCAGCGCAGACAAACATGGCGGTAGCAACAGCATCACAGCAAAGGGTGTTGGCACCCTGGAGTACCGGAAAAACAGTGTGTGGCAGGTGAGGAGAATATGTGTCCCCCAGTGGAGGGTGAGGTGGCCAGAGGAGTGAGTCTAAAATGCAGAACAGGCACGGGACCACCAAGCAAAAAGAGATGCTATGCAGACAAGGGTAGCAGGGTAGGATACGGGGCAACAGTCCACAGCAACATACAGGACATCTCACACCACAATGATGCAAATAGATGGACCAAAGGATGGACAGCAAATGTGATTAGGATAATATGAGCGGCCAGGATGTAGAAGCCAAGAAATGAGTGTTACAGCGACCACAGGTACCAGTGCAGGAAAGGCAGAAAAACAGAGGATCAGAGAGAGTGCAAAGCTATGACCACTAGGATGGAAAGCACTGCAGAAAAAAAATGACCACAACAACACCCTGAGCCACACAGAAATGGATGCAGACAGGATCACAGCATGTCAACATCCAAAACCACAGCTGCATGTCAGGAGATGGAACCACAGAGCGTAGCCAAGATGCAGTACACATGTGGAGGAGGGGTCCACAGCCAACAACACAGTCCACAGGTGGGATGGAAGACACATATGAACAGGTCCACACACACACACACACACCAGGAAATATAATGCAGTGTAAACAACATGCAACTGATCAGGGGAGTGACACATGAGGGGTGGAAGGGGATAGGCCAATGGAGGGCCATGTGGATGGGCTGTGGAAAGGGCAATGGACTGAAAGAGGAGCATGTTAATAACCAACAAGATCAGGGATGAGGCCCAGGCCAACCAACATCAGCAGCACCAATGCACAGGTAGCCCAGCACATGCACCACTCCAGGAGGAGAACTACAATTAGTCCAGACAATGTGGCACAGGGGCAGCAAACATGCCACATGGACATGAACAGCTCAACCATGGATGGGTGGGCGGAGATGTGATGGGGCTGCACACATGATATGGCCAAGTAAGCAGCAAACAAGGAAGGAAAAGACAATTTCCAGGTGTTACCCAAAACGTCAAGCACACGAGTGGCAATGAAATGGGGTGACCAAACCCCCAAATATCCAAAACAACGAAGGTGCAAACATCTGTCCCCAACAGTCAATCACCAGACCCAAGCAGAAAGCATATTCTGCATTCCGGTGCACCATATGACGTGAAGAATGACATGGGGCCTGTGTGGCAGCCAACGTCGCAAGGACACACCCAACCCAGGTTGCGACGCCACCCACCTGTTTCTGCCCGTGGAGCCTACACACCCTGACCACCCCCCGCTGGTGCCACCCAAAATCAAAAGCCCTAACTCAGCAGACATTGCAAACAGACAGTAATATGTGAGGTGGAGGGTCTCACCATGACATGTCCGCACAGTGTATGCACTCACTGTATGCACAGCAGACACCATCCCCAGCAAACAAAAGACTCTGGTGAAAGCATGCAGAGTGACAAGGCCACATGCCATGCCAACAGTGACGGTTCAAAAATCACCAACCCATGTACAGCTCATCACCCCCCTACTGCAAAAAAACGAAACACCCAAAACAGGTCATGGCAGCAACGGCAGGCAAGTCACCGCAGGAACAGTAACAATAGGCCAGCAATGAGTCAGAGAAAAAGGCCTGTGTCCAAAGTGCAGAGGACTATCTCCCTGTGTCACCAACATCCAGGAACATGCTCACATGGGTGCTGTGGCCAAGCACATATGGATGACGGGATCACCAGATGCAGTGGAGCACATGTGTCAACATTGTTGTCAGTGTCCTGTGTGAAAAGATGCAGATATCAGGTAATGGAATGGCACACCCACCACGACCCCTGGAGGACAGAAAGGAGACACACACATAAAAACAGCAACACACAGAATGCATAGATAGCACCAACATGACATGGCCACAACACTGAGTACAGTGCACATGGACCACTGCAGGAGATGTCCCTGAAGACCAGGACACCATCCCAATATGTTCATGTAAATGCACATGACACGCATACACCCCAGGGGTCCAGAGCATGTGCAGCAGTGGTGGCACACAGAGATAACAACGAAGGACATCCTGATAGCAATAGGCCAAATGCAGCATCAGCATGTGGTGTATTTCCCAGAGGATGGAAGGTGAGGCCCACCTGAAAGGTACACCAGTGGCCTGACTGGGAATGTCCGTGTCAGGCAAGAGCACAAAGAGCCCCAATAGCGGATGCAGACACCAATGGACGGCGGACATCACCATGTCTGCATGGGTAGCTGTGAGTGGAACATGTCCACGGTGCATTGTGTTTTGCGGGAAACACAATGTTGATGTACTTTGGATCACCAGCAAAACTGTGACACATCTGAGAAAAATATATGGACACATGTGCACAATGTACATTAGCCCACAAGCAGAAGGTAACAGAGGGATGAGGGAACATAATTGGAGAGGTGGCCAAACACATCCCTACAACACAGATAGGCAGGGTAGCGCATCCTGAACGGTCATGTTAGACAGGTCAATCAGAAACAGTAACATACACTGTGTGATAAGGTATGCATGCAGAAGGTTCAGATGGCAGGACCCCCAACACTGAATGACAAATGGAGACACACAGCCACAGTACATGCATGAGTGGCACAAATCTGTCAAATGACTCAATGGCAGTGGCTGTTCAACATACCCTCCAACAATATAATGTCCTGTGCCCGAGTACACACACAGCCTCACAATATGTGTCTAAGATTACACCATGAAGACTCCCAAGATGTGAACAGGTAATGGCCACATGTGTGACAGATGGAAGCTAAGGGTGATGGAGCAGTGGTCCAAAGACATGTGCATCACCATAGGAGCAGTGGAGAGAAAACAACATATATGTGTCTAGCCGTGACGACAGCAATGCAATCCTCACTATCTGCCAATTCACCCGAGTCAACAGGAATGGTGCATATATGAACACACACTCCCCACATGTAGCACAGCTTCAGGCAGCATAGTAAGGCAATCCGGGTGGGCCTGGAACACAGAAGCTCATCCTGTGGAGCTAGGAACAGGACAGAGATATGGAGACATGAGATGGCAGTGCTGCACAATCCTCACACCACCTAACACATGGCTAACCCAGAGACACGTCCCCAGCACACCCATAACTTACAGGAAAAGATCTCCTCAATCAGATGTTGCCTGGCTGCCATCCCCGCACGTGTGTCACCATGGCCAGGTGCAGGAGGGCACACAGGATCCACCCCGAGATCCTCATTAATATCGACTGGAACATTGTGCCTGAGAGCAATGTTGTGGAGGATGCAACAGGCTATGATGATCCTTGCCACAGTCAGCGGTCCATACTGTAAGGCCCCGCCAGTCCTATCCAGACACCTGAAGCGACTTTTGAGAACGCCAAAGGTGCACTCAATCACTGAGCGACTGGAGGCATGGGCCTCATTGTACCATATCTCTGCTCCTGGCCGAGGGAGACGCACAGGGGTAAGCAGCCAGGTGCGACACCCATATCCTGCATCACCTGCAGAAAATAATGGTGCAAAGTTACATGCGTGCTGAGCCACCAATGGAATGACAGACGTAGCAATACAGAACTGGACAGCCAAGGGGCCGTGCACACAGATATGAGGCAAAAGCAGTGCACACAGTGGTAGTGCATCAGAGGCTGTCGAGCCCACAGGCAAATGACCATGACATGCCGATAGGGGCAGTGCACACCCATGTAACCGTGTCACAGGACATGTGCCAAAACTGTGCCGAAAAAGAGCAGTGGTGGGAGCTGTGAGGCAAGATGTCGGACATTGGCAAATAACACCCGGGGGTGCAGGGATGCACAGGTGTGCAAGTAGGTGGCTGGCCTGATCTGGCGCACACACAGCATAAGCCACTGGGATACATTGCGGGTGTGGTGTGGGGGAAGCAACAGGCGGTGGTGGCAGGGGACCCCGAAGAAGGTGCCCAGACATGCAGCAGACATGTGTCATAGCTGAAGCGCCCACAGCATATCTCACGTGTAGCCCACAGCATGCCCAGAGAGAGAAGGTCGCGTATACAGAATGACCACCACGAGGATGGGTCTATGCCCCCCCTGAGGATGGCACACTTACAACCATGCAACATATGGGCTGCCCAAGTGACTGACCCCACTGGGAGACATGTGTACAACTGCCAGTGCATTATGCCTGTGCCCAGATGTGGAGGCCATGGGCATGTTGCAGGTGTAGCTCACAGGCATGGAGGGGACCCATCATATGCAGCACGGGTGCCCCTGGACACAGTAGCTCAGAATAAAAAAGGGCAAGGCCATGGAAAAAACGACACCACATGGCCGCTGGGACACACATGTGAGAGCAAACAAACACACATGGTAGACAGAGAGATGGGTGTCATTGAACATATGTCTATGACCGAAACACCAGTGACACAGCATGAGGTAGTGAGCCACACCCAATAGTCTGCACCCAGAAATAACACCGCAATGTCAGGCATGCAGTGGACAATGGTGACAATGCTGTATAGACACCCACCTACAGTAGGTGCATGTCATACACGTTGAATACCCACCCAGCAGGACGTAGTCCTCATATTGACCAGCCTCAAACTGGCCAAACACTGCCGAGTTCTGCAGGATATAGGAGTCATGGGCAGACCCTGGAAACCACGGAACCACATTCAGGATACGCATACTTGCATCACAAACAACCTGCACATTGAGGGGAATGGAAGTGTTTGCGGTTTGCGGTACACAACCTCCCTGTCGCGTGGCGGGACAAGGGCAAACATGTGTGCAATCTATAGCGCCCATCACGTGTGGTATCCCAGCAATCCTATGGAATGCCTGTGCCAGGGCCGCCCAATGTTGCCTCCCGTTGGGAATTGCAATGTAATTCCCAACTCGGCTGACCATGGCATGCAGTACCTGGTGGAGACAGCGGGAGAAGGTGGGCCTACTCATCCCACCCACTGCTACCACCGAGGATTGGAAACAGCCAGAGGCAAAGAAATGTAGGGCAGCCAGGAGCTTGGTCATACCCGGTATAGCATGTGACCGGGCAGTCAGGGGCTCAAGGTCAGGTCTGATAGAGCTCCCTAATGGCCCCTATGTCCAGCCGGTAGAGGGAGAATACCTGGCCCTCTCTCAGGTCCTGGAGCAAGACCCTGGGCCTGTAGAGACGCTCCAGGTGGGGTTGTGCATTCAGCACGCCTACGGCGCCGTTGGTCACCCACACCCGCCTGTGCAGGCCCACAGCTGCAGGCCTGAGTTGCAGTGGCATTGCACCCATGCCCAGGGCCGCAGCCCCAGGAACAAATATCTCCCTCCTCCAGAAAAAGCAGGCCCGCCAGTTCGACCAATGCAACTACTGCACCACCTGCATGCGCAGTCTGAGCCATGATAGACACAGGTTGGAGGATAGCTGGGTTAGAAATAGTGGTGTGGGTGGGGATGGACATTACATGATCGCCACACACCTGGTGGAATAGAAGGATCCAGAATACAGCAAACATAAAAGTTACCTGTTTGAAATGGCACCACGCGCTGTGTCGCGCGTTCCCATAATGCACCCGCGGCCAATCATCTACGTTTCACAATCATGTACATGAGTCCCAGAGATGTCGCAGGGTGTACAGAAACTGCGTATCACACTAGAAACCACACCCAGACGCCAATATAGGAGTGACATACAACGCATATGCCAATGAGCAGGGAACGGAAGAGGCGGTGCAACGCGCGTAACGAAGCATGCAACGTCTGAGTGATGTCACGTACGTGTCATGTAGTGCTGCAGCGTCCAGCACTACACTAAGGTGCAGATAATCAGCAATATATCAAACTTGGGAATATGGTGCACCAGCATTACACACAACGAAACTGCTATAAAGGCACGTCTAAGAGGGATCCCTGAAATGGAACCTGCTGCCTACAGGAACACATATAATGTCACTTCCTGCATGTGGCACCGCGTGGCGCACATGGTTCTGCGTTGTAGCCAATGCCCCGTGACCCACACCCCATGTAAACCTATATGTATGATTGGCTGTGTATGGCAAACCCCCGAGCACAACCATACGCGACAGTATGGAGCACAGGGAGGCAGAAGAGCAGGAGCATCCAGTGGACCACCCACCCACCCATCAGCACAAACCATATCTGGCCAGTATGAGGTGCGAGGCCCATCTGGGGTTCAGCAAGCTCCAGGTCCACATACAAGTGCAGCTGGGAGACCACGGCAGCCCAGGGTCCCCGTCCCAGCAGAGATACATCGGAGGGCCGTACGCTTCAGCCAGCAGGAAAATGATCTCCTGCTGGCAAACATCTTGGAGAGATATGACCTCCTGTTGGGCGCAAGAGCTCAACCCTCACAATAGCTACGCGCAACAGGGCATGGTGTGAGGTCCAGGCAGCGGTGGCAGCAGCAGGGGGACCACACTGCGACATCGAGAACTTGCGAAAACGCTATTGTGACATCAAAAGAAACATAAGGACTGAGCTTGTGCGGGAGAGACGTGGGGCCCAAGGCACTGGAGGGGCCCAGCTCAGGTGGCAAACCTCTCAGACCTGGAACAACGCCTGGCCGAGAGACTCGGGCCCATATATGTACATGGCCTACCCGCTGCATTGGACACAGCGCACCCACAAGCAGGTAAGGGGGGAGTGCGGACCAACCTTGGGATATAGCACAGACACATGGTGTGTGCCACAACAGAGGGGGGGGGCAGTACATGGCTGTTTGGGAATTGGGGGGCAAATGAGACACAGAGGCAACATCCATTCAAGAGCCACAGTGGGGGGCCTGTCTATGGGTGGCAGTGGGTGGCAAAATTAAGTGAATGGGAGACTGCAGGGGTGGCAGACCCACAGTGACAGCAGAGGGTGTCGACATGTTGCATGGCTCACTCGCAGGGCTGGCAGGGGCACTAGGGCCAACACGGGTAAGGAGATGGCCAACCGAAAGGCACACTGCACCTGCTTAGGACATGCTGGGTGGTGGCAGGATGAGGGTGGTGATGGCCTTGCATGGGGTGTGCGTCAGCACCAAGGGGTGTGGGGGGCCTGGGGAAGCCGGGCACAGGGGATACTTGCATGGGGAGTGCACAAACGTAGTGGGCTGCCACTAGAGCCATGGCCCAGACACATGTGGATCAACAACCCACAGATGCCTGAGGGGGTATGTGACATGGGGTGGGCAGGCAGCAAGACCCCCATCTGACGTATGTAACCCTGTGGCACCCAGGTGATGTCAGCGCCATCGACACAGAGGAGGAGCCACAGGGCCGTGCCAACCGCGGGACCATCAAGCCCAGTGGACACTGATTCTGAAGTGGCCCATGTGGGAGACGAGAGCCAGGCTGCACCCCTGGGGGATGGGGACATGCAGGTCCCACGAACAGCAGACGGGGACTCAACACCCACCACTGCAGGCACTGGGGACGGGCCTGCGGATGAGGCAGTGCAACACCGCAACGAGGCACTGGCTGCTGTGGCCAATGTCATCGGGGAGATGCAGGCCCACTCAGCAGCAGCCCATAGAGATGCAGAGGGTGAGTGTCCTAATCTGCTATGGTTGATATGCCTCCGAACAGGTGTTGCTTTTTCCCCCATCTCACATTGTACTATGGCCTCTCCCCACAGGTATACGGCATGTACTGCGTTCGGTGGCCCGGACCCAGCGGCGCCAACTGCGGCTTGACAAGGCGCCTGCAGCAGACCATGTCTGGGGTCCTTGCTCATGTCGACCGCATGGCCACGGCATGTGAGAGGATGGCTGATGCCCAAGAGCGATAGCGGCAGGCAGTCACTGTCCATCTGCAGCAGCCACAGCCAACACCACCACATACACCTGCAGCAGCAACAGCACCGGCAGCAGGGGGGCGACAACCACCAAGGGTTGGGCGGGGATGCCCAAGGGGTGGCAGGGGAGGGGAAAATAAAGGGATACACAGGTGGCCAGTGAAGGTGACATGTGTTTCTTGTCTCATTTGTGGCACGACAATCACACGCCCACCCCCTGGCCCGTGACCAGGGCACGACACAGTGCCACTGATGTCAATCAGCCATTGACCCCCCCCCTTCAGCCATGTCCACCATGGGTACGCAGCCAATCCCATAGGCTGCAATGCTGGACCTGCACTCCCATGTCGTGGTGGCTTGCATTGTGTCGTGGGTGCTCATGGACCCCGTGGGCACAATACCCTGTGGAGCCCTCACCCACCATTAGTCTCTGTGTTGGTGTAGTGCACTGTATGTCCTGCATGGGGAGCCACATTGGCTGCTCCCAGCACGCTAAACCAAAACAGTATGTGCACTGCACATGTCACGTACTCCGGTTCACATGCTCCCACAGACATCCACCTTGGCGCAACCGTGATACATGTCCACTGTGGCCCCCTGAGCACAGCCTTGCAGCTTTCAACACCTTAGGGTGACCCCCCGGTAAGGGCTACCCATCACCCTGTGCACCAGTGGCCGCAATATACACCTACACACCCCTTGCCACCCATCAGGCACATCCCAATAACACATTTGCCTCCATAAGCTACATCCATGTAACTGTCACCTGTCGCACCATCCACACTGCGCTCCTCCCATCCATAGCCACGCTGCACTGGTGCCACCCCTCTGGGCATTATCCCGCTAAGCCCCTGTCCCCACCCTCTGCTGTGCCCACACCCCGACCCCCACATCCCCTGTGTGTGCCACCGACCGCTGAGCCCAATGCACTCCACTGACAGTATTGCTCTTGCACCTCCTAGGGCCAGCCCATTAATACCATAACAACATACAGCAAGGTGGTCATACGTCTCCCAGCGGAATCATTGGACCATCCTGTTACCATCCCCCTTTCCAAACCTGCATGCTGGTATACTGTGCGTTGCACACCGCTCACATCCCCCCCCTCAAGGCAACCAGCTGCCCAGCAACTCCTGACGGTCGCACCCATCCTGTGTTTCCACCCTAACCCCACCGCTACGCATACACCTCAGACCGTCCTGCCTTTGCCACCACAGGCCAACACTATGGGGTCATGCTGGATAGGATACACAGGCCGTCCCAACCCTTCCCCCGCCATATGTCCCATTGTCACTCTCTGCTGCGTGGCCCCGCACCTTCGAACACATATGCATGTCGGCATGTCAACTCATGCACGCCACATCTCCACCCTTCATGTTGCCCCAAACCCTCGCAGCAATGTAGCTGTGACATGTTCTGTGGAGGTGCATCTCACCGCAGCCCTTACCTGTTCCACGTCCTCCCTCGCCCATCTCAGACGTGAACACTGACACAACCCATCACTACGCACAGCACTGTCACCTAGCCAATGAGGGACATCTGACCACCAGGTTCATATATGAAACGTCGAACATTTAAAACATACTTTATATTTATAACATATTTACAACATATGAACATTGTACACACACTAGTCCCACATTGTTACATAGGATAGATCTGATGGCAGATAAATACCTAGCATTTGTCCCAATACGCCTCAGCTAGAGCCACCACAGCATTGGGCACTCCATCCCTCTGTGGATGGTGTAATGGGAGAGGCAATTGTGCACGGGTCGCCGTCACAGGGCGGGGTGGTTGCCATGTGTGTCCACCACACTACATACCCTGGGGACCCCTGTCGAATGGTGGCTGACCGGGTGCCGGGCACCGGACCACAGGCGCTCATCGAAGCTCACGCAGACGGTCAGCCACCCATGGACAGGGTCGCCAGCACACCTGCCCTGGATTAGGGCTGAAAACTGCCCTCCTGGGAATGTGCCTGGGCCACCACGCACAGCTGAGCAGCCAGGCGCCACCAGGACCGCACATGGGCAGACGCCACAGACACACAATGCTCCCCATGGTCTTGTGTGGCTGCATGCACGGGCAGACCTGCCTGACGGCAATGTTGTGGCAGGACACACGTCCAAAGTAGGGCGTGCTTCGCCATGATCATGAGGGACAGGTGGCTGGTGCCCCCATTGCCCTGTTGGGGCAGAGCATGCCATTGGGGACCTGTCCACCCCCCCCACCCACGGCATGGTAAAGCCCCTCCCACTACCCTGGCCTGAGACCACCATCCTACCCACATCCCCTTTCCCGTGCCCCTCCTCCCCACACCTCCCACCTCACTTGTCACTGCCACACACATCCTCCCTCTCCGCCTCCCATTTCACCCACAATCCCCTCATCAATTTCCCCGGCTCCCCCAACTCTGCCGCATCACTACCTCGCATGTGATCCGCATCCTCCCCCATACCCTTTCGATACTGCGCCATCATTCCTCCTCGTTCCCCACTACCCTATCCTCGTTGGGGGCCTGGGGACTGCACCAACCTGCCCTCCATCGGTCCATCCTCGGGTGGACCCTTATAGTCCGGACGCCCTGCAGGGCCTCACTGTTGTCAATTGTCCTCCTCCGGGCCGCAGTCAACATCCGGGTCCTCCCAGCCTTGCTGGCATCAATGGCTGCACGTGGCATCAAGCGCGGTGGGAGATGGTAACCCATATCATGCCCCCCCTGGGTACACATCATATTTCTCGCCAGGTCACAGTGGTCCTGTGGTTCCCACCACTCGTGTGCCTTTTTACAGGGCCATTGTACCAAGTACTCACCATTTCTGGCTGGCTGCCATCCGTTGTCCACACTGCACCCTGGCCACAAATCTCGGGTAGCCGTGCCCTTAGCTCCCTGCGCCTTTTTGCGGAAGGTTTCTCCCACCTCCGTAGGGGGGACACCAAACATTGACCCCTTAGCTAGCAGCAGGCGTGGACAGCGTTGGGTCGTTTCCCCTGGCCCTCAGCCGGCTAACTCTCTCTCTTCATATCAAACAAGAGTCTCTGCCCCTATTGGGTGAGACACTCATGCCCCATGGCTTTCACAGGGGACAGCCCCATGTGTGGCCCAAGCGCGAACACGCCTCTCAGGTCTGTAACCACGCATGATGCGCCGGGCTGTCATGTGACACCTCCTGAGCGTACATGACACATGCACAGCTCTGTGTTGCTCACCTACACACATCTGTCCAGTGCCAATCAGCAGTCTTCTCCAGGACCCACTATTTGCACCATGCACTATGGACTAGCTGGCTAGACTGTCTTGCAGCTAGGATGTGTCTTGCTGAGAAACACCTTGGGCAGGGGGGGGCAGTCGGCTCGGGAGGCTTGCTGGCTTGGAGAATGTCCAGATAATTGGTGGGGGGGCAGCTGAGAACTTCGGCAGGCCTGCAGGCGGTCTGCTTATTGCCTGTTTATGGATGTGTACCGCTCTTGTCTGTTCCCCAGCAGGACTGGGGTTGCTGGTACCCTCTACTGCTGGCCCTTGCAGGGAGGTAGACTGTGGGATCTATTGGTGGGTGATCCTGTTTTTCCTTGCGCGCTGAGCCCGCAGAGGGTGGGTTTGTGTGGTGGTACAGTAATCCTGCGCTATGGGTCCATACACCCCCTACGCCCCTTCAATCTCTACAGCAAGCGGTGAAACCATGGGCTACCAACACAGGATATCGCAGTATTCTGGGTGACAGTCATCGCCGTCATAAGGACCAGGACATTGACCGAGAAAATAGCAGCAGGCACACAGATTGTATGCCTAGGTGTGTCTAACAGAAACCTATACTATCACACACATGATGGGGACGGAAGCATGGCGTTATCTCAGCTCATGAAAGGTTGCTGTGGACCCCTTGATGCTGCGGCGGCTCCCCAACCTCAACACTCAGTGTGGGCACGAGTACGCCTGCCACAATGTGACTGTCTGTGGCTTACATCTGTGGCATGTACCACACACGAGTCTGTTCCCCCTACCAGGCCGAGAGTGGCTGTGGGGGTGCATAACTGGCCAAATCTGTGTGCACCAACTATCTTCGGACTGCTGATTTTGGCAGTTGCAGTGCATCATGGGTAGCGGGCGGGTTAACCCGCGTCTGTCCTGGGTACGACCACAGCAGACAGTTTTCTGTGTCGGTGACGTGTCGGTCCTTCTGCAGCCAGCCAAGGGCTTTGTTCAATGGCAGCCTTATCAGGTTGTCCTATTAGAGGGGAAAATTATTAGGGTGCCTCCTGGCGGACTGAGTACACTTTATAATGTGCCCTATGGAGGTGCGGTATGGGGTGGCCTATATGTGGCGACCTGTAGGTGTGAATGCCACCATGAGGGTGTGTTTGCCTACGCAGCATTAATTACAAAAATAGCAGAGTGAAACGCCTCAAACAATCACTACTTAAATGCAAAGGGTGATGCCATTGCAGCCAGCCTTATGGGCATGTAGGGCTTGCACATGTGGAATTGATAACCATTACCCCTGTAGCTATCAGGTCAGTGTTGTAACCCATTGTGCTACAGCCTACTG
This sequence comes from Ichthyophis bannanicus, assembly GCA_033557465.1. Taxonomy (NCBI): domain Eukaryota; kingdom Metazoa; phylum Chordata; class Amphibia; order Gymnophiona; family Ichthyophiidae; genus Ichthyophis; species Ichthyophis bannanicus. The sequence goes on from CM066032.1 coordinate 499,067,111, forward strand.
TTGCTGTGGCTTGTATGCCCATGCGCGGGCCATTCTTAAGATTAACTGCGCCGTAAACGTGGCCATGTAGCGCTCATGTCATTTATGGAAACAGCCATGGTAACGCGCGTTATCCTTATTTGGGAGTTTCTGTCCTCTTACCGCGGGCTCCTAAACGCGAATCACACTAAATGCAGTTTAGGTTTAAAAGACGCCCTTAGGTCCGCTGAAGAAGGCTTTACAAAAAAACATGGCTCATGTCAGGTTTTAGTGTCAGGAATTCCTGTGGTATTTCAGGTTCATTCTGTGTGTTTTAACTAAATTGTTTTTGGACACTAAGCTCGCTTCTCCTAGACTGGTATAATATTGGACACTTGTATGCATTTGTGAAATTGTGCTCCAAACTTGGACGTGCCTTTCGTTTTTAGGACATTCTGGCTTGTACATCCCAGGGACTTGGCATTTGACATGTCCTTTGTAAAATGTGCCTTTATTTATTTATTTTTTATGTTATTAGAATTTCTTGATATTCTTCACATACCGCACTATTCGATTAATAAGCGTTGGTTTTATAACCTAGTAACAAACTATGACCTCCATGAAACAACCAAGCTGGTCGGCTTTTTAACAGAGACCAGGGGTACCAAACTTGGAATAAAGCAGTGGTTTGGGACACTATATACCTATAAAATATTTAAATTAAAGACACAAGTGTTTGAAAAAAAAAAAAAAAAAGTCTAAGATAATACATGATGCTGATTATATAATGTACATACATCTGCAGGCGGGGTGCTGCCACTGCTATCAGGAATTAACCATATGGTTAACCGTTCTTAGGTGGGGTTAACTAGGACAACACATCTTCATTGCTGACTGGGTAGTTATTGGAGGAAAAAAAGTGATGTTTGAGTGCCATTCCTGAACTGAGTTATGGTTCGCTACATAGTGCACGAATGTCCAGTATGGGATAGAGCCATTCCAGCATCTGGTGGGGGACGCAAAGACTGCAGCGCCCTATTCCGCCGTTGTACTGTTGCACCTTTGTTCAAGAGCCTTCGGGGTTATTAGTCGAGTTTACAGGCTGTTGCTGCTTCTCTGGAATGTCTGGTTGGAGGGGCAGCTGTGTTGAATGAGTGTCTGTAAGTTAGAGAGGCTGAGAGGCTCCTTGATGGCCGTCGCTTGAATGTGAGGAGTAATGGTCTGTAAAGCATAAGCCTTCCGTGTATGGGGAGCCAGGTGAAGCTGCTTCAGGATATGGAGTCACGTGGTCAGTCTGTCTTTCTAGAGGCCCCGTGGAGGACCCTTGCTGGCAGCATTCGATGGCCAGCTGTAATGGGCTCTAGCTGTCAGATTGAGGGCAGTCCTTGTAAGAAGGGCATTGGCAAAGTCGAAATGGGGTTAAGATTAGATGGCTTGGTATATAGTCCCTGGACAATCGTCCGGATCGCCATAAGGAGCTCAAATGCCTGCGTGTCGGGGCGGATTTTGAAATATATCAACGGCTTTTACTATATTGCGCTATGGTGTGATTTGCATATCAAGACGTTGGTCAAACGTGACGCAAAGGTATCTTATTGTGTCTTTAGTTTGCAGGTCAG